>OY796897.1:614207-1118297 GCA_963680785.1 Diplosoma virens | reverse complement strand
GGTGTTGCGATGGGTTCACCTATCTCATATCATTGTGGCTAATTTAGTTATGGAATCTATTGAGAATAAAATGCTAAAAGATTTTGCTTCCCCACCTCTCATTTGGTTACGTTACATTGATGACATTTTTATTGTGCTAAAGAAAACCGAAGTGGTATCTTTTCATAAATTTATAAATAATATTGAAGAAAGTATTAAATTTACGGTCGAACAAGAAGTTGATAATGCTATTCCGTTTTTAGACGTGTTAATAATTCGTAACAATGGTCAACTAACTACAAAATCCTATAGAAAACCTACACATACAACCAGATACAGTACTTAAATTTTAATTCATGTCATAACTTTTCTCAAAAAGTTGGTTTGGTTAAAACATTATTGTTTCGCGCTAAATCTAAATTAATTACAAATTATCGAGATAAAATCAATGAAGTTAAATTTGTTTGTAATGCTTTACGTGAGAATGATTATCCAGATTGGCTATTGAATAAAATGAAAAAAGAAATTAAACATAAAAAAGTTAATAAAAGTGTTTGCATGAGTGAAAAAATATCCAACTATGTCGGTTTACCATATAGTAAAGGTTTGAATGATGAAATGTCTAGAATTTTGAGAAAATTTAATATTAATGTGTATACTTACCCTTATAAAACAATTGGAAATATTTTACCAAAAATAAAAGACTCTGTGAATGATATATATAAGCGTGGTGCAATTTATAAAATTCCGTGTAAAGATTGTTCGAATGTATATGTTGGTGAAACGGGCAGATGTTTTAATACTCGCTTATCAGAACATAAACGTGATTTGAAACCGATTAATTTGGCTAAATTAAAAGAAGACGATTTGAATAAAAAAACTGCATTGGTTAAGCATTGTTTTAATTGTGAACATAGGATTGATTTTGGTAATTTTGAAATATTGGATTATAACATTGACTATGATAAACGAAAATTTTTAGAATCGTTTTATACGTATTAATAGTACAAAAAATTCAATAAATGATAAAGATATCGTAATGTTTTTCCAAAAATATATAGCAATATAAAAAATTTCAACTAATGTGGGTTTTTAACCGGTTAAATTTGTTTCTTTTGCACTAAGTAATTATTAAATTGTTATGTACGTATGTTCACTTCTCACCTTGCGTTTGTTGGTTTGTGTTTTTAACTTCTTGGTTTTTAAATACGGTGCGCGTTGTGTTCTGCTTTTACCTGATGAAGTCCGCCCGATGTAACGGACGAAATGTCGTTGAGTTCTTCTTTAATAAATATTACGCCTTTTGTATTTGTTAAAGTTTCACTTGCCTCTGATTTTACCAGAAGAACAAATGAATTTTAAGACAAAATATTTATCGTGTCGTTCAAGTACAAAATGAAGTCCCGAATAAGGTCGTTGCAACGGAGATTTTACACTGTCAATGCGAACAAATACTTGGGAACACCGGAAAAGAAGTGGGTCGACATAAGTTTGTTGTTTTTTAAGATGACTGACTGACAGTATAACGTAATGAGTTCATGAAAGAACAGAGTGTCTTAGCATACTGCGAAGTTGGTTAGACTGTGTTTTCCTCGGAAAACTCTACAGGAGTCGAATTTTCAAAATATTCCCCAGGGAGTCGTATAGAAGTTCCTAAATCCATTTTAACTGCAGCACACCCCATATCCTCTTTTATGGCCGATCGCAAGCCTAAGAGTACAAGACTCAAGTTTCGATACCAAAAATCGGGAGAAGATTGACATTTTAATGCAACTTTGAGACTGCGATTGAATCGCTCGTTTAATCCGTTTGCAGCCGGATGGAAAGCTGTTGTGTGACATAATTTCGAACACAAAAATCGGCACATTTCTGTCCAAAGGAGAGACGTGAATTGGGCCCCTCTATCTGTAGTGATTATTGTAGGAGATCCAAAACGGGCCACCCAATGTAAAAGAAAAGAATCTGCACAAGATTGCGTAGTGATATCCTTCATGGGTATGGCCTCCGGCCAACGCGTAAATCTGTCTACAACTGTCAGTAAATATTTGTAACCAGAAGAATCGGGAAGAGGACCGACGATATCGACGTGTACATGTGAAAATCTGGCATTTGGGGTTCTGAAATGCTGTAAGGGTGTAACTTGATGTCGGGTAATTTTCGTTTCTTGGCAAGAAATGCAGTACGGCACTTTTCAGCAATATCCCGTCTCATATTCGGCCACACAAATTGCTCTCCGATGAGTTTTTAAGTAGCCTTAATGCCTGGGTGGGAAAGGTTGTGCATGCGCTCAAAAATTGTGGTTCGTAATGAATTTGGAATGATGGGGCGAAATTTTCTTGTACTAGTGTCTCCAAGTAACAAAAGGCCTGAATTAGGAATCGCACGTTCACATAGTTTTAATGAAGTCATCGATTGAGAGAGATCGCGAATCGATGGATCGTCCCTCTGTGCTAAAACCAGCTCGGTATAATCTGTGAAAAAAGGCGAAAGAGCAGCAGTGATTTCAGGACGGCTCAAGCAATCGGCAACTACGTTGTTTTTTCCTTCAATATGTCTAACATCAGTTGTGAATTCTGAGATAAACAATAGGTGTCGAGCTTGCCGGTTACTTAAAGGAGTTTTTTTCTAGATATAGCACCAACTAATGGTTTGTGGTCCGTGTAAAGTGTAGACGGACGTCCCTCTAAGAAATATGTGAAATGATGTACTGCCAAATAAGCTGCCAGCAATTCCTTATCAAAAGTACTATACCGTTTTTGGGCATCAGAAAAGGCGGCTGAAAAGTACTCCAATGGTCTGTGAGAACCACTACTCTCAATCTGACTGAGTACAGCACCACAGAATTTATCGCTTGCGTCTACAAACAATGCTGTCGGACTGTCGTGCTGAGGATAATTTAGTAGTGTTGCATTACTCAGAGCTACTTTTATGTCCTCAAACGCAGTTGATGCCTCCTCGTTCCAAGAAAGATTTGCATTGCGACCGGCAAGAATTCCCTGGAGGAGGGAATTTAAAGGGGCCAAAATTTTTGCGTATTGAGGAATGAACTTTCTATAAAAATTGACCATGCCCAGAAATCGCCGTAAAGACTGGGCGTTCTGTGGGGTCGAAAAAGAATTTATAGCATCAACCTTACATGCAACAGGGGCGATACCTTTGTCCGAAACAATATGCTCAAAAAAGCGTAGCCGATTTTGGCCGAATAAGCACTTAGCTGCATTGATGATTAATCAGTTGCGTTGTAGACGCTCAAATACTTGCCGAAGATGGGTTCGGTGTTCTTTAATGGAGGACGAAAATATTAATATGTCATCTGTATAGACAAAGACAAATGACAAGTCTGTTACGGCTAATCCGCTAATTTGGTGGTCCCTTTTTTAATTCCAATAAAATTATTTACATCCGGGTCACGTACATAATTTCAATCAGCGTTCGTAACTGGTTGTTTTTTTTTGGAATCACATGCTTGTGACAGGACCACATGGTAATCGAAGGCAATCAATAATTTAACTTTTGGATTCTATTTGAATAAGATCGGTCTACCTTTTTGTTAAATCGCTACTTGAGTAGCCTTTGGTAACTGGAATAATTTGTGTAAAGTATACAATTAATTTCTGTGATTTTACTGCCTTTTATTTCAAATTATACTTTTCTCCCTGGTGGATCAGGTGGCTGGTGTGTCTAGGGAGAGCTAGTAGGCTACTTTAGTGCGTATTTACTGCCCGACCTATCTCTTATTCTTATAGAATTCTACGGGCTGTTGACTTGCTCGTATATTGCATTTAACAAAAAGTGGTTTGGTCTAGTATAGGTTAGGCCGTACTGTCTTTAGGCGCCTGTGTTGGGCCCAGTGTATGTTTTGTCTTTGTACTTAATTCTTGTTATTAGTTACTACTAGTTTGTTGTGTTTTCTTCTCTTGTCATCATGCTTGGCTCTTCAGAGCTTAAGCCAGCTTCAGCTGGTGACTTTGATAAACGTGAACTTGATTTGGCTCGTAGGGAGTTAGAACTTGAACGTCGTGAATTAGAACACTTAAGAAAGTACCAATTAGGCTCTTCTCATAAAGTTGAGACAGCTCCTGCATGCTCTAATGCTACTTCCTTGTTTACGTTAAGTGCTACCAATTCTTCTTCTTCTGTAGATCAGAAATTAGTCTCTGACTTATGTGTTAATGAAAATCCTTTTTCTAAGGACATGCATAATCCCTTTTCATCCAACAGTTTTGCCAATCCTTACCAACTGCCATTTCAGCAGTTGGGGCCTGCCCCTAATCCATTCGCTACACTTGAGAACAGGCATAAATGTGGAAAACCCATGTATCATCCTCCAGCACCTGCTGCAATGAATGACCAGTCAAGGGTTTCTGAGCTGATAGATGCCCTTAGCATTATGACTAATTCTATTAACCGGTCACAAACTAGACCTGTGCAAGGTGATGATCTTTTTTACGGTGACCCTATAGATTATAGACGTTTTATTTGTTACTTTGAAACATACACTATTAGGGGTGTACATGACTCAGCCACTTGGCTAAATTTACTAATCTCTTCTTGCGCTGGTGAAGCCAAGGAATCCATTGTCAACTGTATTATGTGCGAATCCCCTGATGTGGGGTATTGGAAGGCACGCCATATCCTGGAAGAAAATTTTGGACAAATTGGCAGCATAATAAACGCGTATGTAAAAAAGCTTACAGAGGGTCCTCCTATAAAGAACAACGACTCAGAGGGCATTCTTAAATTTGCGAGAGACCTCTATAATTGTGAGCTTACTTGTGGTAGCAGACCAGAGTCTGGTCTCGATTCACAACATGTAGTTGGCAAAGTTTTTGCTCGTCTGCCGAAATCTCTTCAAGAAAAATTCATTACGTCTGTGTCTTTTCAGTTAGAAAACGGACATCCAATCACCTTTTCACAGCTTTCCCAGTTCATGCAAAAACAGTCTCATGTTGAAAGAAGTTTTTTAAACCAAATTGTGAAGAGTAAAGACCCTAACACTACTTAATTCAATTTTTCTAAAAAGTCCTGTAATAACCCTGCCATTCATTCCACACAAAGTTCAATTGCCCCATCCCCCGTAGTTGAATCTGCTTTAGTAAAAACAAATCAATTTAAAGAAGTAGATAGGAAACGTAAGTCTTGTCCTATGTGTGTTCAAGCCCATCCATTGTGGAAATGTCTTAAGTTCCAAAATGCTACCGAAAAGCAAAAATGGAATACGGTGTGGAAAAGTGGATGTTGCATTAATTGTCTTGGTGACCACTTGGTGCGACATTGCCAATCTCCACAAAGGTGTAAAATGTGTCAAGACAAACACCACACATTGTTACATCATAGAGAACACAATCTTGAAGCATCTACCTCTGCTAATAATAAGAATAGTGGTAGTGATAATGGGGCCGGTGTAGATAATCCAGTGAAGGTTTTGCCCAATTGTGTACAAATTGAAAATCATGTTAATCAAGTAAACTCTAATGATCAATTACTAGTTAAATCCTCAAGTAGTCAAGTTACCCAGGATAGTAAATTAAATGTTAGATTGAAAGTTGTACCAGTCACTGTGTGGTCTTCTTGTAGTGATCGATGCCTTAACACTTACGCCTTTTTAGATGAGGATTCTAATGCCACTCTTTGCACTGAAAGTTTAGTAAAGAATTTAGGCTTGATAGGACATAAAGTGGAGTATTCTATTTCCACTGTCTGTGAGACCAAACAACAACTTGGGGTAAAGGTCTCATTACGTTTTCGTGGAATAAACGAACTTGCAATTTTTGAGGCTCCTGATGTGCTGGCAGTCTCTCACCTGCCTGACTTAAAAGGCAGCATTCCATCTAATGCAGATACTAAACACTTTGCTCATCTGCATGGCTTGAACTTTCCTGACTTAGGGCACAAAAGAGTTGATATCTTAATTGGTGCAGATGTCATAAAAGCTCACTTAGCTGATCAGACCAGGTCAGGTCTTGACAATGAACCTGTTGGTATACATACACCACTTGGGTGGAGTATTGTTGGTCCCACTCTTGCGGCCACTGGAACTGTTGGTCCCACTTCTTTGGTTGTCAATTTTGTCAGGGTTGACAATGATACTTTACATAAGCAATTAATGAAAATGTTTAGACATGACTTTCAAACTGATAATGGTGCGACAGGGCTATCTGTTGAAGATAAAGAAGCACTTGCTTCTATGCGTAGCTCTATTAAATTAAACGATGGACATTATACTGTATCCCTCCCATGGAAGCACAGTAATGTTACTTTACCAAATAACCGGCAAGTGGCTTTAAGGCGTATTACTTATTTGCAAAAACGTTTCTTAAAGGATTTTAATTTCTATAAGCTGTATGAGGCTAAAATGAAAGAGTATGTGATTAATGGTTATGCTCGTAAAATTCCAGATGACAATTTGCAACCAGGATCTAAAACGTGGTATCTTCCCCACCATGCAACTGGAAACAAATTTAGGATCGTGTTTGACTGTGGGGCTAGTTTTAAAGGGACTTCCCTTAATGATAATCTTCTTCAGGGGCCCGACTTAACTGGGAACTTGCTTGGAGTTCTTACTCGCTTTAGGGAGGGTCCCATTGCTGTCGTTGCTGACATACGTGCCATGTTTCATCAGGTTAAAGTTAGTCCTGAAGACAGGGATAGCTTGCGTTTTTTCTGGTGGGACAATAATGATATTGCCTCTACCTCTAAAGAGTACCAAATGCTGGTCCATTTGTTTGGGGCCACATCTTCCCCAAGCTGCTGTAGTTTTGCTCTTCGTCAGGTTGGCATTGACAACTTGGCTAATGCAGACCCTGATGTTTTAAGTTGCCTTAAGAGAAATTTTTATGTTGACGATTTTCTGAAGTCATTTCATAACAAAGGTGATGCTCTTCGCATTATTGCACAGTTGACAGCCTCCCTTGAAAGGGGAGGATTTCATCTAACAAAGTTTTCATCTTCTCATCCCCAAATTCTTTCTGTGTTACCAGATTCTGATTTGTCCTCAACAATGTTGGACTTAAATCTTGACACAGCTGAAACAAAAGTGCTGGGATTAATTTGGAATCCCACATTAGATAAGCTAGAAGTCAAAGTGAAAGTAAAGTATAAGCCATTAACTCTCGTGGCATCCTTTCTATGATCAGCCAGCTCTTTGGCCCTATTGGTTTCCTGCAACCATTTATTCTTCCTGTTAAATTACTGATGCAAGAGTTATGTCATTTGAACCTTGGTTGGGATGTTGAAATTCCCCTAGATAAGAAAGTGTCTTGGTACAATTGGCTTGATACGCTATGCTCTTTGGAAAAATTCTGTTACCCTCGATGTTTTTGGCCACATAAGTTTAAGCCTGTCACATATGAGCTGCATTGTTTTTGTGATGCTAGTGCTATTGGTTATAGTGCAGTAGCTTATCTTCGGATAATTGATACAAATGGTTTTATTCATGTCAGCTTTGTTATGGGTAAGTCAAGGGTGGCGCCCTTAAAATCTGTCACTATCCCCAGACTAGAGTTAGTAGCCGCAGTCATTGGAGTTGATATAGTACAATCTATACAACGCGAAACTGATTTAAGCATCTCTCGTGTTCTGTATTGGACCGATTCAACCTCTGTGCTAAAGTACATCTCTAATAAAACCAAAAGATTTCACGTATTTGTGGCAAACAAGATTTCCCGGATTCTTGAGGCATCTAACCCATCAGAGTGGAGGTACGTTAACACTAAATTAAATCCAGCTGACCTCGGATCACGAGGTTTATTGCCGAACCAACTTAAAGCGGCAGAGTTGTGGTTCAATGGTCCTACGTTTTTAAAGGACAGTGAGAATTGCTGGCCCACACCTCCTCAAGATTGCTTTCAAATTTCGGATTCAGATCAGGAGGTAAAATGCACTAGGCCTACCAAGGTCTGCCTAACCACTAATGTGGACACTAAGGGTTCTATGCAGCCTACTTCACGACTCTTACATTACTTTTCTTGCTTAAACAAGCTGACTAGAGCTGTAGCGTGGTTCAATCGATTTGCAATACACCTGCACAAAAGAGTTACAGGTGATGCGTCTTCGCCTATGTCTCTCCAAACCTCCGAAATTGATTCTGCTTTAATGGCCATTGTCAAGTACATTCAAAGACAACAGTTTCCTAAAGAAATGCAACATTTTCAAAATACTTCTTTTAGTCTGTCCTCTAGGCCACATTCTAGTAAGGTACTAAAAAAAACTCCAGCCTTAGAAAGCTTTGTCCCTTTATTGCCCATGGGGTGCTCCGAGTGGGAGGCCGCATACATAAAGCATATATACCTTATGAAATGAAACACCCCGTCATCTTGCCCCCTCATCACCATGTCACTAAGTTAATTATCCTGAGTTACCATCTGCGTAACGGTCATAGTGGAGTACTTCACACTCTTTCCGATACTCGAGATAGATTTTGGATCATTAATGGCAATGCTGCTGTTCGTAGAGTTTTGCACGATTGTTATAAATGCCGTCTATTAAACGCTGCTCCTGGTAAACAAGTAATGTCCCACTTGCCTGAGTTTAGGGTATCTTCTGGGTGCCCGGCCTTCACTTGTGTAGGTTTGGACTATGCGGGTCCTATTTTTTCTAAGGTCGGACGGTCTCTGGCCAAACGCTATTTATGTGTATTTACTTGTATGGCTACTCGCGCGGTACACTTAGAGATTGCTCACTCGCTTGACACCCAGTCATGCCTACAAGCTCTCCAAAGGTTCATTGGCCGCCGCGGTTCGCCTAGGGATGTTTATTCGGATAATGGCAGTAACTTCGTTGGAGCTGCCCGCGAATTAAAAGAAGCTATTTCGAAGTGGAACCAATCTCTCATCAACAAAACTCTGTGCCAGAAAGGGATTTCATGGCACTTTAATCCTCCGGCTGCCAGCCACCAAGGCGGTGTCTGGGAGAGAGTTATTCGTTCTGTACGACGCATCTTGACAGCGCTGGCAGGAGAACGTGTACTCACCGATGAATGTTTGTCGACTTTTGTCACTGAGGTCGAACGCATACTCAATGATCGGCCGATCTCGGCAGTCAGCTCTGACTCGCGTGACTTAAAGGCGCTGACGCCGAACTCCCTCCTGTTGGGCAACATTAATCCTGTCGTTCCGCCTAACGTTTTTATCAAAGCTGAAGGTTACCGCAATTCGTGGAAACTGGTCCACTGGCTTGCGGATGAATTCTGGAGAAGATGGCTCAAGTCCTACCTTTCTCAACTGCAACAGCGCCAGAAGTGGTTAAAACCACATCGTAACCTCGCTCCCGGCGACCTGGTTTTGGTATGCGACGAACAGTGTAGAAGAGGCCAATGGCCAAAGGCCATCGTAGAAGAGGTCTACCCAGGAGATGACGGATATGTCCGCGTCGCGAAGGTCAAGACTGCATCGTCGGCGTTCAAACGTGACGTTCGCAAACTGTGCCTGTTGGAAGGCGCCGAATAATGGACGCCTAATAATTTGTAAATTCCGACACGAAAACAATTTCTGTTGATACGTTGTGTAGTTCTTGTGTATGCAATTGTTTGCCTTTCGTGCTTCGATTAGCCTTTCTTTTTCTTTAAAATAATTACTTAATCGCAATTATTTGGGGCCGGTATGTTACGGCTAATCCGCTAATTTGGTGGTCCCTTTTTTAATTCCAATAAAATTATTTACATCCGGGTCACGTACATAATTTCAATCAGCGTTCGTAACTGGTTGTTTTTTTTTTGGAATCACATGCTTGTGACAGGACCACATGGTAATCGAAGGTAATCAATAATTTAACTTTTGGATTCTATTTGAATAAGATCGGTCTACCTTTTTGTTAAATCGCTACTTGAGTAGCCTTTGGTAACTGGAATAATTTGTGTAAAGTATATAATTAATTTCTGTGATTTTACTGCCTTTTATTTCAAATTATACTTTTCTCCCTGGTGGATCAGGTGGCTGGTGTGTCTAGGGAGAGCTGTAGGCTACTTTAGTGCGCATTTACTGCCCGACCTATCTCTTATTCTTATAGAATTCTACGGGCTGTTGACTTGCTCGTATAAAGTCTTGTAATAGAGAGTTCATAAAGCGTTGGAATGTTTGGCCAGCGTTAGTTAGGCCCATAGACATCTTTAAAAATTCCCAATTTCCGGCCGGGGTGCAAATTGCGGTTTTGGCAATATGTTCTGGATGAATATGAATTTGGTGATATGATTTAAACAAATCGATACTGGAAAATATTGTGGAACCGGATATATTTTCGGTAAAGTCATGAAGGAAAGGAATGGAATAAGAGTCCTTGACAGTTACATGATTCAGACGCCAATAGTCTCCTACTACTCGCCAAGATCTGTTAGATTTTTTTTACCATATGAACGGGAGATCCCCACGGGGAGGAACTGAGTCTAATTATTTCCAATTGCTCAAGCTGACTTAATTCCTTTCTTAAAACAGCAAGTTTTTCGGGAGAAAGACGGCGTGGCCGCTGTTTGATGGGTGGACCGGTTGTTTCAATGTAGTGAACGATATCATGTTTTGGAGGAAGCCTTAAGTTCGAAACAGAGAACACCTCGAGAAATTCAGCTTCAAGAAACTGATAATCTCTTAAGTTGTAAACCGGAGGTTTGACATTACACAAACTAGGCTTAAGTTCAGTATTAGATAAAAAAGAACAAGGATTATGACACTTTTGTGCATGAGGATCAAAACGTGGATGAAACCAGCAGAATGATTTGATATTTGCAGATTGCGGTATGTGTTCGGGAAATATCAATCTTCCTCTTCTAGGATCAATCTTGATATCAAAGTGCGATAAAAAATCTATTCCAATGATGGGTTTTAACGTCTCAGCAATGCAAAATTTCCAGTTTAAAGGCACCGGACCTCCCAGGTCAATAGTAATATTTTTGCAACCAAACGTAGGGACAGAGCTTCCATTAACAGCAGACAAATAATCCTGCGGATGATCTCGAGTAGAGTCCACAGGAATTACAGAACAAGAACTGCCCGTATCAATCAAAAACTTCAAATTAGTAATAGTACATTTTATGTACAATAGTTGCGACGTAAGAGTTGAGCACTCATTATTTCCTCCGGTAAAGTCGCCTTTCTTTACCGGAGCTATCAGTTTAAATGATTCTTTTGAGAATGAGACATTGCGTCATTTGCATGCCAAGAACAAGGGGATATGCATTTATGAGCTCGATTGCCATAACGGTTGTGGTAAAAACATAATTCACTCTTAGAAATTGTTAATATGGGTGCGGAACCTTTATTACGCCGATCGGAGGTAAACTTTTCAAGCTTTCCATTTAATTCGTCTAAAGCGTCCGACATATTTCCCAACTGCTTATCAAAATACTCATTGACCTTGTATTGCGGTTTATCATCTGTGGGAGAATTGGCGCGGCTTTCAGATAAAATATCAGTGGCTTTTTGTGCTAGTAAATCAACGTCTGTTTCGCCAGAAGCCGACAGTAATTGACGAACCATTACAAGCATACCCTCAAAGAAAACTTTTTTTATAAGACTTTTGCAAGAGGTTCATTGTGATCAAAACTTACCAAAGAACCCCGAAGGTTTGCTAAAAATTCAATTGGGGACATTTCACCTAGTTGGATTTTATATAGTTTGTCTAATTGAGCGTCTTTGCTATTTTACTTTTGTTGCAATTTTAATTGCTATTCAAAGGGAGGCTACTTGAATCGAAGACTTTGCAGTCCTTCTTAGTCTCCCTGTCATTTTCAAACAACACTATTTCTATTTTTTTATTTTTTTTTGTGTGTTATTTTTGTCCTTTTTGTTTGAATTTGACAAATAAAAAGCTTGTCTCTTTGTCTGTCTGCTTCCGGAGATGCCAAGATATTGCTGTCCACTTGTAATTTAATAAAGATATGATTAAAATTTAGAACTGCTTGCCGAGACCACCAAGCAGGGGAAAGTACCGTAAAGTGTCTTTTCCAAGGACACAACAGAATGGCGCGAGTGGGTTTTGAACCAAGACTTTTTATCATACGCAAGGCGCTCTAACCACTCGACCACGTTGCCGACATTAATTAAATTACGAAATCCTAGTGTCATTGAGTCGTGTTCACTCTTCGCCGTTATTAACCTCGCAGGCTCGCAGGCTTTGGGATTCCTCAAAATTAAAAAATTTGTGAAGTATGCACAGCAAATAGTGAACGAGAACCTTATCATTCTTATAAGCTTATTTTTGAATTTGCCTACTTCTTAAAGCAGTTTTTCTATTATGTAAAAATTTATATCATAGATTTATTTAATACAAATAGCAGTTTGTTTTCTTATTTTTTTAATCTTACTGGAACACAGATTTTTTTTTGTATGAAGTGTATGCTTCACTGTTCATGCAAACTTTTTACTTGAAGTCTTTGAAATGAGCTCTGAACTTGTACGGAGTGTGGAAAATTTAAATATTGTTGTTGAACCAAATGAAGGTATTCTATTTTTTATCATTTTTTTGTATCAATTTTTTTGAGAAAAAACTGAGAAGTGTGATGCGTTGTAAAGCCTCCTAACATCAGCCCACATACACATATAAAGTTTGCAAAAAAAAATATAAACAAAGAAACAAGCTATGCAAAACTGCTTCACACAATTTGGAGCCATATTTGACACAGCTACAAAAAAAGATATATTGATATAAAGTTTTAACTCTTTTTCTAGCTTGTTAGAAACATATCGAACTCATCAGCATGCAATTATTCATATTCAAAATGGGTATCATTTTTTGCAACACAGTGTATTTATGGTTATATAACTTGCGCCAAAATATTGTGCATTTAAGCTGATAAGCTGATCCAGTGCTATAGCACAACAGCAGAAAAAAAATAGATTAAAAAAATTTCATAGTAGCACAATATTAATAAGTCATTGGTTAGTAATCAAAATAATCTAAAGAAAACATGGGGTTTCTTTAAGAAGTCACCATAAGCAATTTGTTTGTGAAACTAACCCAGATGCCCCTGTGAAATTAACCTAGATACTTCTTCGGTACTATCATTTCTTGAGAGATTCTTTTTCTCTTAGTTTCTACTTTATTTCCTCCTGTGCTGAAAGAGGGATTCTGGGTTAGTTTCATCAAAAAAATTGCTTGCAGTGACTGCTTGAAGAGATCCAAAGCATGTAGTAAGTAAACAGTCAGACTGTACAATGAAAAGAGATATCAATAAGAAAATTTTACAAAGGCATAGTAAAATTCATAAAAAAAAATTGATTATTGTGTTTTGGGTTAGATATAAAGACAATGACAACAGAGCAAAGACAGATAGATAATTTGGTACATGGATACAGATAACAAAGACATGATAAAAATATGCAATAGTATTACAAATAACATTCTTAAAACAAAGAGAAAGAAAAAGAAGCTATGGTATCATTGCAGCAACTTTAAGTCATACAAATTAGAAAGACTTAATGCTTGTGAAACAAACACCAGAATTATCAAAATGTAAATTGATAAAATTTGAGACACAATGCTTAAATTTACTTAAAAACAAACTAAATACGATATCAGAGGGCAGTTTGTTGCACATGTTTATAATACTGTTAGTGAAAACATTTTTCTACTATCCAAATAAAAAAGATGTGATCAATTTGAAAGTATGACCATTAAGGGTGGAATAAAAAAACTTTTTTTTGGAAATAAATTTTTCTGGGGTCTGGATACTTGCCAAGTATTATAAAACTCACTTTAAAACTATTTTCAACTTGTAGCTCACATTGGTGGCTTTGCTACCCCTCAAAATTGAAGTAATGCCACCCCAAATTCATGCAGAAGACATAAGTTTCTATTTGACTTAGGAGAGTTTTTTTCTCTATCTGCATCAGAAAACAACTTATATTAAAAAAACTTTTTTTGCTTAAAAATGTACAGTATTTCTAGTGTAATGCAATTTCATGACCAATTAATCTGAAATATTTTCAGATTATTAAATTATCTTAATAGGAATGTCAAAAACTATGGTGTGAGATATCTTTATGCAGTCAAAGCAGCACAATATGAAGGATTTGAGAATAAAAAATGTTAAAAAATAAGTTTCAAAATTAGTAAAAAAATTAATGTGTAGAGTTAACTTTTTCATAATCTGATGGGATCAAATTCTTTGTTGTATTACACCATCACTAATGTCCTATCCAACAACAGATTTGAATGCTTCTGTTGCAAGTTTTACATGCCATTCAACATCTTGGTTGTGGCAATAATGTAAAAAAAGTAAAGGTTAGATTGAAAATCTAAGTTGGGACATGGTCATAAAAATCTTTGTCTAATCAGTGCTGGTTCACTGACATTCACATTCTGATGTGATAAGTCAGTTGTTGTTGTTGTTGTTGCCCTTCCTCCAAGACTATATTGAAGTAGCCATCCCTTAATATCTTAAACAAGCCAATCTAGATTTTCACTCTTGGATTGCATTTGCTGCTTTTAAAGGCTTTTTCCACAGACTAGTGGTGTTGTGTTGTGTTGGTACTTGACTACAGTTAAAGAGATGATTAGTGTCAAGTGTGTGAGACAAGCATAGTGGGCATTGTCGTGTGTAAGTTTCAGGGTTCACTTTCTGTAAGTAATTTTGCAAGAGTGGTGATTTGTTAGCTTTGAGCTGTGCCAGTTTTGTATGAATATGACATGATAATGTTTGTTCTGATGAATGAATGTCATAGGGTGTGTTGTTAGTAACTTGGTTCTTTTTTCTAGATCTGAGGTATTGTGCGGTGATGGTAGTGTGAATGTGTTTGAGGTTTTCTCTAAATTCCTCATATGTTATGTCTGGTTTTGAGATGATGATGTTAGTGCACTCATTGTTATGAAAGATTGTGGCTCTCATATATTTTTGAGTAGTGATGTACCAATACCACATTTCAAGCTGATACTGATACTACTACTGATACCAGCATTTAGAGCTGATACTGATACTGCCCATACCACCAATACTTTTTCATCTATTAAGCACCATACCACCCTATACTTTTTCATCTATTAAGCACCATACCACCAATACCAATACTTAAGTATCAGTACATCCCTATTTCTGGGTGGACTTAAGTATGCATTAAGATCATGCAAAGAGTTTGTTTGTGTTTGAGTCAGTTGTTTAAATTGAGTAGCAGAAAGTTATAGATAGATGTTGATTGGTCAGTTGTTTCATAATACACTTTCACATTAACATTCATTGCTCGTACAAAGAAATGCCAAAAGTTTGTTGCTTTTTCTGCATTAGATGATCTCAGAAAGATTTGTTTTAATTGATATTATTTTTTAAACTGCAATTTTTCTGCTATCTTCAACATTGCTAGAAGAACATTTTCTTGATAAGTATGAAATGCATTTTTTTAATGCCTTCAAACAGGGCTGCAGAGCTGGAGCTGGAGCTGGAGCTGGAGCTAGAAGCTGGAGCTTAAGAAAAGGATTTGGAGCTGAAGCTGGAGCCAGTTACTTTTAAAATGCCGGAGCAGAGCCTGAGCTGGAGCCAGCCATTTTAAAAATGCTGTAGCAGAGCCATAGCACCAACCAGTTATTTTAAAGATGCTAATGTGTAGCTGGAGCTAGTCTTTTTAAATATAGTCAAAGCAAATATATAGTCAATCATTTGAAAAATATTGGAGCAGAGCTGGAGTTGGAGCCATAGATTTTAAAGATGCTGGAGCTGGAGCCATAGATTTTTTTTGCCAGCTCTGCAGCCCTGCCTTCAAAGCTATTAAGCTATCATCAAAGAAATTTCTGTTGGTTTGATTAAATTTAAAAAATATTTTGAATCATCATATCAATCTGCTTGTAAGTCTAATCTTAAACCATGTTGGAAAATAAAGCTTTAGGCAAAATGCAGCAAGAATGGTTCTTTTTGAGATGTGTAATATCTTAAAATTTTGCAAGAAAAAGTCAACAATCTTGAGTGAACCATAAGACCAACTTAGAGTTGTGCCAAATCATAATTCATTTTCCATAATATGATGGCTAATGAAATCTAGTAGGCATAATATTGATCTGAGTTCAAATTATCAATGATATCAGCTACCATTAAAGGAAGCTATGAATTAGTTATGGCTTCAAATCTTCCACTTTCCATTTTGAGACAGTGTGCTTGATTTGTTTTCAATTAGTCAAGAAGAGACATCTGCTGATACTTTCGGGCCATTAACAACATTAAATATGTGCTGCAAAGGCAATACAACGAAATGGAGCAAACAGATAGACCATTGCAGAGGTTTTTCAAGAGGTTCTTCATTGTTCCTTATAAAACTATTGGCCATTCATGACAGCAGCACCATCAGCTCCAACAAGATTAACTTTTGACTCCAATGACTTACTCTTGATGTATTGAAAAACAGCTTTGGCAATTGTTTTTCCTTGGCCATTGTCAAGTGGTACACAAGTTAAATAAATAGCTCTGGTTTACCTGCTGTAATATATTATCTTTAATAACAACTTTTTTTTTTTAATTTGTTATCTGCTCTTGTAATAACAAAAAAGTCTTTATTCTTACAAAAATATAGCTTTACCATAAGGTCATAGAGCTAAGCATTTTCACTAAACTGTTTTTTAGATTTTTTTTATGATCAGCTATAATGCAGTAATGGTTTTAACACCAGGAATTCAAAGCAGTTAGAAAAGCACGATGTTCAGCTTTATCATTTAATTAAACTTACAGTTGAATCAGCTTTTTCATTGTAAATGTACAACTGGTACAGGCAAATACACTGTAAAGACAAAGCTTTAGAAGCTATGCATATTGGAAGCCTGACTATTTATTCAATAAAATACATTTTTTGAGATTTATCTTGTTGCAGATGTTGCAGATAGCAAAAAAAAACAACTGATGTCTTCTGCATCATTTGACATCAAAAATCAACATTCTAGCCCCATTAGTTTTGAAATTGTGAAAAAATTTTTAATTTGGGGAAGCACTACAACAATTTTTTTTAGGGACAGAGCCACCAGTGTGAGTTACAAGTTGAAAATGTAGTTTTAAAATAAGTTTTATAACTTTTTTCAAGTAGGTCTATTCATCCCATCAGATAATGAAAAAATTTGACCTAAACATCAATTTTTCTACTAATTTTGAGACTTGTTTTATTCTCAAATTCTTCATATTGTGCTGCTTTGACTGCATAGAGATATCTTATGTCACTGTTTTTGACATTCCTATTAAGATAATTTAATAATCTGAAAATATTTCAGATTAATTGGTCATGAAATTGCATTACACTAGAAATATGTACATTTTTAAGCAAAAAACACTTGTTTTAATATAAGTTGTTTTCTGATGCAGATAGAGAAAAAAAACTCTCCTAAGTCAAATAAAAACTTATGTCTTCTGCATCATTTGATATCAAAATCAACATTCTAACTTCAATAGTTTTGAAGTTATTAGAAATTTCTGAATTTGGAGTGGTGTTACTTCAATTTTAGGGGGTAGCACAGCCACTAATGTGAGCTGCAAGTTGAAAACAGTTTTAAAGTGAGTTTTATTACATTTGCCAAGTATCCAGATCCCAGAAAAATTTATTTTCAAAAAAAAGTTTTTTTCACTCTACCCTAATGAGGATGCATAGTACTGTTGACATTAAAGTAATTTTCAAAATTTTTGTACAATTTAACGATAACATATTCTGAGTAATTTTATATATTTCACATAAATTAATCACAGTTCTTCAGTTTTAACTGTTTTGATGCCAAATCACCCAGAATACCTGGTTTGGGATGTGGATCTATGCAGTTTGGTATCGAAAGGGTTAAGCAAGTCAATCTTAAAAATTTGCAAGTGTTGCTGATAACCTTTATTTTTCAAAGCTTGAATACATTTTGTAGCCCTACATTGTACTCTTTCAGTTAAGGCTATTTCACATTTTAAATGTGGGTTCCAAATAGTTTCTGCTTATTCAAGATTGGGTCTTCCTATCTCTACTAATAATTGTGCTTTTTAAGATTGATAAAGCCATCTCTGCACATTTAACAATTTGTGAGACATGCATTTGGTGGTTTCAGATTGGAAGACACTAGGACACCTAAAACTTTTTTCTTTCAACATGAGTATGTGGAGTTCTCAAGTTACCTTTGCCAAACTAAAGCACAGACCATTTATTAACACTAGATTTACTGTGATTTTTTACCCCTACATTTACCATTGAGTCAATTTTGACTCAGCTTGATGGTTATTCTGTTTAATGCATTTCCATCAGGTTTTCTGTCTACCAATGCTCACTGAAAATGTAAATAATATCAAAAAAGTGTATTGCAATATCAATTACTGTCCCACTATTTAAAAATAACACAACTGCAACTCACAACCATGACAAAAAACACTTTTTACATGTTCATACACAACTCTTATGTTATTTTCTGAGCAACTTCTACAGGATGCACGATTACATTTTATGCACAAAGTTACTGTCATATTGTTGCAATTTGCTCTATGACAATGCCTATGCTTTCTAGTTGTAATTCTAATTGGTCTGCTTTGAGAGTTGTCACTGTCAGTATTACTTTTTCCATTTTATTTGTGAGCTTTTGCACAAGAAGGAGAATAAACTTTCGTCACCTAATTTGTTTCTGCATTGAATGCTTGTAGAGTACCCATGCATTTATTGCTGCAATGTCCAGCAATAGGCCACCTTTGGATTGCAACTTGTGTAGTGTATAAACATGCCATTTGGTCACAGCAATCGACTCCACCTTTGTTCTTGTTGTAAAAGAGTATCATTTCGGGCTTTTTGCATAGTTTGGTCCACATCTGGGGATTGATGCAAGAAAACTGTTTTCTTTGCTTTTGCTTGATACTTCACAAAGAAACTCCCAGCATTGTTATTCCAAAAGAAATGACTGGAAGGTAAGCCTCCCATTTCTGCCTCTGTCATTTCTTTTGATAACTCTCTCCAGTTTTTCCTTATTGTTCCTACAATGGAAATCTTTTCATTTGCAAGATTTTTTAGCTAGTGGCAAAGATGTAAAGAAGTTGTCATAAGTGATGTTTTATCCCTTTTCAGTTACATGATGTGCAAGCTTCATGACAACCGACTCAGCAAGAGGCATTCCACCACGTTCATCTACTTCTTGCACTCCAAGATAAAGAATAATATTAGAGACTGTTTTTAGCCAAGCTCTATGCTATGAGCGTATTTGCCCTGATGCAAAAGAGTTAAATTTACAACTGACAACATTAAAAAATGCACTTTCTGCACTTGGCTACAAACCCAAAGTTGTCAAAAACCAAATAACTAAAGCATGTCTATTCCCCAAAAGCCCTTCTCAAATATCAAACTAAATCAGAACCAGATTGCATACCCCTAGTCTTACTACCTACAACCCTATCTTAGACCTATCAACAAAATCACCAAAAATTTACAACCTTTATTAAACAAAGACCCCATCTTAAACAAATCTTTCCTGCTCTCCCACTTATATCATATCATCAACCAACCTCCTAACCACAAACTTTTACTTACATCTCCCTCTTTACCATATAAAATTTTCATCCCAAGCACCTTTCCCTGAAAATATCCTAAATGCCATCTCTTCTCCAACATAAATACTGATTCTACAATAACTGGTCAACAGAGTCCCTATAAAAATCTCTGGAAATATTAACTGTAACTCATCTAATGTCATCTATGCAATTTCATGTAATATCTGCCCAAAGGCAATCTATATTGGAGAAACAAACAACTCAATCAGACAACAGATGAATGGACACAGGAACAACATCAAACACAACAGAAACAAAACAGTCACCGAACATTTCAATAACCTGACCACACTTTGAAAAATCTCAGATTAACTGTCATCAAAAAAGTCAAAGATAAAACAAAACAACAACAAGAAGTAGAAGAACAAAAAATTATTTTCAAATTCGATTGCATCAATAAAGGTTTAAATTGAGATTATTTGTTCATATCTCATTATCTTCTTCTTTTGGCCTTTTCCTTCAATCAGGGGTAGCCACAGCACATCATCTTTCTCCAAATTGTCCTATTTTCAACATCCATCTCCTTTGCACCAACTCTCCCCATATCTTCTTTCACTACATCTAGAAATCTCTTTGGTCTCCCTCTTTTCCTCTTTCCCAAGTAACTCCATTTCCATCATCTTTCTTCCTACATACTCTTGGTCTCTCCTCATGACATGCCCATACCACTTCAGCTTGCCCTCCCTCATCTTCATTCCTAACCGCTCTATCTTAACTGTACCCCTGATGTACTCGTTTCTAATCTTGTCTTTTCTGATCATTCCCATAGTAAACCTTAATATTTTTATCTCTGCAACTTCCATCTCTTCCACTTGTTTCTTTGTGACCGCTACTGTCTCAAGTCCATACACCATTGCTGGTCTCACCAGTGAACTGTACACTTTTCCTTTTACTCTAGCAGGTAACTTCCTGTCACAGATTACTCCTGATACTTTTCTCGATCCATTCCATCCTGCCTGCACTCTCTTCTTTACCTCCCTCTCACAACTACCACTTTCTTGTCTTGCACCGTTGATGCCAAATACTTAAGTTCCTTTACTCTTGGCACTTTTGTATTCTTCATCTTTACAGTTTCATCATCATTTCCTCTATTTAATCACAGATATTCGGTCTTTGACCTACTTACTTTCATCCCTCTTCTTTCCAATGCATATCTCCAGCATTCTAGTCTCTGCTCCATTTTTTCCCTGGTCTCTTTGCAAATCACAATATCATCAGCAAACACATCGTCCACAGTGGTTCCTTTCTTACTTCATCCATTAGCCTGTCCATTATCACTGCAAATAGGAACGGACTTAATGCTGATTCTTGGTGCAGTCCAACCTTAACCTTGAAACTTTCTGTGGTTTCTATTGCACACCTCACCACTGTTTCGCTTTCCTTGTACATATCCTGTACAAGTCTTTTCCATTATTCCTGATTTTCTCATACATTACCACGGCTCTTCCCACGAAACCCTGTCATAAGCTTTCTCTAGGTATATGAATACACAATGTAGCTCTCTTTGACCTTCCCTGTACTTTTCCATCAACATTCTTAAAGCAAACATGGCATCGGTGATTCTCTTTCTTGGCATAAATTCATATTGCTGTTTACTGATCTCTACTGTATCCCTTAGCCTGGCTTCAATAATTCTTTCCCATACTTTCATTTTGTGGCTCATTAGCTTTAGCTTTATTTCTCTGTAGTTTCCACAGCACTGTGCATCCCCTTTGTTTTTATAGATAGGAATAAGCACACTCCTCCATTCTTCTGGCATCTGTTCACCCACTAATAGTCTGTTGAACAGTCTGGTCAGAAGCTTTATCCCCATCTCTCCCATGCACTTCCAAACTTCTACTGACAACTCATCTGGCCCAACTGCTTTACCTTTTTCATCCTTCTCAGTGCATTCTTCACTTCTTCTCTACTGACAAAATTTACCTCTTCATTAACCACTTCTGCTTCTTCTGTTCTAGGGTCTCTTTCATTTTTCTCATTCATCAGTTTTTCAAAGTACTCCTTTCATTTGTTTAACACTACCTTCGAATTTACCATAACATTATCGTTCTCATCCTTTAGAACCCTCACATGCTGTCAGAGGCGCACCCAGGGGCTGATTTGGAGGTCATGTCAGCCCTCTTTTAAACATTTTTGTCATCCTCCTTTTTGCTTGGTGTCAGTCCCCTTTGCATGCTGATACGCAAAAAGATACAACTTTTTTGCTGATAAGTAAAGTGATGTTTCGTGCCAACTTAACTATAACAAATAGTTTTTGTTTTTCTTTCCCCAAAGAGTAGAGACGAGCGTGTTTTTGCTTCAGTGTTTTTTTCGTAAAGTGTCCCAATTTTTAGCAAAATTCTGATCTATAATTGTGTTTGCCATTTTTAGTATCTACAACCTTCAACAAAATTTTTACGTGATGCCTAAAGTATACACTAAACATCGTTCACTTTCTAATAGACGCCCCTATACGGTGGATGAGTTTTATTTGGCAAAACGATTGCGAAAACCGTTATTTACTTTTACGGCATTTAAAAAAACTCGAAATCTTAGATCTTTAGTCAAATTTGCTGCTTCCGCGCTGTATGTGGATTGTTTAAGCCTGGGCAACAGTTGTTATATTTCAAGTTTTTTAACCAAGAGTTTATCCAGTTTATCATAGCTTTTAGTATGACATCGCACTGATCTTTTGTAACACAGTTTGCTTTCAAAAGATTATGCTGCACAATGCAGGATATTGTAGTTTTGCTCAGCTGAAACGAATCATTTGCTAAAGTAGGAAAGCGTTTATACAAGTTGAATTTTGCGATCGTAGATTGTTAATTGTGATGTAATAGTTTACCTACAACCTTTAAATAGTACTGTAGTTTTTTTAATTGAAACGATTTCTATGACGTAATAATTTGGTTAGTACATTCTAGCAAATTTTGATGGCCACACATATAAAATTGAGATTTTAAAATTCAGTCAATTACAGTAGAAAAAAAAAAATATTTCGGTGTTTTTTGATATTGAGTTTTAATTTTGTCACAAAAACCATTAAATCTCCAAAATATCTGCCAAAATTTGTTGCTCATATGAAAACAAAATTTTTGAGCACTTGAAATTCCTCTATTCTGTAAAATTTTAAGTAGCCTATAGTTCTTTAACATGGTTCTGACCAGAACTCGTTTTGCAAAATAAAAAATAAGGCAAATGAAAAAACAAGACTTACAGGTTTTCAACAAGTACAATGTATGAAAATAGGAATTAATGAAGTGACTCTTTTGGAAATGGGAATTTTTATATCCATTTCCAAATCTTCCAAAAGAGTCACTTCATGGAATTCTCACCTTAACTTTTTACGCTACCATTTCACCTTAGAGGTTACGATAATAAACATTTGGTGGTACAGAATTTGAAGATTGCGTGAAGTAAAAGATTTTTCTTCCCAAAGCTTTTCATCTGACAATCTTCAGGGGAAATCGTCAGAATGAAGCAGAATTGAAACCGAACTAAGTTATAAAAGAAGAAAGTAGAGTTCTGAAAGAAGTCAGCCAATGAGAGAAAAGATTAAGAAATTTTCAAAGAGTAGACGAATTCTTTTTGCTTACACAGAAAAGGATTGAGAGATTTAATGAAAGTCGCTTCAAGAGCAGAAAGGTGAAAGGAAGAGCGACCTCGAGCAAGAATAGAAAATTTTTCGTTGCTGTAATGAAGGGCGCATTGGGCGTTGTCAAGAAGATGTTGACCAATGGCGGATTTGTGAAATTGTTGTGGGCGTGTGTTGTTCTTGCAAGAGCGGGAAAGACTTTGGCAGTTGGCCGAAGCACGAGGATTGGTGATGGATCTAGGAACGTGTTGTTTAATTCGCTCTTCTAGCCGTTGAGACGTGCGACCAACGTACCGACTATCGCAGTGGCACAAAAACTGGTAAATAACATTGCTGTGATGATGGGAAGGTAACACATCTTTCTTAATCGCTGGAAGGAGCTGTCAGGTGTTGAAAATAACACGTGGTTCGACGGAGAAAAAGCAGCGTTTCACAGCAAACGTAATCTGCTTTTCGAACTTCATCGAGACGTTTTCAATCCATGGGATGTGTAGGTAGACAGGGCATTTTTTTACTGTGTGGACCGGGTTAGAATTTAGTTGTTGAAGTTTTCGCTTGAAAGCCGAATTGATTACACGTTCCGGGTAGCCATTTTCCAAAGGAATTGAACGAATTTTGCCAAGCTCTTGGTCCAGTTTGCTTTTAGAACAAATCATAAAAGCTCTGTGAACGAGAGTACCAATTAGATTGATTTTCCGTTTCTGGTGACTAAAAGAGTTCCAACGTAGATATTGGCCAGTGAAGGTGGGTTTCCTGTATACTGAAGTTAGAAATTCTGAATCATGCCTTTCTACCAACACGTCAAGGAAAGGGACAGAGTGATTAGATTCCTTTTCATAGGTAAAGCGAAGTGAGGGATGAAGGGAGTTGAGCTGGATGAAGAAAGTGTTGCAGTCTTCTTCATTGTTGAATACGGCGAAAGTATCATCAACGTACCGGAAGTACACTAACGGTCTTTTGGCAATGTTGAAAAGTTTTGCTCTTGGTAGCCAACAAAAATGTTTGCTAAAGCTGGACCAAGCGGTGAGACCATAGCGACGCCGTCAATTTGTCGATGCATGTTGTTATTGAAGCTAAATTCTACAGAGGAGGTGGCTAGCTGCATCAATTCGACAAAGATGTTGCGTGGAAAGGATGGTGCCATTGAGTCGTCATTGTAAAGGGCATCAGCACAGATTTCTATGGTTTCAGCAAGCGGAACATTAGTGAAGAGACTGGAAATATCAAAAGAACAAAGAAAGACAGAGGAAGGAGAAAAGGTAAATTTTCTGACTTCTTTTACAAAAGTGAAAGAATCAGACACACAATTAGAAGAAAGGTTTTGGAGAACAGGTTGAAGAAGAGAAGTAAGCCATTTAGCTAGCTGATGTTGGGCCGATCCGGTCATAGACAAAATCGGACGTAAGGGTACGTCCTTTTTGTGTATTTTCGGAAGACCATACATTCGCGGTCGCTGAGAGCCAGTGGGTCGGATTGCTTCATAAACTTGCTTAGAAATTAGGTACTCTTTCCTCAGCTGTAGTAACCGTCGTTGTATCCGTGATTCAATTTTAGCAGTGTTGTCTTTGTTGGTGACGGGTCCAAGATCAAGAAATTTGGTCGTGTCATTAAGAATCGTCTTCATCTTGTTGTAATCGTTTACAAAAACGATTGCAAGCAACCAAAAATTTTCTATTCTCGCTCGAGGTCGCTCTTCCTTTCATCTTTCTGCTCTTGAAGCGACTTTCATTAAATCTCTCAATCCCCTTCTGTGTAAGCAAAAAGAATTCGTCTACTCTTTGAAAATTTCTTAATCTTTTCTCTCATTGGCTGACTTCTTTCAGCCAATGAGAACTCTACTTTCTTTATAACTTAGTTCGGTTTCAATTCTGCTTCATTCTGACGATTTCCCCTGAAGAGTGTCAGATGAAAAGCTTTGGGAAGAAAAATCTTTTACTTCACGTTACGATAACTTATGCCTGATAAGGTCCAAAGACCAAAACAATCCTGTCGCATAATAATCGTCCTCTTTGTTAATTTGTTTTTGTCGCTTTTTTACTGTTTCTATTCAACACGTTAAAATTCCATTTGATTGGTTACATTGTGATCTCTTTAGAAAATACATTGTACTTGTTGAGAATTGATTTTTCACATGTTGCATCCGCTTCGGCCTGGATCCTTTTTAAATGTTTTTTCACATTAATTGTGTTGATTAAGGTACAGCAACGTTTCTTGATCGTCAGTAATTTCTAGATTTTAGTTACTTTCTTCAAACAACACTAGAATGATCTGTAGCACTACTTGGCTTTTAGATAACGAGCTGAAATCTGCAGAAAAAAACGCCGCCATCAGCAATTTCGCAAGACGCGATGAAGTCTTTGTGACGGCGCAACGCATCGGGCGCGCTCGTAGAGTTTACTAAAGTAGGAGGTAATTAGAAAAAACCCTGGGGGGTGTGGGGGGCTTTTCCCCCCCACGTTTGAAAAAAAATTGAAATTCTGTCAGCACCCTTTTTGGGGGGCTGGGTGCGCCCCTGCATGCTGTACATCTTTTCCTGCTCCGTCTCTCTGCTTAGCCAATCTGTAAAACTCCTCACCTTCTTTTGTTTCCAATCTAGCATACAAATGTCTCATTATATGTAATGTTTATTTCTATAAATGTGAGGGTCATTTATGATTTTTATTTTTTTCTCTATTTCGCATTGTTTTATGTTTGCATGCCATTTTCTCACATTTGTTTCTTGTTTGAATTACTGTAATTTACTATACTGCCATATTCTCCCAACCTCAGTCTTTTCTAACAGTTATTTTTGTATTTCATTATGTCACATATGTTTTTTTATTACATTTAATGCTGTTAGTGTTGGTGTATATTTTGTTTTCATTGCATTATCATTTTTATTCCATTGCACCTGACAAAGTGCACAGTAGCCCATAAAAGCTTTTGAAACCTTTGAGAAAAACCAAGTCAACTTTAGTGCACAATTTTTTACTCTTCTCAATTGATTTCAATAGTTGACGTGGCTTTCCCAATTTTTATTTCTTTCAATCCCTTTATGAAGCAAATTTAGGTACAAGCTCAGTCACAGAATGAATTAAACTTGTATGTTAAGGTACCACTGTTCAACAAAACTTTATTCAAATGGTAGAAAGTCATATCTATTGATAGCTTTCAAACTCTTGTTGAATGTCAAAGCTCAGCAGAATTTACTTGAGAGGATTCAACTTCTTCAGAGTCTGGTGTATTTGTTGAAAAATCTTCAGGATGATTTCTTCAACCTTTTTTCCACATTAATTTAGGTATTTGGGGATGAGCAGTGTGTGCAATAGCCAAGTGCATTAATTTTTGAAACAGAAAAAAATTGGATCGGCCATGTTCCTCTTTAGATTCATCACCAATTATGTTGTGGTCTAAAAAAGCATTAGTTTTCATTAATTTTTTTGTTAAATCAAGTTTTCTATTACTCTTTAAAAAGTCAAAACCCTGTTTGTAATACCAAAAAGCATTCTACAAAACTGATACAATTTACCGTCAGCTTCAAAAGCTGCATAAGATTGGTCTTAAGATGAAATTAGAATTTGGTAATATGAATTATTAAGATCAAGAGTGCTAAAGATTAGTCTTGATTTGTACAGGGTGATTCAGCGAAGTGTGCACAAATAAAAACTCATCTTTCGGACTTGTAATTAGGTCAAATGAAACAAGTTATATGCTGTGAAGATAGTAAATTTAATAAGCTTTCAGAAAATATACAAGTTATTCAATATAACCCCCTTTGTTTTTGATTACTTTCCGAAGTCATGGCAGAACCTGGGCACATGTGGCACGCACCACTTCTGGGTCAATTTCATCCCATGCCGATGTCAATTTTCGCTTTAGAGAGTCCAGATTTGGATGAGAAGTACGGCAGGCTTTTGTCTCTAAAATAGACCATAACCCAAAATCTATAGGGTTCAAGTCTGGTGAAGACGGCGGCCAAAGCTCTTTCTCCCAAAAACCTTTGAAATTGCATCGACACCAAGCTTGAACTGAGTTGGCCGTGTGGGAGGTTGCACCGTCCTGTTGAAGAGTAACTCCTTGTTCTCCAACTACTTCTTGGACCCAGGGAAGGACTTTCTCCTCCAGCATTTGCCTATAGACGGTCTGGTTTATCTTGACCCCTTCTTCAATGAATATGAGAGGAGTTTTCAGCCCTTTTGATGTTGCGCCTGCCCATACCATTACGGAGGCGGGTTTTTGTCTTCTGAAAGAGCTGCGACGCTCAACTGGGACCATGTTTATGTCTGGAAGCCAAATCCTGTCATTTTGATGGTTATGGACAGCTTGAACAGTGAAAAGTTTTTCGTCTGTCCATAAAACTTGAGGCTGCGTGCCATCAACAAGTTTCTTGACTAAAACCTTTGCTCTATCAAGCCTTTTCTTCTTAGTGGCCTCCGACAAGAGATGTCTTTTGGTGAACTTGTATGGGTAGCTCTGGAGATCATCCTTGAGAATCCTTTGCATGCTGGACATGCTCACAGAGTAGTCTTTAGCAAGTTGTCTGGCACTTCTTGCAGGATTTCTCCTCAACTTCTCTCTGACCTTTTTGATCAGTTTCTTCGTCCTTATGGTTCTTTCAGGGTCACTCCTGATTCTTGGAGCACAAGTCCCAGTGTCCTTGAACCTTTTCACGGCTTTATAAACTCCTCTACGGCTTAGAACCTCCTTCATCAACCGGAAAATTTCACTTGGTGGGAGCTTCTTCTTGCAATACTCTTCTATCACGTCATTGATCGTTTTACTCATCGTTTATTTTTACTTCAAATAATATCAGATTTTAAATTTTAACTCTTAAATAATAAGAAACTGAAATGTTAATAATTGAAAGTTAATAATGGACGAAATACATGAAATACATGGACGAAATAATGGACGAAATACATGAAATACATGTACATAAAACTAAGAAAAGTATTTGTGCACACTTCGCTGAATCACCCTGTATATGTCAATGATTCTGGCATGCTTACCTTATGCTTATTATTTTATCAATCGTATTGTAATTTCCATAATATTTATGGTGTGAAATTTTCGATTATCATTTTTTGACTACCTGGTTTTATGCCACTGTGATTTTAAGCCCCACAGTCAGCAATTTAGAGCTATGTGTACATTCACTCATGTTCTCTATATATAGTGATGTGGCTGTACCATTCAGCTGAGAGAGAGACAGACAATGAAATTCTGTATAACGTGTTTGCGCTATTCTGTATCAGAGATGTTTTTAAATTATAATTAATTAATAAGTTCAATTGATACTATTTAAATAAGTTTGTTATACTGTGTTAGGGTTAGTTCCTAAAACAAAATCTCTAATCCTAACATTTTGAGACCAGTAAAGTACAATATTTTGTTTTTCATTCATCACAAACATTCAAATAGAATCAATCAAAATTATTAATTAATTACGAGTATAATTTAAAAATGTCTCTAATACATAATAGTGCAATGATGTCATACAAAATTTTGTCGCCAACTTTCTCTCTATTAAATGGTTCAGTCATGTGACTATATATAAAAAACATGAGCCAATGTTCACTTAGCTCTGAATTGCTGACTGTGAGACATAGAATTGCCATGCTACAAAATCGGAAGGTCAAAAAAGGATAATTCAAAATTTCATAAGATAAATATAATAGAAAATACAGTATAATTGATAAAATGTTTGGCTTACACAAATCACAACAGATTCTACATTGAATGAGTTGATGTGTGAGCTTGTCAATGCATGGAAGAGGATAAGCATCTAAAAAAGTGAACTGGTTAACAGTTTGTGAGTTGTCTATTACCATTTGCTTCTTTTGTCCTTTGTTTTTAGTTACAAAAACTTGGGCATGCCAGGGAGAAGTAGACGGTTTGATTATTTCTTCTTTTAGAAGCCTCTAGGCTTCATTACAAATAAAAATTTTATCTTGATTGAATTGTCATGATTTGCTAGCAATCGGTTTCAAATCTAAAAACTGAACCGTGAAGATTTAACTTTTGCAGCAATAAGAGTGCAACAAATGTTACTGTTAGAAATAGTAATAGGAAATTGTTTGCTTTTCATTTCACTGGTAATCAAATGGTGCTTATATAGAAAATCTTGCCCCAAAATGGCATCGATGCATTGTTGTCGTTTGATGGGTATCCATTTCAGGTCAGACACAAACAGGACTGGGGCCTAGGGTTTATCCTTTTACTACCCCAGGCTGCTGCACTGCCTGAATCAGATGCTGGTAGTGATGTTATTAAGCATAACAGTTTGCTCAGAGGTGATACACTTGCAATTCGGTGAAGGAGCAAGACCCCATTTGTGCATGGATCTCGATATTTTTTTAAAACTTAGTCATTGTTTTTTAATGGCAATATGTACAGTGAGTCTGCTTGTCTAGCAGAATAATCAAGTGTTTATGATCGTCAGAGCCTTTGTCACACAAAGTCTTTAGAGTTAATCTCACATACCTTGGTGAGGTAATAGCATCTGCACAGTGCCAAATACATTATTGATATATACCTGCCAAAATGCAGCAGATCTATTAGGTTTCTTAAAATCCTCACTATCAGCACATGTGTTTTGTGAAATTGACTAATACAGTAATCTCCCAGTTAAGTTCACACCCATTTAAGTTTGCATCCTGATTAAGTTTGCAAAAAATCAAGATTTAACTTTTACAAAAATTTATTGATATTTACAGCAAATCAGACAAGTCATAAAAGTGTTTATGATTTAAACAAGTCATGAATTGTCAGCTGATACATATTTCCTTCTCTTTTGCATTTTGCATCCAAAATAACCTGCCTTAATTTTTGCTGAAAAAGCTCAAAAGAATTTCTCAGCTCATTATAGTAATTTCCTGCTTGAGCTCGCACATCGGGACACAGCAACTGATCCTCAACTTCAAGAACTGTATTGTATATGTGTTCAAACCCACAAAATGTGACGTCATTCTCTGTTGGTGCTGGACTATGTGTGCAAAATTCAACCACTGTGTGTACATTTTCATCTTTATTATCATTTGTTGCTTGCATACTTTCCAACACCTCATTGATGTCATCCAAAATCTCATGTAAAAACTCTTCACTCTTTTGGCCATCAACATGCACAAACTCATCTAGAGTGCTTTCATCTATTTCGTTCGTATCATCTATTCTTTGAAGCTGCACAATATATCAGCTATCATATCAACTTCTTCATGAGCTCCACCTTTCAAAGTTACTAATTCAACCTTGTTAAACACATTTTTTATGGTCACATCTGATATCGCATGCCAAGCAAGCTTGATATATTAAGCCGCATTAAGCATATGAGCAGGGTTACCATAAGCAACACCTGCTGTTTGTCTAAGAAGTCTTTTTTCAAGCTTTTAAATTCTCATCCAGCTCGTAAAAATTCAAAATATCTTTGAGATATAAATATTTATATCTTTTTTTTAATGCTGCAATAATTCTTGTATCGCAAGGCTGTTCCCAGCTTGTGCAGTTCAGTGAAAAAAACCCACTTTGATATTCTCTCAAAAGCTGGAAAATGATCAGGAGCATTATCCATTAATAGAACAGCTGAACGTCCTGTTCTCTTTCTTACTAAACACTTTAAACCCTTTCCAGCATGTGGAGACATCCATCCATGCTTTATTCCGCCTTATGTACTTGACAAGCCATTTTCGATTTTTAATGCAATCTGGAAACTTGGCTTTTTAAATTAATGTGCATGGGATTTTGTGGGTTCCTGTGGCATTTGCATAAACTACAAGTGACAGTCTTTCTTTGGCTTTTTTCTTCCCTCGTGTGCTGCTAACATTCTCAAACAGCATAAGCTAGGTTTATTTGGGCAGCAGCAAAAAAATAAGCCTAATATGTCCATGTTATATAGTCAACAGTGTGGTCGAGTGGTTAAAGCGCCGGGCTTGTGACCAAAACAGTCTTGGTTCAAAACCCACTCGTGCCATTCTGTTGTGTCTTCAGAAAGACATTTTATGGCACATTCCCCTGCTTGGTGGTCCTGGCAAGCAGTTCTAAGTTATAGTAATATCTCTATTTAATTACAAGCAGACAGCAATATCTTGGTATCTCTGGAAGCAGGTCAGGGTAATTGCCCCTACCCTATGTATTAGCACCTCCGTCGCTTTCCTGCAAATCAGGAGGATAAATATAGAGATAAAATAAAAAAAATAAATTATTTACATTTTTGGGATTATACTTTGCAATTATGGCATATAACTTATCCAAAGCTGCAACAAGATCAGAATTTTCTTGGTCCACCTCTACTCCTTCACAATGAGGAAGAAGCTGTTGTATTCCACAGTGTCCTCTTAAATCGTCTAAACCATTGCCATGATGCTTCAAAGTCATTCTGCAATATTAATAGTTCTTTAGCAATTTTTTTTACTTTCAAAATGGCAAGGGAAGGTGGAACAGGCAGGTTTGCTTGACACATGCTATCAATTCACAGTTATAACTTATCTTCTAACTCTGTAAACCTACCCACAGATGCTTTGAATGGTTTCTTTTTTGTTTCTTCAGACATCAGAGCAGAATGCTTACAAATATCTTCACGCTTCGACCAGGCTTTTCTGATAGAAGCCTCACTCACTCTGTACTGTCATGCGATACTTTGCTTACTAGAAGGATTTAGCTGATTCAACTTGGAGATTACTTCCAATCTTTGTGACTCATTCAATCGCTTGGCTTTGCTTGACATTATTATGTGAATAATATTAACTTTGCCTACTAAAAATTAATTTTTATCTTAAGTCAATGCTGCAATTAGTCTCAAAACATTAGCTTAAATGACAAGAGTTTTCACTTTAACAGATAATTGTACAGGTTTGATGTTACATAATAATCACTTAGGTATAAATGTTAAGTTCGCACCTACCAACTAAGTTCGCACTTGCTCTTCGGGTTCAAGTTGCAAACTTAAGCAGGAGATTACTGTATTGTTTACTGTTATGTCTAACATGATGATTGCAAACTGATGGTCTGTTGAAAAATTTTGGGTGTCAGCAGAAAAATTCAAGAGTTGTGACAAGTTTACCAGTTGCCAGTTAAAGAACTCAAATCAATCTAAATCTTACAACCTTTTAGTTGTAAGGGTAAATGGCACTGAAGTTGGCTGATTGCCGCAAAGTAAATTGTCAATTAACACACTTCTGGCTTCAATGAAAGGAAAAGTCAAAAATAACTAAAGATATTTAATATAAGTGAAATTAAATAGTAATGCAAAGCAATTAAGCAGTAATCAAGCAGTTCGTGTTGGTGCTGACTCACGGCAAAATGGGAAACACACAAACGAGATCACCAAAGACTGCACTAAGTTTACTCAGACTTCAACCAGCTGCCTACAAAATACTGCAGCTGGTCACCTCACAATAAAGAAGTGACAATCCCAAAAGGGTTACAATAAATAACACTAAGTGCACTCAAACTTCAGCCATCTACCACCAATTGCTGCCGGTTGCCTCATAGATTGAGAAGTGCAAGAAAATGCAATAGAGCCAGTACTAAATAAATGCGTTGCAAAAATGAACTATGCTTGGGGATGAGATTAAATGATAATTAAAGTGTAAAACAAAAATACGCTAGTAGTGGGTGCATGCACAAATAATGATTAGGAAAGCAAAAGAAATAAAACAAACACATGCATTGATAATTTTCTACATTAGTTATACCCATAAGTCTTCATAGTCCAGGTAATTTTAAAAGCTTTTTTTTGTCTGAATTTTTGAACAATTTTTACATCTTGGCATGAAAAAAAAATTTTTTAAATGAAGACTTTTTTTGGTCTTCAAAGCAGCATTTTTTAAAAATTTGTATTAGTGTTCCACCAAATAACAAATTATACATTTAATGGTCCATAAATTTCAAAAAGTTGGTTGGCATAGCATATACAAAATCAGGCACAAGCACCATTTTATTTGTTTAAGCATTAGCAGTTATTTAGAAATCTTGTTCACCAGCCAAGTTGTGTTTACTCAGTTTTGTTTGGGTTTCTTGCTTTTTTGTTTTATTTTTGCTAATTTATAATCATCTTCAGTGTTTTACTATTCTTCTTTCATGATCAAACAGAGGAGAGTTTAGCAGCATACTTCCCAGTAAATTGTTATTCCTAAACATTTTTATTTCTTGAGTCTTTGTCTGTGACATTGCCTGTAGCAATAATGGAAAGAAGTGTGCTAATTTAATTTCATCTTTGTCATCTGTTGGTGGCAGAGCATTGTTCTCAGCTAAATTTAAAACCCTACTTAAAATTGCAGGTGTTAGACGATTTCAATTTTTATTCCATAGAAACAAAAAAGCTTTTATTTTTTCTGAAAATATTATTCAAAATACCAATAAAATGTAGATATCTCAATAATGTCTTCTACTAAATCCCTGTGATGATTCTTTTTATTTTTAAAATGATTTTTGCCTGGCCTAATATGACAGCTATTATTACATAAATCTTTTTCTGCTTTCAATAACTAAGGTGCAATACCTAATAACGTGCTTAATTTAAACTTTCAAAATCTTTCTTGCATCAGATGAAAACTAAAAATTGACTTCTATGCTGCACTCTTTTACTATACTTCCAAAATTACAATGCAGGGTGTTTTTATTGAACTTAGTAAAGCCCATTTTGAAAATAAGTAAACTGCTCAAAAAAACAAATGCTTTTTTCTGCTATTTCATTACCAGATGTCCTATATGTTTAACACCAAAACTTATTTTATGAAAACTCAAATACATAATGATTTCAATAAAAGCATAGCAATTGGAATATAAACAATTTAGCAAACAGTTGTACCATATTGTTTCAAAGCACTTAAGGCAAAATGTGAAATTGGCCATGCTCAATTCAATGTACTGTAATTTTTTGTACAGTAGAACAAAAGAAACATTTGAAATATGCATAAACCATGTAGTGAATTTATTCTACAGGGTGATCAAACAAATGTTAACAAAAGTTTATTTGAATAATTCAATGAAGACAGAAAAAAATAATTACTATAGTGCAAAAAATAATCAAAAACTTTTACAGTTTACATTGACGCATTCAAATTTCAATATGTCCACCTCTAGCCCTAACTATATGCTTAAGTCTGTTGACAACTTGACTGCATGCACATAGATAGTTTCTGCTAGAATTTCATCTCAACAGTGAACAAGTTTATGCTTTAAGGCATCAATACTTTGATGATTTGAAGAACACACCTTGCTTTCAAGTATACTCCACACACTGAAGTCCATGGGATTGAAATCTGGGAAAGAAGGAGACCACATTTCCTTTGTCCAGAAAAGGGCCATATTGTTCCAGATTTACCGTGTGCAAAGTGGCTATGTCTTGTTGAATGGATGATTGCACCTTCTCCAAATGTTGAATTAATCCATGGCAACAAATTTTCCTTCAATAACTTTAAATAAGTGTCTTTATTAATCTTAACGTCTTTATCAATGAACACCAGAGGAGTTTTGAGCCCAGTAGCAATGACCCCTCCTCATAGTTTTTGCCTTTGCAAAGTAAGTCTCATGTTCACAAGGATTTTATCCTTTGATTTGGCATAAATTCGATTGTTTTAATGATTATTGACTGCTTGGACCAGTGGTTCCCAAAGTGGGCGCTACCACCCCCCAGGGGGCGTTGGCGATATTTAGGGGGGCAGTTAGGGGGTGGTAAGAGAACAAGAGGGCGATAGGACCAAATGAGAAGAAATATACATGAAGGACGATTAAAGACCTTTTATAGGTGATCTTGCAGCAGTGTTTCCCAAATATTCAATACAAGATCGATTCAGGGTAAAGACCTTTAATTTTTTTAAAGATCACAATGAATTTGGGAGAAAAATAGCAAAATTACAGATGAAATCAAAGTGAAGACCTTTTTTTCTTTTTTTTAGAGATCACCAAAAATTTGGGAGAAAAATAGCAAAATTACAGATAAATATTCTGTCAAACATTCTTTTTACTTAAAAAAGAAACGAGGGGGCACTGGAAATCGAGCTGAAAACCAAGGGGGCACCTGACTGAATCTGACTGAAAAAGTTTGGGAAACACTGGCTTGGACAGTGAATAGTTTTTCATCATTTTGTTCATAGTTTTGTCGGCAGCGTGGTTGAGTGGTTAAAGCGCTGGGCTCGTGATCAACACGGTCTTGGTCCAAAACCCACTCATGCCATTCTGTTGTGTCCTTGGGAAAGACACTTTACGGCACATTTCCCTGCTTGGTGGTCCTGGCAAGCAGTTCTAAATTACAGTAATATCTCTATTAAATTACAAGCGGACAGCAATATCTTGGTATCTCCGGAAGCAGGTCAGGGTAATTGCCTACCCTATGTATTAGCGCCTCCGTCGCTTTCCTGCAAGTCAGGAGGATAAATATAGAAATAAAATAAAAAAATAAAAAAATCCGTCTACAACACAACACTGGAGGATGTGTGCCATCGGTTTTTTTCCACTCTTATGTGCTTCACTTATAGCTTCACAAATTGAACTCATTGTCTTAAATTTTAGTGAAATTTTTTATAGTTTATAACTTTTTCATCAACAGTATCATGTAAAAGAAAAGCATCAATTAAAAACAAAAATAATATATGCAAATATCAAGCAAAAACATTATGATGTAGTGTTAACACTTCGTTTGATCACCCTGTACATTTCATATAGTATTGAAAAAAAGATTTATTATTAAACAGTGTTCAACTATTATTCAATTAAGAGTTTTTAATCTAGATTGTTTACTTTAAAGCGTTGAGCATTTTCTTTTTAATTCACTTATATATTAAGGCTGAGTTAACAGCTTGTTTTATAGATAACCCTTCAGCATCACCCAATAATCAACAATCAGCCCAACAATGGACTCCAAATAATTCACTGCCATTGGAAACTTACCTGCCTGAAGACACAACACGGAAAGATGAAATGTTATCAAAGAATATATGCAAACATCTCCAAAACCATGGTATCTGTATGCTGAATGATTTCCTCCTAAAAGATCAAGCAGAAAAAGTTTGTGTTCATCTTTTATTATCACATGATGTACCCGTTTTCTTTTAATAATTTTTCTGTTTTTCGTCTTCACTTGCAGAAAAGCGTTGTGGGCGTTATACTTAGGAAACCGTCAAACGATTACTCTAATCTTTTGGAAATGTTAAGATATTGCTGTCAGGTTAAAAGTTTTTAATTTCTTTTTAGTTCTTACTCAAAAATATAACCTACAGCTAAGCATGTGCACCTTTCCCATGGACACAACAAAATGACGTAATTGGTTTGAACCGTGACCGCGTCGGTTGCATTCGCCATCAATATAGCGCTCCCATCCACTCCCCATATCGCGGACTGATCACTATCTGATGTAAACTTATTAAATCAATTAGATTTTTGCACTTGCAGGTTTATAAGGATGTTTTAAACCTTTACAAGCAGCACAATCTGTTCATAGACGGTGAGGTTGTGAAGCAAGGCAGTAAGACGGGGTCTGACCGTGTGCGTGGTGACCGCATCACCTGGGTCGACCAATCATACAGCCAATGTCCGTCCTTGAAGCTTATGTGCCAGAAGTTGGACAAGCTCATTGACTTGAGTTGTAAACGGCTTGAGTACAAGGTTGAGTCACGCACTAAGGTGAGTTAGCAGCTTGACCTTCTGTAGTATGGGCCATGCACACTGCACAGTAATTTAAGACCGAATTCATTGTAACTACTTGCTGTATAAAGTCATAAATCCTTCCAAGATTGTGAACAGGGTTTAATGTTTCAGCCGATGGTTGCATGTTATCCTGGCGGGGGATCCTCCTACCAAAGGCATGTCGACAATCCCACCGGTGATGGAAGGCTCCTCACTTGTCTCTATTACCTCAACAAGAATTGGAATCCAAAGGTTTGTGGTTTTTAAGATTATTTTAGGAATGGTTCAGAGCGACTGCAATAATACAGGGTGAATCACGGGAAACGGATGTTTTTAAGGAAGACAAAACTCTGCGAATATTTTAACAAACATTTATAATGTACATAAAAACATTCACTAAACTATGCCATTATGGAATATTTAGGAGCGAAAAATTATGTCTGACAAATGATACCCACTTTCACGAGCACAAATTTGAAGCCGCTTTCTAAAGTTAGCTTCCACTTTCACTAAAGTTTCTTCACCTATTTCTTGGATATTTTCACGTATTGCAGTCTTCAATTCTCCAAGTGTGCGGGGTTTCCCAGTATAAACGCGGGATTTCAAAAATCCCCACCGATAAAAACTTTCGATACTGGGCTTCAGAAAATCCTTGTGAATTACATCAGTGACCACTGCACAGCCCAAAAGTGACTGTATGGTGTGGTTTGGGAAAGTGCGGGATATTCGGTCCATTCTTTTTTGAAGAAGAGACAGCAACGCTTACTTCAGACCGCTATATTCGAATGTTTGAAAACTGTTTCCTTCCTGAGTTTCGCAGACGAGGAATCAATAGGGCATCAATGTGGTTTCAACAAGATGGGGCCACTGCTTATACAGCGAGAGCGTCCATGACTGCTCGTGGCCTCCGCGCTGACCCGATCTTTCCATGTGCGATTTTTATCTGTGGAAATTTTTGAAATCCCGCGTTTATACTGGGAAACCCCGCACACTTAAAGAATTGAAGACTACAATACGTGAAAATATCCAAGAAATAGGTGAAGAAACTTTAGTGAAAGTGGAAGCTAACTTTAGAAAGCGGCTTCAAATTTGTGCTCGTGAAAATGGCCATCATTTGTCAGACATAATTTTTCGCTCCTAAATATTCCATAATGGCATAGTTTAGTGAATGTTTTTATGTACATTATAAAATGTTTGTTAAATATTCGCAGAGTTTTGTCTTCCTTAAAAACATCCGTTTCCCGTGACTCACCTTGTACAATACAAAACCCGGTTATATACCGCATCTCCAATTGGTGTAGTTGAGAAGAGATTGGGAGTCGGTGAGGAACTTGGGTAATAGGTATGGCAAAGGAGCAAAAAGGGTTGTCAGGACAGATTGAGAGTCAGAGAATAAGGTGACGGATCCGAAGGAACATGACAAGGATTGAGAGATACACCACTCAAGAGCATAAAAATTGGCACAATTCTCGGCGCTATAACTAGTGGCCCAGAGTCCAGTCGAGAAGGAGAGAGAAAGAGACAGCAGTGGTATACTTTGCTTTTCCAGCCAGCCAGGAACAGAACCATTAGTTCAGGCAGTGATGTCGCTATGAGAAAGGAAGGATAGATGGGAGACAGCGGTGGCATTGCGGAGGGAGGTTTGTTACGAGAGAGCATAGAGAAGAAAATTGGTTTAAGATAGAGTAAGAAAGGGTAGACCAGGGAGGTTTAGGAGGAAAAAGGATTAGAGGTCCGCGAGATGGTTATAGGTTAGGGGTAAGGTTATGTTAGCTTGAAAAGGATCTCCGTAATCCTTTCTTAAGACGTGTGCGAGGGTTATAATAAGCGAGAAAGGCTAAAGGAAAGGATGGAGGCAGTCTGAGAGCTCGTTCAAAGAAAAAAAGAGATTGATGAGTGAGAGTGACACTAAGTGGAGGAAAAAGTGCTTCTACGTGAAGTAGGGGTATAGGAGTTGACGAAAAACAACCTGTGATTACTCTACAGGAGGATCTATGCATTCTCTCCTGAAATGGTATGGGTGGAGAGTGAGAAAGAAAGCCAGCCTGGGAAAGCATATGTGAGAATGGCGCGAATAAAGGCTGTATATAGTGTACATAAAGACTCCTTAGAGGGGCCCAAGGGGCACAGAATCAGCTGTGAAACTTCTTCCGTAAAGATAAAACATGATACTTATGAGAAAGGGTGCGGTCGAAGGTTACACCGAGAAATGTCGGATTTGGGTTGAAATTAAGTGGGATGTTGAGAATAATTGAAAAAGAAGGTCTAAAACGAGATGATAGGGGTTAAGGGTCAAGAAAGATGACTTACATTTGAGAGGGTTAAGGGGTAGACGCTACTTAGAAGACCATTCAACCCAGTACGTTGAGAGCAGCCTGGACAGTGATGGTTGCATGTTCAACGTATGGGGAAAAGGCCTAAATAACAAGATTGTCAGCATAGAGGGAGACTTTATCGGTTGAAGGAAGAAAGCAGGAAGAGCATTAATTGGAGAGAAAAAATGGTTCAAGAACTGAATCTTGGGGAACATATCTACGAAGACGGAATGGACGACTACGAGAATTATAGATTCGAACTTTCGAATGGCAATTTATAGAGATAAGATCGTATTCTTTTGATAAAGCAGAGCGGAAGACCAAAAGAACCAAGACTTGCACATCGAAAATTATGTTGGAAAAATCTTTATTCATGCTCTTCTGGTAAAATCTGAGTTAAACTGCTGTTAATTCTTTATTAAAAAGTAAAAATAGTAATAAAAACTCAACGTTTCAGTGTACTATGATTCAATAAACCTTCATCAGGAGATTAAATGAAATACAAACATCATCTGTAAAGAAATCACAGTGGTGCAAAAGAAAAAGAGAAAAAATAAAATAAAAGTACCGTACATTTGTGATCTAAAACGAGATCTAACTGATTTGAAATTTTAAATTATGATAAGCAGTTGAATAAAAACAATTGGTTTCGTCATTAAAAGCATAATTATTGTTTAATAAACACAATAAAGATAAAAACTATTGGTTATATCATTAATACAGTAGCATTATTATTTTAGAAAAAAACAACTGTTTTTGTCCTACTGCTTATCATAATTTAAATTTTAAAATCCGTTAGATGTCGCTTTAGATGACAAATGTACTTTTAATATTTTTCTTTTTTTTGCACCACTGTGGTTTTATTATGGATGATATTTGTATTTCATTTACTCTCCTGATGAAGGTTTATTGAATCATAGTACACCGAAACGTTGAATTTTTATTATTGTTTTAATTTTTTAATGAAGAATTAACAGCAGTTTAACTCAGATTTTTTTTTTTTTTTTTTATCTGTATATTTATCCTCCTGACTCGCAGGAAAGCGACGGAGGCGCTAATACATAGGGTAGGCAATTACCCCGACCTGCTTCCGGAGATGCCAAGATATTGCTGTCCGCTAGTAATTTAATAGAGATATTACTGCAATTTAGAACTGCTTGCCAAGCTTACCAAGCAGGGGAAAGTGCCGTAAAGTGTCTTTCCCAAGGACACAACAGAATGGCGCAAGTGGGTTTTGAACCGAGACCATGTTGATCATCAGCCCGGTGCTTTAACCACTCGACCACGCTGCCGACAGATTTTACCAGAAGAGCATGAATAAAGATTTTAATAATATACCTGGTATCAAGAAAAGCAAATTTATGTTGGAAAAGCTACCTCTTTCTCTTAATTGACAAGATTTGGAGTTTTTAAAATTATTGAGCAGATTGCACTTTGAGTCACTCTCAATTATGAGAGAAAATGTTTGTTAAAAACAATTCAGTTTATTCAAACGACTGCCGCATTCTTGAACTGTTTTTATTTATAATTTTGTTTGCTCTTCACATCCTAGATGATGGGGCAAGGCCTTGTTTGCCTTTAATGCAACAAAAGTGACAATGAAAAAATGTCGTCACTCATGGCTGTTTCCTTGGAACAAATTTCACTTTTCTATGTGATATTCGGCATTAGTTGGTTCATCTTAGTTTTAAGTATTGACTGTGATAATTGCAAAAACTATGTTGCGATTCCTCAGTTTAAAAACTAATAGCTTGTAAAAGAAACGACGTTGGAACCGTTGTTGCACTCCCCCCCCGTAATCGCTGTCACAAAATACTTAATTTGATGAGTTTAATTAATTAGTGCGAACCTCAGCTCAAGGAAAAATAACAAAGTCACACACCGCACCAAACATTACTGCGTCACATACGTAAAAATAAGTCACCACTCCTGCAACTCTAACGCTTCATAATAAATCCTGAAACACTCAAACAAACACTAATTTTAATTGGAGCAAAGTCATAACACAACACCACACTACATCTAGGGATGTACGAGTCTAGATGGAAATAACTAAATTATTAAGAGATTACTCCTTCAAAAATAGGCTTAAAGAGTTATTTTTTAAAGCAAAAAGGGCCTAAAAATATGTGTTGTAGTTTTTTTGGTCGCAATTTAGATGAAATAGTAACTAAATAGACGGTAGGGTGCGGATGGGTCCAAAAGTGACCAGGAAATGTTTATCAAAAGCCAAAAATTAAGAGATCACAGCAAGTGCAATGCACCTAAAGAGAAAAGATAGTGCACCCAAGCATTTTATTTCCCCAAATTACTCTGAGGAAACAAACAGAGTAGGTGCCAATTAATTTAAGATGAAGTTGAACATTACCACCAATTAGAAGTAAGCTACATAAAAGAAGAAAAACGAAATTGAAGAGTAATAAAGCTGACAGAGCGGAAATAAAAGGTGAGAAGTTGAAATCTGATGTTAGAAAAATGACTCGCTACCGCTCATGAAGCTCATTCATTCATTCATTCATTTTATTTTATTCTCAAACATTAGTAAATAGTTTAACACTAAAAGTTATAAATATTGGAAAGATCAAGAAAAGGAAGAAGCAGCACAACGTCAGACGTTAAAACATTCATGAGATAATCATAAAGTGAAAGTAAAAAACAGTAGAAAGCATGGCCGCAACACCTTAATCACATAAAAATATAAGAAATGAGAAAAAAGAAAATACATGTATAATAATAATATTATCAAACAAATTGAGTGATTGAAGAACCAGTGCATGACTAGTCTGCGTAATGATGATGGGTGGCACAGCTAGCCAAGATGGAAATGTAGCTCAAATGAACAAGGTGACTAAAGGAAAAGCACCCATAAAAAGAAACCTCACCAAGTCCGGAAACCTTTTCTGAATGCATCTGGTGACATACAAAAAATAAGAAGAATGAATACAAACAAAAAGAAATAATAAGCAGATAATAATAATAATCAAATAATAAACAGATAATAACAATATTAAAAATAACATAACCTAACATAAAAAAACAAACTATTATGCTAGTCGAAGTGATGGATAAAAAAAAATTATGTATTATTAACAATACAATTATAAATAAAAAAAATAATAAATAAAATAAAAAAATTTTATATTTACTAAATTTTTAGACCAGCATGATAGCAAAATAAACATGTTAAACAAAGTCAATAGCATTTAGTAACGGCACAGAAATTTACCTTAAAACTACTAATTGAGTGCCACCCTGTTTTTTCAAAAGTCACCGTAAGCGATTTTTGTTTGTGCAAATAACCCGGATTCCCCTGCGGTTACTATCGCTTCTTCAGAGATCCATTTTCTCTTGTTTTTTTTTTTATTCCATGCTAATGCTAATGCTGAAAGAGGGATTTCGGGTTAGTTTCACTGCAAAAAGAAATCGCTTACGGCGACTTCTTGAAGAGACAGGGTGGCGTTAAATTAGAGGTTTTACGGTATATAACAATTTTTAAAATGAAATAGTAGACAATTGCCAAAAAGAAATTTTAATTAAAGAGCAAAGATAAGGGTGAAAAAGAGTCAATTTGATTTAGTGATTGATTTAAATTATGCGGACAAACAGTATTTAAAAAAAGAGTTCTTTATATTTTTGTGATAAGACTGGTTATCTTAATCGTTTAAGTTTTTCTTCCAAGGATTGAATTTATAACTTTTTGTACCATATCCATTGCCTTTTTTCCAGAAACCTGTAATTAAAAATATATAGGGCATATCGTGTTTTAACACTAAAATTAGATATTATTCTCATTACTTAAGAGATATTTATAAACGTTAACAGTAAAAGATCAAACACTTTGTTTCTTATTTCTTAAGTCGAAAGGAAACCAATTCCAATATGCTGGACCATGGTGTGAAATAGTTTGCTGACATACTGTGCTAGAACATTTCTTTGGAATAAAGATAGACTTGTTTCTAGTATTGTATTTAGATTCGTTTGTAGTAAAGATATCTTTAAATGCAATTGGGTTTTTACCATTTTTTTGCTTAAACATAAACACAATTAGTTCTTTAGTTAAAAGTTGATCTCTAGTTAACAATTTATTTTCTTTCATGATATCACAAACAGATGAGTTACTGTTAATACCAGAAATTAATTCAACAAATTTATAGCACAGTCGTTGTAATCTTTTAACCAAGGTTTTATTGCCATAACACCAGTTTAGAATGCAATAAGAAAGCTGACTGTTTGTAAGAGAGTGATAGAGTAGAAGAGATCTTTTGCTTAACAGTGATTTCACTTTAATAACAGTTCTAAGAACGCTACGTAATTTAGATATTAGGTGATTTATGTGCTTTGACCATGTTAAGTGCTCTTGTATAAAAACGCCAAGAAATTTAATACATTCACTTGTTCAATTTTATTTTGTCGCAATACGAGATCTTGCTGTTTTGTTGTTAATTTGGATTGTGCAGTCCTAAATAAAACGTATTTAGTTTTAGAGACATTAACTGATAATCTATTTGTTATCAACCACTGGTCAACTAGTTGAAGTTCTTTATTACCAGGATCAAAAAGCTTTTTGATGTCATTATTTTGTAAAAAAAATGCTTGTATCATCAGCAAACATCAAAGAATTACTATCATTTAGACAATTTTTGAAATCATTGACACATATCAAAAAGAGAAGTGGTCCTAGATTAGAGCCCTGAGGTACACCACTTCTAACTTTAAGGGTAGTTGTGGAAAGAATTTCTGCATACTTGTGTACGTCCAATAGAGACAAAGTAGGATTTTCCTGGACCTCCAGGAAAAACCCTCGAGAGGTCAAAAAAACACCACCAACTTTAGTCATGAGGAGCTTGTTCATTAGCGGGTGTTTCTAAACAGGTCGATGGCGGCTCCCTCTGCCTCTACCCTGGTGGTGAGAAGAAGCTGGTGTGTGAGCCCTTCTTCAACCGACTCTGCATCTTCTTCTCGGACAACCGTAACCCTCACGAGGTTCTTCCATGTTACCGAGAAAGGTGAGGTGCCCTTTAAAAGAATATATCACTGGTTAAGTTGTCATTTTGTTTAGATTCGCTGTTACTTGCTGGTACTTTGAACAAGAGGAAAGACGCAAAGCACTAGAGAAATGGGAGAAAGGAAAGAGCAAAAAAGAAAAAAGAAAAAAATAGAAGAACGTTTAGCGTTGCGTCACATGGCAAGAAACTTGGTGACCTCCTAAAATTCAGAGAAACTTGTTCGATGCTTGCATTTTTGAGCGAATTGCCTTGGGTTTGAGAGGCGTCGCGTTTACATTCAAAGTTTTTTATTTTCATCGTGATCAACAGCAAATGAAAAGTTTTGTCACGTCAGTCTTATGAAATCGCTCGGTCCTAATTTCATCGCCTCTATTCCTCTTCTTGCATGGTCACGACCCGGTTCCTGTTACTCGCTAACATCCAATTGCAGCTCGTATCTGTGACTCGACGGTGCTTGTTTACTTAATCCCAATGGATGAATAGAACACAATTCCTTTCGATGAATGAAACCCAATCTTTTTTGTTGGATAGAACCCAATCCCGTTTGTTGGGTAAAATCCAATTATTTTCGTTTGATAAAACCCAATCCCTTTTTTTAGATAAAAACCTATTCCTTTTGTTTATTAGAACCTAATTTCTTCAATGGATGGAACCCAAGCTTAATGCAGAAATATGCATAAAGATGAAGTAAAATTGATGCAGAAGAATGATGGGAGGATGTTCCAGACTGGAGGCTTCTGACAAACTGCTGCGCGTAATGCCGGGTCACCGACGTTTCCAAAGATACTGCTTACACCAAGAATGTCAATGAGTTTTAGCTGGTCAGCGTTCGTTTTGTGGAACAGCGAGCAATGTGATTGGACGAGAATGAGGACACGTGCTTACTGCCTGATCTCCAGCTGCCCCCAGGCGTCCGGCTTAGATTGAATTGTTTTGTGTAAAAAAGCATAATTAGAATTTGTACAGCTGAGAAAATTACATTAATTTTTTACATATTTGACTAATACATTTATTTTATCTTTTGTTGATATTATTGGAGTGTTTTATTCTTGACAATTAGAGTCGCTTTCAGAAAATTGTTATCGCTGTGATTGTTATGCCGGTTTTGAAAGCAGTTTCATTTAAATTGAAATTTTATATGATTTAAAATTTGTTGAAAGTTTTTTTAACTAGTTTATGCCCAGGAAAAGAAACGAGGTAAATTTGTTACTTTGTGATAATTATGAACGCGCGAGCACACTTGCAACCTGGTCACGTGCATTGTATTATTGATTTGCGCAACATTTGTTCAAAGCAGAATAAATTCGAACCCCTGAGATATCACTCGGCCTTGTGAGCGACAACCACCACCAGGTGGTGTGTGCCGGACCAACGACAAATTTCCTGCACTGGGGTGGATCAAAAAGTTTGTCAATTCCCTAAGGTTCTCTCCTTGGGCGCCCCTCTATGGACATCTGTCCGCATTTTTTACATCTACTGCCCTCTGATTGATCACAGATTGACAGCAATTTCAAACCTACCGTAATTAACCAGTCTCTCTTTGTCTTAACTGCCCACCGCTCCACCTTCTGTTATTTTAAACACCTCTTAAAATCTTCACCTTTTTATAAATCAATTCTGTCACTTCTCATCATTGCCCTCCTCGTGGCGGTCACATTCAATTTACCCCAACTCTGGTCTCATAGACTCCTGCTTTGTCTGCAGCCGTCGTGTCATCTGAGAAAAAGGTCACTAAAACGTATTAACTGTTCTCTCTGGATGCATTGCTCTTGCTCTGATCTCTACCTCTCCTTTAAAATAATATCTCCCGGACACTCTTGGATTTGCCCCAAGAGTCCGTTTCCTACTCTATTCAACTCTCAGTCAATAGCAAAGCCATTCTGTTCAAACCGTAATGGTAGTAGGCTATATTTAACAGATAGAAAGTTTTTCAAATGGAAAAATAGCATTCATATCAGGAGCTAATAAAACCAAGATTGATCGGCCTCGTTGGGCAAAAATAGAGAAGATGCTTAAGGGATGTAAAAGTGATTTCTGGAGAATTCCAACATGGTTTGGTGTCGACTGAAGTGGTTAAAAAGAAATATTAACGAGATAAAAAGAAAACTGATTACTCGAAAAAGGACGAAAGAACACAAAATAAGAAAAAATTTTTTTTTCATCTCTATAGTTATGTTCTGACTCGCAGGAAAGCGACGAAGGCGTAAATACATAGGGTAAGCAATTACCTCGACCTGCTTCCAGAGATGTCAAGATATTGCTGTTCGGTTGAAATTTACCAGAGGTACAGTAATACTGCGTATGACTAAAATTTAGAACTGCTTGCCAAGACTGCCAAGTAGGATAAGTGCCGTAAAGCGTCTTTCCCAGGGACACAACAGAAAGGCGCGAGTAGGTTTTAAATCGGGACTATGTTAATCACAATCGTGGCGCTCTAAACACTCAACTACGCTTCTGCCAATTTGAAGGAGTTGAAAAACTAGTAAATGTTAAAGCATCAAACTTGCGAAACTCTTGCAAGAATGGTATTCGAAAAGCTTGTGACAAATTGTACGGAGGGAAATTAGTCAGGATGGATCCGGGTAACACGTGGTGGTGGAATTAAAAAGTGAAAGCTACAATTCCGAAAACGAAAAAAGCAGGCAAAGAACTGTGCAAAGAGAGCTCTGAAGAAAACAAGATTAGATACAGAAAAATAAGTAATCAAACAAGAAAAGTGGTTACCAGAGCAATGAAAATGAAGGCAGAAAAACAGATGGATAGTCTACGTGGAAATGCAAATAATGTTTTTTAACTACTAAAGTTATTAAAAAAAGATGGAGGATAGAAGATGTACAAGAAGAAGTGATAGAAGACTGGGTTTCAACAAGAATGATTGAAAAAATATTTGGGAAGATCAGATGGAAAAAATCATGAACGAAGAGATTAAATAGACCACTTGACAGAAGCTAATACTGTGGAACGACCTATCGAAAATGTTCTCTTATAGAAATTGTACAGATAATAAAGGGAATGAAACTAGGAAAGGCTGCTGGACCTTCAAAAGTAAACGTGAAAATGATTACTGCAAGTGGTAGGGTTGCCATAAGGGTAATACAAGTACTGGATGGAAGAGGCATGCCAAGTAAGTGGAAAGCGAGAGTGGTGGTCCTAATCTTCAAGAAAAATGGTGATGTGATGAACTGTGGAGCATATAAAAGGGTGAAATTGCTGGAGCATGCTATGAAGATGGTGAAAAAGTGCTGAAGACACAAATAAGGGCATTGGTTAATTTAGACAAAATGCAGTTTGAGTTTACGCCTGGAAGAGGGACCATAGATGCTTTTCATTAAGAAGAAGGCAAGAGGAATACCAAAATATAGAAAAAAAGTTATAGATGTGCTTTGTGGATACGTAGAAAAAGCTTTTTATAGAGTGCCCAAAAAGGTAATCGAATGGTCAATGCGACAAAGGAGTTTACCGAAGATGTTGGTGAAAGCAGTGATGGGCGAGCAACAACAAGAGTTCGGGTTGGATCGGGATTATCAGAGGAATTTTTCGTATACACCAGGGGTCAGTGTTGTTACTCTTATTATTTGCAATTGTAATTGATGTGGTAACAGAGGATGCAAGAAAGGGTTTGATCGATGAAATATGCATCAAAATAATTTAGTCATGACAAGTGAGATCATGGAGGACTTAATAAAAAGTTTTTAAAATGGAATATAGCATTTGAAAAAAATAAAGGTTAATATATTCGCTGAAGATAAAAAGAAGAATTTACAAAGCTTTGTAAGATTGGTAATGCTTATGGAAGCGAGACATGATGCTTGAGGGAAAAAGAACTGGCAATCTTGAGGACTAAAAGAGCAATGTGTGGGGTGAAATGAGCGATAAGAAAAACATCAATAAATTGATCAACATGCTGAGATTAAATGAGACCATGAATAAGATGGTATGATCATGTTTTGAGAAGAAAAGATAGTAATGTTTTACGGAAGGCATTGCAATTTAAACTGGTTGGGCAGAAGAAGAGAGAAAGACAAATGATGACATGGAGAACGCAGGTGGAAAAAGAAATAAGAAAAGTTGGTCTGAAATAAAAAAAAATGCCTCCAATCGACCAAAATGGCCGGAGGGAGTGAAAAAGATGGCCATGAGGTGTGCGGCCACCTCCATCCACGGAGAAAACTGCAACAAAAAAAATGAATAACGAGTTCAGTTTGGTTTATTTATTTCCGTAAGCATCTTCTTCTTTCGGCCTTTCCTTTCAATCAGGGTTAGCCACAGTGTATCATCTTTCTCCAAACTGTCCTATTTTTAACGTCAGTCTTTTTCTCACCAAATTCCCCCATATTTTCTTTCAATACATCTAAAAACTCTCTCTTTGGTCTCCCTCTTTCCTTTTTCCCGGTAACTCCATGTTCATCACCTTTCTTCCTACATAATCTTGGTCTCTCCTCATGACATGTCCATACCACCTCAGCGTGCCCTCCCTCATCTTCATTCCTAACCGTTGCACCTTAACTGTACCCCTGATGTACTCGTTTCTAATCTTGTCTTTTCTCGTCACTCCCATGGCAAACCTCAAATTTTTTACCTCTACAACTTCCATCTCTTTCACTTGTTTCTTTGTAATCGCCACCGTCTCAAGTCCATCACTAAAATATACATTTTCCCTTTTACTCTAGCTGGTAACCAATCATTGCTGGTCTCATTACTAAAGTGTACACTTTTTCTTTTACTCTAGCTGGTAACCTCCTGTCGCAGATTACTCCTGATACTTTTCTCTATTCCTTCCATCTTGCTTGCACCCTCCTCTTTATCTCCCTCTCACAACTACCACTTTCTTGCACCGTTGATCCCAAATACTTAAGTCCTTTTACTCTTGGCACTTTTGTGTCCTTCATCTTCACTGTTTCGTCGTCATTTCCTCCATTTATGCACAGATATTCGGTCTTTGACCTACTTACTTTCATTCCTCTTCTTTCCAATGCATATCTCCAGCATTCTAGTCTCTGCTTCATTTTTTCCTTGGTCTCTTTGCAAATCACAATATCATCAGCAAACAGCATCGTTTATGATGGTTCTCTTCTTACTTCATCCGTTAGCCTGTCCATTATCACTGCAAACACGAACGAACTTAACGCTGATTCCTAAAGTAGTCCAACCTTAACCTTGAAATTTTCTGTAGTTTCTACTGCACACCTCCTTACTGTTTCGCTTCCCTCATACATATCCTGTACAAGTCGCACATACTTTTCTGCTATTCCTGATTTTCTCATACAGTACCACAGCTCTTCCCACGGAATCCTGTCATAAGCTTTTTTTAGGTCTACAAATACACAATGTAGCTCTCTTTGACCTTCCCTGTACTTTTCCATCAACATTCTTAAGGCAAACATGGCATCGGTGATTCCCTTTCCTGGTATAAATCCATATTGCTGTTTACTAATCTCTACTGTATCCCTTAGCCTGGCTTCAATAATTCTTTCCCATACTTTCATTGTGTCGCTCATTAGTTTTATTTCTCTGTAGTTTCCACAGCACTGTGCGTCTCCTTTGTTTTTATAGATTAGGATAAGCACACTCCTTCTCCATTCTTCTGACATCCGTTCACCCACTAATAGTCTGTTGAACAGTCTGGTCAGAAGCTTTATCCCCATCTCTCCCATCCACTTCCAAACTTCTATTGGCAACTCATCTGGCCCAACTGCTTTACCTTTTTTCATCCTTGTCAGTGCATTCTTCACTTCTTCTCTACTGACACAATTTACCTCTTCATTAACCACTTCTGCTTCCTCTGTCCTAAGGTCTCTGTTATTTCCCTCGTTCATCAGTTTTTCAAAATACTCCTTTTATCTGTTTAACACTACCTCCGAATTTACCATCACCTTACTGTTTGTTATCCTTTTTAATCCTCACGTGCTGTACATCTTTCCATGCTCTGTCTCTCTGCCTAACCAATCTATCCAACTCTTTTTCACCTTCTTATGTTTTCAATCAAGCATACAAATACGTCTCTTTGCCATTGCAACTGCCTTCTGTGCCTCACTTTTCTTTGTAGATTTTTTTTTTCATCTCTTATTTTGTCCCATGCTTTTTTTGCCTCTTTCTTTTCTTTTATGCTCTCCTGAACTTCCTCATTCCACCACCATGTCTCCCTGTCTCTTTTTTGTTTCCCAAATGTCACTCCCAGTACAGTTTCAGTTGTTTTTCTTACCATTTCCGCTGTTTTGTCCCATTCATCAGATAATCCATCCTTGCCGCCCAGAGTCCTGGTCACCTCTTGTCTAAACGCTTCTTGATAGCTTGTCTCCTTCAGTTTCCACCGTCGCATCTTTGGCTTTACATTCTCTGCATTTTTCTTTTTCATCATAAGGGCCATTTTGCATACCATCATACGGTGCTGTTTTGCGACACACTCATTTATTATTACCTTACAATCGCACATTTCCTTCAGGTTCCTCCTTCTGCACATCACATAATCTACTTGGGTACTTTTTCCTCCACTTTTATACGTCACCCTGTGTTCATCTTTCTTGAAATAAGTATTGACAATCGCCAAATCCATCCTCTTGGCAAAATCCATACCATTAATCCTTCCTTATTTCTTGTTCCAGCACCGTGCCTCCCCATTATTTCCTCATCCCCGATGTTTTCTTAGCCCACATGTCCATTACGGTCCGCACCTAGAACTACTGTCTCCTGTTTTAGTACACTTTCTATCAATCCATCCAGGTCTTCCCAAAAATTATTTTTCCATAAGCAGGAATAATGAAAAAAAAGGTTATAGCCCGTCGGATCGTGACGTATTTCAATGGATTGTAATCAGTGCACAATGACACAGTTCATTTGGTAAAATGATCTGTATTGTCTACAGGAGAAAAGAAACATAAAAGAAAAGTTTTTTTGGTGAGCTAAGAGGTTGTTAGCAAAGCTGCAGGCCGCAGGGCTGGCGCTTGCAGCGGTGTTTGATAGATGTTGGTTCTGAGTTCAATATTGTTGTATTAATATTTTTTGTTAGTACACATTAAACTTTAAAACTTAGAAAAATCGGCAAAATTTTAAAATAAAATTCCTGACCTCAATGCAAGATATTTCTTACTGGTTGGCAACCCTGTCTAATGTAAACTATGCGCAAAATAACTAAATTTTTTGTGCAATTTTTCAACAGCTAGAAATATGAAAGCCCACTTTAGCAAAAGAGCTGTTGCCTTAGTTCTTCAATGGCTGTATTGTGATTTGTGGATGTCAAATGCTTGATTCTGGCTAGCCGCCTCATACTTGTTGTTTTACCAATCGTACTTTTCTATAGCAATGATCGTGTGGAATTTTGTATCTTTGCATTTTGACTTCCCGACTTTGTTTGATGACGTTTTTGAATCCTACGGTCAGTAACTTCGAGCTACGTGTACATTCGCTCATATTCGCTATCAATAGTGACGTAGCAATGCCGTTCCAGAGAGAGGCGACATTAAATTTTGCATGGTAATACAATTCAAAAACTCCTTTATTGTCGGCAGCGTTGTCAAGTGGTTAGAACGCCGTGCTTGTGATTGACACGGTCTCGGTTCAAAACCTACTAGCATCATTCTGTTGTGTCCTTTATAAAGACACTTTACGGAACTTTCTCCTGCTTGGCAATCTTGGCAAGTCATAAACTTTAGTCATATCTCTACAAAAACTAAAAACTAAAATAATAAAAAATTTCATCTTCGCATCTCGGAAGCAGGTCGGAAGTTGCTTGTCCTATGTATAGCGTTTCCGACGCTTTCCGCCAGTCAGGAGGATAAATACAGGGTAGCCAAAAGTAGGTGAACAGTATATGGAATAAGTTTATGTATCAGTTACGAATTGTGTTTATTATATTTATGTTATTAGAGTTATATTATAGGGTTTTCCATTAAAAAGTCAACCTTTTGCAATAAGAAGTTAATCTTTTGCAATCAAAAGTTAATGTTTTGCAATCAAAAGCTAAAAACCAACTTTTTTAATATATCTATATATCTTTGTATAGGGTCACCCGACAAGGTCTATATACATATATTGTAGATAATATGGGGGTCTCTGTATTAGGTCTCCATAATCTATAGTCTCCATAATCAGGTTTCTGTAATATAGTCTCCATAAAGTATATATATATAGATAGGTATATTGACCTATCGGAGATCCTATATGGAGATCCAATATTATGGGGACTATATTATGTAGACCATATTATGGAGACCTAATATCTATTATTGAGACTACATTACGGAGACCTAATATAATATATTATGAAAATTATATATATATATATATTATAGAAACCTAATTATGGAGACTATACAGTATATATCATGGAGACCTAATTATAGATTAACTTTGATTGCAAAAGATTAACTTCTTATTGCAAAAGGTTGACTTCTTAATGGAAAACCCTATATTATAATTTTTCTTTTGGGGCGTACTCAAGGACAAAGTTTATAGTCAAAAACCAAGAAGTGTCGGTGATTTGAAAAATTACGTAAGAGATGCATTTCAAGAAATTAATACCCAGAAAGACTTCTGCGAAAATGTTTGTCGAAGCGTAAGCGGCGGACTTCAAAGCTGTGTAAATCGTGATAGAAAACAGTTTGAGCACCTACGTTGATAAAATTAAAAAGCTTTTAAATTATTTTTCACAATAAAATTTAATTGTCAATGTAATAATTGTGTTAGCACATGTAGTTGTATGATACGTAATCTCTAAACAAATGTTATCATTAACTGGCCACCTGTTACGTCGCACGCGTAAATGTTTGCCGCGTTGGTAATTGGCTACGGGTTTCGAACCAACGCGCCTTTTCTTCTTGCGCTAAATAATCAGCACTGCTTTTTAGTTCATTCTCGCGCGGCTATTTGTGAGTCAACACTCACTCAGTTGCTTTTAAATTTTGCTATACGCCAAGATCAAACGAACAATTTATTGATAAAAAAAAATACAAAAATATTATATACATGTCAAGTAAAAATAGCACCGTATTTTTTGTCCAGTTAGCTGTTTACAAAGATGTCTTAGTTTTGCTTCACAGTCGAGCACCGGATACAATTAGATAAGATCAGAGTTACACTAGCTGTGTTTAAAGAAGAATAAGTAACCAAAATAGGCATGCAACCTGCACATTTAGTTGCACGAATAAGCTTGATTATTTTTTTTTAATAAAAAAATCAAATGTTTTTAAGCTCAGTTTTTTGTGGGTGCAGCGAACATGCTCAACAAAGTGCTTTAAATAGTCTAAAAAATGCTCTGCTGTCATCCATGTAGATGGATTCGCACCTTCTTTGCTTCCAGTTGGCGCTCCATTAAGGAAATGCCTTTGAAATTTTACTCGGGGAAAAATAAAGTAAGGAGGAATAGAATTTCCACTTGCTTATATGGCGCCTACTACAGTAATAAGTGTACCTCGCTCAGCCGATGTTATAGCGCCTATTTGTTTCGTTCCACGTCTTCCAATAATTCTATCAGGCTTACGTACAGTAGTTAGACTGTTTTGTCCATGTTCTAAATGTCCAAAGGCTGAAAGTTATGCTTATTTAAAAACTAATTTTTAATTTTGAAAAAAGAATTAAGATTGTTTTTGTTAAAGCTATTTGTCCTAGCTAAACTTGTACTTTCTGGAGTGCGGAGTGACAATTGGCGGTGTCTTTTTAAAAAAGATGTAAGCCAATCAGGACCAGCTAGTTGTTTGTCATACCAACTTTTTGATATTTCTATACGGTTAGCTTTAGCAAATCTGTAAGCAAGTTTTCGGCATTCCTTTGGTGATAATCCAAAATAAATATCCGATTGGTTTTAGAAGATACTCGACGATCATTATTTCCTTTGCATCTGTAAACACCTGCCTCTTTCTGGTGTACCCCACAGTTGCTGTTGCAAATAAATCTTCTCTTTCTCTTCTTGGTCAGAAAATTTTTTTATATAACGTAAAAGTGTTTTGTAATTGATACCAAAACTCTCAGCAGTTTTTCGAATACTCTCTTCGGCACTTTTAATGTGTCGAACTGCTGTCAACATTTCATCAGGTTTAGCTATGCCTCGTTCACTTTTCCTTGTATAATTACGCGGCATTATTATAATTACTGTACATATATATATATTTTACTGTTTAGGAAAGTTATATATATATAACTTTCCTAAACAGTAAAATCAAAACATGACATTCTCATTGCAAATTTAAACTATTTTTACAATTATCGGTTTTGTGCGTGTTACATTTTGGAGTTACTCTTGGTTGGCCTATATCTCAAAAGCAAACCAGCAAGAACAATCATTTATTTTTGGAAAACACTTCATTTGATGTCTCAAATCTCCCAAGCTGTAAATATGCTTCAACGTTTCTCAATGAAGCTAACACTAATATTTTAATAGCAAAGACGGAGCGCAAGAATTTAACGATTTTTTTGCTGCCAACGTTAAAAACTGGGGATTTCAAAGTAGGCCTACACTTATTTTAATAAATCGGTCTCTAATTTCTGCTTTTAATCTTTACATAAATAAAACAGCTGTTAAACATATTGGGCTTATATAAATTTAACACTTCAACATACCGTGATGAGCTACATTTTCAAAAACACACCAAAACAAGGTAAATTAAACAGTTTGTTTAGCATGGGGTTGTTTGTCACAATGTGACAACCTTCACTAAATTTTTTGTGACAACCTGTACAAACCTGCCATCTTGAATTCGACTAAACCTAATTCAAAAACTGTACTACCAGCTAAATAAAGACTTGTTTTACAAAAGTGTCAATGTTTTTACGCCTCCAACGACATATCGATGTTGATAATACGTCTATCCTAGTTGCTTCTATCCTTTCTTAAACAAAAACAAAAAAATTTTGAATTTTTAGCAAAAATTAGTATTTTAAACTTTATTCAAACTGGGCTTACTCAATTAAAGTCAAAGTACATCTGGCAAACAAAGAGGTAAAGACACGTGATTTAACATTAAATTGATTATTGCACAAGGTTGCGAAATACTCAAAAAATTAAAAAGGACAACCAGACCCGGTCTCCCCTATTAGTCCCCTTGGACATTGGCTACACAGCAACAGCAACACAGCATGCTCTGTGCCTTTCCTGGTTATTCTCTTTCTCTTAGTCATTACTGCTATATTTTTTACAAATTAGTTCAACTCTGAAATATCAATAATTATTTTAGTTTGGAAGAGTCAAAGCTACATTACATGCTATTAAAACTGGTTGTCGGCAGCGTGGTCGAGTGGTTAAAGCGCCGGGCTCGTGATCAACACGGTCTAGGTTCAAAACCCACTCGCGCCACTCTGTTGTGCTCTTGGGAAAGACACTTTACGGCACTTTCCCCTGCTTGGTGGTCCTGGCAAGCAGTTCTAAATTACAGTCATATATCTATTAAATTACTAGCGGACAGCAATATCTTGGCATCTCCGGAAGCAGGTCGGGGTAATTGCTTACCCTATGTATTAGTGCCTCCGTCACTTTCCTGCGAGTCAGGAGGATAAATATAGAGATGAAAATAAAAAAATAAAAATAAAAGTATGCGTGACCACTGACAGCACTGCATTACAAAAAAGTGTGACACAAAGCAACGATATTCTGACAACAGCCAACGACTATAGGCTATGTCACAAAAAAATTTGAAACAGGTGAACGGAAAGAGATAACTCAAAAATATTACACCAAAACAGTGCTGAAAAATTGGGCTACACAGTGAACAAGCGGCGTGCTGATTGGCACTGAGCCAAGAACGTGGCTGATACAGTATCATTGCTGTTTATTTAAGTCCAGCACCGGAGCCGTTACGCCAATTTAAAATAATTACGACCGTTTTGCCCCGCCTTCCACTAATCTAGGGTTTGTAAAAATTCATGATTTAATGCATCAAAATTTTTATATATTGATCTGATATTAATATGTAAAATAAATAAGCTATTCTTTTTTTCAGTTAGTGGTAGTTTACAGTTTGTCTCATACGTCTTACATCAGTGGTCACCAAACTACGGCCCACAAAGTGATTTTATCCTGCCCGTCGCATGTTATGCCTAAAGCACTAAAAGAAATATAAAAAAACAATAATTTACAAAAAATAATATCAAATTTTGGTTGATGGGACGAACCAAGTGAACAAGGTTCAGTCGTGGTGCAAGGGTTTAAAATTACTTTAGATCAGGTGTCTCTAAAGTACGGCCCGCGGAGTTCTGTGTAAAAAACATATACACTCATTTTGAATTACAGTTGGATAGAATTATATCGGAAATACCCATAGACATAAAGTAGTTACCAAATTTAGGTAAAAACCTTTTTTTAGAGAACACCTTGATTGGTAGAACAACTAGAGAACATCTTTAGCTTTGGCCCGAGGAGGACCAAAAAAATCTACATACGGCCCCCTGCTCAAAAAGTTTGGTTACCCCTGTCTTACACTGTTTAAAATTATTTGTTAGTAAATTATGTAAAGAAGAAATAAAATCAAAATCATTTGCATTATTTTTCAAATCATTCGCAAAGTTGATTTCTTTCTTGTTGCTTAAAGTCAAATCTTATATCATTCTATCCTAGTATAATTTACTATTCTTAATGAAAGAAATCTAAGCAACAACAAAAGAATCGAATCCCGATAAGAACACTAAAAAGAGAACAAAGATAACTAATCCTTGGCAGACTTGGCATTCGCGCTTCTGAATGGACAGATTACAAATGGAAAGCGGAGTACTGTGAAAATACATCCAGGCTCCGTAATTTTATACCCCGGACCGGTGCCAGGCCTGTTGGGATGGGCTTATGCCGCGAAGCTTGGGTTAAGCTCAACCGCCTGCGTACTGGTGTTGGGCGATTCCATTCGTCCGTGCATAAATGGGGTCTCGCTCCTTCACCGAATTGCGAGTGTGGCGCTTCTGAACAAACCGTAGACCATGTTCTAACAGCGTGTCCTATACATCGGGCACCACATGAAGCACGAGGTATGATGGTTTTGGATGACGAAGCCCGATGCTGGCTTAATAACACCACTGCCAGCATCTGATTCAAGCAATGCAGCAGCCTGGAGTAGTAAAAGGATAAACCCTCGGCCCCAGTCCTGTTTGTGTCTGACTTGAAGTGGATATCTTTCCAAACGACGACGACGACCAGACGCGATTTGGTTTATTGACAAACAAACAAACAACTTTGATCAGCGCATGGTAAGGAGGCCGTGCTCGTCGGCGGAGTCGAGGAGATCACAGAATATTGGGGACTCCACCCCCAGAATGTAGGAACAGGTGCGAGGTTCGAGCAGATAAAGGGCCACAGAGTGTGCGCTTTCACTCTTCTTCTTGCACTTCATCCTCACAACCACTTCGCGGGGTTTTCCCGTTTTATCGCATATGTCACCGTTGCCATAAAAATGAGCCACTTGCGTCACCAACGTTTGACCCTAAAATGTCGAGTTCGCAGGATGAGAATTGATGCAATAAATACTATTGTGACGTTCTTAATCTGCGCTTAACTCTGTTATTCTACCAACATGGAATAAAACCCATTGTCAATCTAAAAAATGTAGAAACCTGATTCCCTTTCTTCGAAAGAACCGGAGAAGACGTAGATTTTGCGGTCCACTTGATGTGGGCATCTTTGTCCCAATGTCCCACAGTGATCGTGGTGCGTCCAGTGCGCTTATCGTCGTGGTACTGCTGCACATGGCGCCCGTAGCAATATTCGAACCTAATCAACCAATTTTGATTAATTTAAAGAGTTGATTTCTCTGGTTTTGAGACTTGCTTCGAGCAGACTAGTACGATTTTTTTTATATAGGGGAGAGTGGGGCACTGTCGGATAAAAATTACAATTTTTGCTGTCGTGCTTTTTTAACAAGTTATATTCTGAACAAATTTTTTTGTATGATTTATAAAAATAAATCTATCATATGCAAGTGTATTTTCACATGTCTAAGCTCATAAAAACATGTAAGAGCACATTTTAAAAAATCATTTTTCTGTCCAACTGAGCTCCATGCAGGGGCACAATCGGACAAACCATGGGGCATTATCGGACAAGGAAAAAAGAATTAAAGCAAGCAAAATAAGCAAAATATCACAGCGTAGTTTGTGCTTGCACTTTCCAAACAATGAAAAAAAAACAACCAAGAAGTTTACTGCAGTACCAAATAACGAAAATTTGCACCAAAAATGAAAATGGAAAAGCGTGTCTATGCATTAAAATAGATCAGGATTTTTTGGAAAATAACTTTACATCAATAACATATATTAAATAACAAGTATTAAAGATGCTAAGCAGGAAAAAGGAAAAGTTGATAAACTATTAACGTACATTGAAGAAAAGAAAAAGTCATAATCGAATTTCAATGAAGACCTTTGACGACTAAGCGATCCACATTCCTTGGGTGCAGGCAACACACCCTAATGTCCTTTTCCTTTAATGAAGCCAAATCAAAATAGGAAAAACTTTGTACCATTGCGTTTCTTTCGCAAGAAATTTCATTATCGCCTTCTAAATCATTATTTTTGATGATCTGACCGACATAATATTTTCTAGAAAATGTTTAAATTCAACAAGCCCATAATCACCTATTGTAGGCTTACTAGTGCAGTCTCGGACAAGGAGATTTTTTCAGCACTACAAGGATCTGAAAAGTTGACAGATGAATAATCTGACAGAAGAATCTGTACCTTATCAACGTTGGAACTTACGTTGCTATACCGAAGTTTTCTAGTATTTTTAGCTTTTCCTCACTTATTTTCTTCATCTTTGTTGAAAACTTGACCATGTGCATAATTTGGTCGAGAGCTTTTTTGTTAATTTCTGTATTATTAATTTTTTTATCTTTTTGACATATTTATGTAGTGTACTTTTAGCTACACCCATCCTTTCTGCTGCACTCCTAAATTCATGCATGATTCATGCATACTTGACAAATATGCGCGTGTTTCTATATGATAGATCGTTACTACTTCTTTTATACTTTCTTCAGTAAATATACCAATGGTAGACTTCCTTTGTCTCTTTTTTACCATAATTCTCATAAACAATCATAAAATAATAAATATTATCAAAATTTTTAAAAAATTATACCATCTATGGATCAAATGCAACTTAAAAATTGTTGCTATAAACTTTAGAGTTAGTTATAATGCTAAGCCCAATTACTAGTTGTTGATAAATCAAGCTAAGTAGGCTTAGTGTAAAATACAATTAATTTATGGTATGAGACAGCAAATAAATTAAGTTTTAAAATGTATTAACAGTGAAAAGAATTTAAATTAAAGCTAACTCAAAAACAGGTTTTAACTGTACCCTTTCCAAAATTACTTACAAACCCTAAAAACTAAAATTCATCTACCAAATTTATTTTACAATAATTAGTTTTTTCAAACCAACACGAGTGAATGGTCTGCGTTAAAATATATTTACGAGGTGATCATAAAAGTTCTAGGACTTTGCTTTCTGTGTAAACTTTAGTTGAGTTACAAGACTAAGTGGCAGATGATTTAGTAACTTCTTGAGTATTTAACCGCAATTTCAACTTACTGTAAGATTTATTGAGCATTTCAGGTGAGAAAGAAAATAGTTTACACATTTACCGTTATTTTACAATGTTTTTTTTGCTTGGTAATTTAGTAATGACAACAGAACAACGAACCGGCCTCAAATTTCTAGTCCGTTTGGGAAAATCTCTTGCTAATCTGACTTGAAGTTATTACTGGTGATAAAAGATGGGTTTTTGAGTATGACCCAGAGACCAAACCTCAGAGTCCCCATTGGAAGAGTCCTCAATCACTATGGATCAAAAAAACAAGGAAGTCAAAGTCCAAAATCAAGTTCATGTTAATAGCATTTTTTGAAGTCAGAGGTCTTTGTCGTTTTTGAAGTCATTTTTTGAAGTCAGAGCTCGGACATGTCCAAAATTTTCCAGACGGTATGGCAACCCTATTCCAGTTTGTTTGTGTTTTCGTTTTTTTACTGACGCAGCCATGGTCTGTAGTGCTTTTATTTCTTTCCATGCCTTCTTGCATGCTTTAACGTCTGAGGTTTTCCTGCGTCTTCCTTTTCTTGACTCTCGACTACTTTTTATTGTGAATGAGCTACTATGTTGGTTGCTAAGAAAAAAATTAAAATGAATTAATATCAATTTTAATAAGTGGTCAACAATATTTAATTTCAATGCATCTGTGACATTTACGAAATTATTTCCATGAGCTTCGTATCAATTAAAGTCTGCGTTTTGACACATTTGGCTGAGTATACAATTTCTATGCTTTAATAGTTTTGTGATGAACTAAACATATGAAATACGTAATTAATAAAACCTTATATTGATAACAAAGTTTTTTTGACATATAGGGCTAACTTAATAAGCATGACCGAAAGCAAAGACAATGTGTCGGGAAAAATTACCGAGAATATGTATCGCCCGAACAGGCCTTGACCGGTGGCCACCGAGGCGATCGAGAGCAGGTTTGGTCGTTGTTTTATTGGAATGTGGTGCCGGGTTAACAGATTTATCAAAGATAGTTGCGGAAATGTTGTGAATCGCGTAAAGCACTGCTTAGCATATTCAAATTGAAATAAGAACTACTTATCATCGCTGATCTTTTTATTATTTAATTATTTAAACATCTCCCCCTCCCCGCATCCATATAAAAACGATACGAAAAAGGTCCCAATTTGCATAATATCAATATTTAAAAAAACATTTTATAAATCTAATAAAAATAAATATTTAATAGTTTTGCAAGTAATAAATTTGCTACCAAAAAACCACCCTTGATATGTAAACCAAAAAATGGCAACGCACTTTGAACACATGGATTAAAGAGCATTGTCGGCAGCGTGGTCGAGCGGTTAGCAGCGCTGTGATAGTGACGACATTGTCTAGGTTCAAAACCTATTGTTGTGTCTTTGGAAAAGACACTTTATGGCACTTTCTCCTGCTTGGTGTCTTGGCAAGTAGTTCTAAATTTCAGAAATATCTCCTTCAAACATCCAATCATCTTCGTTCAGTCTTATTACAAAATCAATTGAATTTTTCTTTCCTTCATTCCGACGTTCATCTCCCGACGTGTGTCGGACGAAAAGCTTAGAGATAAGTTTTTTGTTAACTATCTTCAAATTCTGTATTACAAATCACTTGTTTATATCTCTATGAAAACTAAAAACTAAAATAAAAAATTTCAGACAGCAATATCTTGGCATCTCCAGAAACAAGTCTGGGTAATTGCTTGCCCTCTGTATAGCGCCTCCATCGCTTTCCTGTGAGTCAGGAGGGGTATATAGACGAAATGAGAAAATGAAATGAGCGTTATTTGTAAAGTTTCTCTAATTTTTGCTCGAATTTTCGACGAATATTTTACATTGTAGCAACCGGTTTTTACCGCATTGTTAAATTACGTCATAAGCGCACTGACTATTCAATTACTGCTCCAGCAAACAGTCGTTTCTTTTAGTAAAATAGCAAGCTAGCAAACAGGCGTGTTTTCTTGTCAGCGTTTATCAAGATAGCTAAATTATCTCAGTCAGCATTTATCGAGATAGCTAAATTGGTGACCCCGACGCTCAAAATCGAATATTTTGAGAAATGGCAAACGAAAATGCTGTTGCGCTTAAACTTCCTCCCTTTTGGATTTCTCAACCGCGAGTGTGGTTTCAAGAAGCTGAAGCACAATTCGCTTTGCGGAATATTACTGCAGATGATACTAAATACTTCTATGTTGTTGCTGCTTTAGACCAGGAAACCGCCAGTTGTCTTATCGATTTTCTAGAAAACCGTTCTAAACAAGATAATATGGCAGTATTAAGAAACGGGTTACTACAACATAGTATTTTTAAAAAATATATTACAATTTATAATAATAAACAAACTCGTATAAAATTTCATATATTTTTTGGGAAAAATATAACATCTGTTTTTTTTTTTTAAATCTGGGTTTTTATAAAATCCACTGCTGAGGGCCCTGGTCTAAATGTTTGTAGAAACAAACTAAACAAGGCTTCAAAAGAAGTCTCGAAAATTTTTTATTTGGAGACCAAAATGTGCGGCCTTCGAGAAGTGCTGCACTTACCAGCTACCCTGCTATCACATCAATGCCATTATTTTCAATAAGTTTAAGGAACACGGTGTGTGACAGAAAATTGCTTGCAATCAAAGATCAAAACTTTAAAATTGCAAATATTTATACGTATAAAGATCAAGTTATTGTCTTTGAAATGAATTCCTTGTCGACCAGAGCATAATCTGCACATTGTTAAATACTGGTTCAAATCTAGACGCCGGATCCGTAATATTTTGTGAGCACATATTTAAGCACGAGCCAGTCTTTCTGACTCGAACAATTACATCCGCAACAGCAAATCAAACACATCCAGCAATAACCCGGCTGCTCATCTCTTGTTGACCAAGCGATGGTTGCCCAAAAACGCAACAATCTCGCTTCTTTTCACATTCAATACAAGGAGCAATTGAAAACCACTTGACTGTATTAATTACCCTTCCGTGGGAAACCAGAAAACATGAACTAATCGAACTAGATCGTTTGAGCACTTTCTTCAATATATGAAAAGATTTTGAGTTGCAGTTGGTAAAAACAGAGCAAAAATTTTCAATTTGAACAATATGTAGCCATTAAAAATTGAATAGAAATCGAGTCCCTACCTCCACCAGCCACTGCCACCATGTAAGCAATATGAACCGGAAAGAAAATCCCGGAGCAGGGACTTGTCAACCAACGGCGAAATAGTGGTTTCTATTATTTGCGGTTTGCTGCTTTCAGCTGCTTCATTTCGGACACTACTAGAGAACACGCGCTGTTGTGAATGGCTGGCATCTACAAGCACACGCATATTTGTCAAGGATCATACAAGTAAAAATAAAAACAAACCTTTCAATTGCTCTTCAAGAAAATTTGTTAAAGCTACTGGTTTTGCAGGAGCATCACCTACAGGAACGCACTGGATCTGGTTCACTTCTTGTCCCTGAATCTGCCGTGAAATAGTTTAAAGTTACAATAATTAATTGGAGCAATTTTTAATTTTTTAAACATACCTTTTTTAATAATTAATATTACGAGTAATTTTTTAAAAATATTAAAATACGAGCAATTTTTAAAAAATACCTTATAAAAAGGATGTTTGCATAATTCTGATGTAAGAACCACCAATTCGTATTCACATGAGCTAGTTTCGGTGATAGACAGAAGCGTAGCTCTGGTCACTTTCCCACAGATATATAGTATAGTGCTTCTTCGTTTCACTCCTGACTAATTGATAAATTAATTGTTTAATGCACTTTCTTTTTATTTATTTCATTTATATTTCATTCCATTTATACCATTGCCAGGTGTTTAATGTAAAGTGCTTATAAACGTTATAACGTAAAGTTAACAAAATATACAAATAATAAAATATTGTTGTTTTTAAACAAGCTGCATAAAGATGAGAAACACCAGACTCGAGTTTCGCTCTTATTAGAGCTCGTCAGTGATGCTTATCTCACCGCGAATCGAACCTGGGACCTGTAGTCTTCCACGCAGGTTACTATACCACTAGACTACAGATCCCGGACGACAGATGGACTCAAAGCAGCTGTTATAACTTATTCCCGGATTTACTGAACAAGGAATACATAGAATCCACTATGTTGTAATTCCAAGGCCGTACCTCATGACCGGGACTTACCCGACAAGCGTTAAGCATCGCGCTTAGTCAGCATCCTTTTAAACATTTTTGTCATCCCCCTTTTCACCTGATGTCAGTCCCCTTTGCGCGCTGATATGCAATAAGATAAAACTTTTGTGCTGATAAGTAAAGTGACGTTTCATGCCAACTTATTTATAATAACTGGTTTCTGTTCTTTCCTCAAAGGGTAGAGACAAGCACGTTTTCGCTTCAGTGTTTTTTCGAACAGTGTCCAATTTTTAGCAAAATGTCCAAAAAATTTTATGTATTTTCAGCAAAATGTCATAAAAAAAATTTAAATATTGTGTCTCAACATGGGGACTGGTTTTTTTGTGTCTCAACATGTCTCAACAATATTGTGTCTCAACATGGGGACTGGCTTCGACTACTGCCCTTGATCCACTGGTAAGAATACACAAACGCATAATAAGAATTATTACAAATAGTCCTTTTTTGTCACATACAAATCTTCTTTTTCAAAAATTGAATTTCTTAAAAATAAAAGATATTATTAAACTTGAAATGGCAAAAACAATGTTTTGCTTTAATAAAAATTCAACAAAAAATGAATCCCAAACTATTGTAAGTATAACCCAAAAACATCATTATAAAACAAGACTGGCAGCGCAACAAAATTACTTTCAACCTAGAAAGAGAACAGAATTAGGTAAAAAGACATTTTCTTACATTGGACCTAAAATATGGCAAGAAGTACCTTTCGAATTAAAGTCGCTTTCTTATAATCAATTTAAGAAGAAATTTAAACTTTTTTTAACTTGTCAATATTAAATAAGATGCCACAACAGTTTGATGAAGTCAGCTGGCACATGGAAATTTATTTAATAACAACTAATATTGCTATTTAATCTTCATTGTTTTTCTAAATGTACTGTGTTTTTGTAAGTGTACTGCTGTGTTTTTTTTGTCCCACTATTTAGAGGGAGGCAATTGACTAGAAGACCGTATGGTCATTTCGCTGCCTTCCTGTGCTTTCGAAAACTTTTTTTCACATATATTGGTGTATTTTTCGTTTTGAAGCACAAAACAAATAAATAGATTGATTGATTGATTGATTGATAAATGGTTTGCACAAAAGTTTGATCTATAGTTGCATTGGCCGTTTTTCGTATCTACAACGTTCAACAAAAATTTTGTGTGATGCTTTAAGTATACACTAAACATTGCTCACTTCCTAACAGACTCCACTATATGGTGGATGAGTTTTAATTGCCAAAACAATTGCAAAAACCGTTATTTACATTTTATCACATTTAAAAAAACTCGAAATCTTGGATCTTTAGTCAAATTTGCTGCTTCTGCGCTGGAAGTGGCACCCTATGGCCATTGTTTATGCCTGGGCAACAATCATTTTATTCCAAGGTTTTTAACTATAAATTTATCTAGTTTATCATAGCTTGTATTATGACATCACACTAATCTTTTGTGACACAGTTTGCTTTCACAAGATTATGCACTATACAGGATATTGTACTTTTGCTCAGCTGAAGTGCATTATTTGATAAAGTAATAAAGTGCTTAAAGAAGTTGAATTTTGCAATTATTAATTGTGATGTAACAGTTTACCTTACAACCTTGAAATAATACTGTAGTTTTTTTTTAATTGTAACGATTTCTATGACGTAGTAATTTGGTTAGTACATTCTGGCAAATTATGGCCTTACACAGGAGTGCACCCAGCCCCCCAAAAAAGGTGGCTGAAAGAATTTCAACACCTTTTCGGTGTGGTTAAGTTAAGGTGAGAATTCCATGAAATGATTCTTTTGGTAATGGGAATTCATGAAGTGACTCTTTAGGAAATAGGAATTCCCTTTCCAAAAGAGTCACTTTATCAAATTCTCACCTAACTTTTTGCGCTACCATTTTGCCTTAGTGGTTATGATAAGTTATGCCTGATGAGGTCCATAGACTGAAACAGGCCTGTGCGTAATAATCATCCTCTTTGTTAATTTGTTTTAGTTGCTTTTATACTGTTTCTATTTAACTTGTTGAAATTACAATTGATCAGTTACATTGTGATCTCTTTAGAGCAGTGATTCTTAATTCATTTTGAAGTTCACACCCCGTCCAGAAGGAAAAATTGTTTTCACACCCCTTGCACCATTTAATGTATTGTTTTTTGTAGAGAACAGAAGTTCACACTGTCCCACTGTCAAGAAGTCCCTTCTCGCACCCCTCCAGACTTCTTGGGTGCAAGAAAGCAGAAGGTGCAAGAAGTGCAAGAAGGACCTTAAAGAGCAGCCCCAATCGAGAACCACTGCTTTAGAGAATACATTGTACTTGTTGAGAATTGATTTTTCACATGTTGCATCCACTTGGCTTGAATCACTTTTAAATGTTTTTCACATTAATTGTGTTGATTATGTTATAGCAGCGTTTTTTGATTCTCAGTAATTTATAGGTTTTACTTACTTTTTTAAAACAACATTAGAATGATCAGTAGCACTACTTGGCCTTTAGATATTGAGCTTAAATCTGCAGAAAGAAAATGCTGCCATCGTACAATTGCAAGACGCAATGAAGTCTTTGTGATGGCGCAAAGCATTGTTTGCGCTCACAGAGTTTACTAAAGTAGGCGGTTATTAGAAAAAAAAATGTGGCAGGGTGTGGCGGCTTTGCCTTCCTACGTTTGAAAAGATGTTGAAATTTTGTCAGCTTCCTTTTTGGGGGGCTGGGTGCACCCCTGGTTTGTACGAAAGTTTGATGTATAATTGCATTTGCTCTTTTTAGTAACTTTTATGCTCAACAAAAATTTCACGTAATGCGTTAACTATACAATAAAAACATTGTTCACTCTATGTTTGACATGCTGTGTTTCAGTTGCCAAAATGATTGCAAAAATCGTTATTTACATTTTACCCCATTTAAAAAGAAACTCAAAACCTTGAAACTTTAGTCAAATCTGCTGCTTGCATGCTGGATGTGGCACCCAATGCCCATTGTTGAGGGTCAAGCAACAGTCATTTTATTGCAAGTTTTTTTTATTTATGAAATATCTAGTGTGTCATCAATTCTATTATAACATCATATACATCTTTTGCGACCCAGTTTGCTTTTAGAAGATTATGCAGAATATTGTGGTTTTGTCTTAACTTAATCACATTATGCGATGAAGTAGGAAAATGCTTATACAAGTTGAATTTTACGGTTAAGAGATGGCTACTCCAAGAAATCCTTGGAGGAAGGGCAACAACAACAACACTAATATCATCATCTCAAAACCATACACAACACCTAAGAAATGTAAATAAAACCTCAAACACATTCACACTATCACCACTTCACAATATCTTTGTTCTAGAAAAAATAACAAAATTACCAACACCACACCCTATAATATTTATCAGAATGAACATTTCTATGCCGATTGCAAGATTTCAGCACTGATAATTTAGTGAATGAGATTTTAATACACACCAAATTTGACAATGAAGAGATTTCAGCATGCAAGAGTTCAGCACTCGATCTTTATTTGTTAGCTTATTTATTTAAGCAAGTGTTTTATTTTTTTGATAAGACAACAAAGTTAATCTGATTATGACCTTTTTGTTTGTCAGAATATAAAAATCATGTCCTCTAAAAAATTAATATTATGCAATTGTATGTTATTCAAGCACCTGTGATTGGGCACTCAGGCTTTTAGCACCAGATATTTTTCCAATTACACAAATTTTTGTTTGATGTAAGAACTTCTGCATTTTAAACCTTGTTAGATAGAGATTTTTGTGATCATGTTAAAAACACACCCCCAAAATTACACAATTAAAAAATACACCTCCAGGAGCATGAACATGATCCCATACAGTGATTCAAATTGAAAATAAAAAAATTGATCGTATTAAAAGTAACCCCACAGGGACATATTATTAACACAAGTTGATTTTGTTTAACTTACTCCAAAGTATTGAATTTTATCCCAAAAAATATTCACTGTTGTAGAAAAATGTTGGCTACTGGCTGAATCTATTGAATCAAAGCAGATAAAAAGGGTTGAACTTGCTGCCTAAATTGTAAATTTTTGAGAACTGAAACTTGGATTTGCAACTTTTAATTTTGATGAACTTTGACTTTGATTTCAACTTGCACAAACATTTAGAAATGTTACTGTTGAACAACGTTATAACTGTTTAATCCTTTATCACTGATTATCTATATTTAAAAACCTTATAGATATTTAGAACTATTCAGTATTTCTAAATATCCCTGCTATATATGAGCAGCAAGGGTGAGTGATTGATATTTTAACAAGCATGAGATCTTGGAACAAACAAAAAGGTCATTATCAGATCAACTTTGTCCACTATAAAAAAATACAACATTTTCCTGAGTAAATCAGTAAACAAATAAAGATTGAGCACTGAACTCTTACATGCTAAAATCTCTACATTGCTGAACCCAGTGCACACTTGAAACCCTAGTGCTTAAATCTCATTTTCCAAAATTTTGTTGGCCCATACACAACTGGCACTGCTCAGACCTTTCTTGCAAAAATACCTATATGTAGATAACCACTCTTGTAAAGTTACTTACACAGAGTACTTGCATGCCACAATGCCTACTGTGCTTGCCATGTACAGATAACATCAATCACCTCTGAATCAAATGCAAAATTTTTTCTCTTGCATTAACAAGTACAAAAATTTTCCTCTTAAAAAAAAATTTAATAACATAAACTAACCCTAACCTTCATCCTAACCCTAACCCTAAAACCTTTAAAATAATCCTAACTTTAACCTTAACCCTAACACCTTCAAAAATGTAGCCAAAATACAAGTGCAAAATTTTCCTCTTTGGGGAAAATTTTTAAATATAGTCAGAATATAGTCAAAATACAAGTGCAAACTTTTCCTTTCAGCTGAGCAAATTAAATTTCATACTGAATGAGTTTCAAAATTTCTAAGCGAAATGCATCTGCAGACAATTTAATTTATAGTTTGAGACTAGAAATATTTAACTATTTGCTCCATTAATAATTTAACTAACATGACAAGTCATAGACTATCTTATGATGAACAATCAATACCACTAGTCTTAATAAAATAGTGAATTAATTAAAAAGCTAATTAAAAATAATAATATTTTACATTTTCATCAAAAGTTTACCTCAACAAAAATAAAAAGTACTAAACATTCACCTTTAAATCACAAGGAGTTCCATCAGTTACATTTAAAGCAAAATATGGAGTTTTTACTCCATTTATGTTTTTTTTTAATACTTTGTCAGCAGATACTGGTTCATCATTTTCTGATACATAACTATCAATACTTTTAAAATAACCTAGATAATACTCAGTGGTTTTAATTAAATCAGTTTTATCATCTTGCTGCAATACTACTTTGCCATTTTCAGATTTAATGACATAAGTAGCTGAACCACTTGAAGCTGTTCTTCTTGCTCTTTCTTCATGAAACTGCCGAATATATTTTCCATGACATAATTCATAAGTCCAATAAGATTCAACAAAGTAAATACAATTTTCTGAATTCAAAACAGGTGCAAGCAACTCAGCAACAGATTTGTAATTGGTTTCATCTTTGTTTGATAGATGAGTGGAAGTGGTCAAAGATGGAATTATGCATTGATACTGTTCATCTGCTAATGATGTCACAACAAATGAGTTATCATTTGTATATTCAATCCCAGGCCCTGCCAATTTACTTGGATCTATATTTGATGAACCAGGCCAATTAATTTGAAACAAAATATTATCATTTAAAGCTTCAAAATTTGCTCCACAAAAACAAAGGCAAAAATATTGTAACCAAATAACTGCAAGTTGAAAAAGCATTTATATTTTTTTGTTATATTTACATCATTTTGACTACAGAAACATCTAACAAAAAGCATAAATTTAAAGTACAAGAGTAATTCAGTAAAAATTTTAATGATTTTTTGGGTTTCTTCAAGAAGTCACCATAAGCAATTTTTCTTTATGAAACTAATTCGAATGCCCCTGCGATTACTATCGCTTCTTGTGAGATCCTTTTTCTCTGGGTTTCTTCTTTGTTCCACCCTGCTGTTGAAAGGGGTATTCCGTGTCAGTTTCACCGAAAAAAATCACTCATGTGACTTTTGAAAAAAACCGTAAAAAACTAGCATTTAATAAATTTTACTAGTGAACATTGCGTTCTTTATTTAAATAAATTAAATTGTTTGCAATCAAGGTAAAACAATTGACAAAACAACTTTTTCAAAAAGAAAAAGCGGTTCTACTAAACAAAAAACTTAGGTGTTGGCCACATCGCATTTTATGACTGACGTCATTATTTGGTATTTTGACGTGCTTAAAGGCAGTAAAAAAAAGTAGATTTGCAATCTTCAATTCCCCAAATTTCGCAAGTTTTCGATTTTGAGTCCTGCATAAATGATAACTTTGTTCTAAAACTTGACTCTTTATGTTACTATCATATTTTTGATAATTTTCCATGGCAGCCTGACACGGGCGGTTTTTAAAAAAAAATTACAGATCGGCCAGAATCGTGGCCACGATAGAATACGGATGGGCCTGTTTTGAGTTCAAGCAAAGGACAATTTCTGTTTTGAAGTGATCTAAATTTTAAATTTCGGCAGCGTGGTCGAGTGGTTAACGCGCCGGACTGATGATCAACATGGTCTCGGTTCAAAACCCACTTGCGCCATTCTGTTGTGTCCTTGGGAAAGACACTTTACGGCACTTTCCCCTGCTTGGTGGTCTTGACAAGCAGTTCTAAATTACAGTAATATCTCTACTAAATTACTAGCGGACAGCAATATCTTGGCATCTCCGGAAGCAGGTCGGGGTAATTTCTTACCCTATGTATAGCGCCTCCGTCGCTTTCCTGCGAGTCAGGAGGATAAATATAGAGATAAAAATAAAAAATAAAAAAAAATAAATTTTAAACCGCTATATCGCTGAACGTGCAAGTGCGACCAATTCCCATCGGTATATTAATTTTTATTTGATGCGCAGTGGTTTGTCATTCGTCTGAACTCTTTTCGCTCTTCTTAACTTTCTTTTGTTCTATGCGCAGCGGCTTGGCGCTTATCTGTCCTTTTGGCCCTTGTGAACTTTCTCGTTTTAGCTTTTTTTTTATTTCAAATATTGATTAGCAGGGGGCCCTCAGAAGATAAATAACGCTCGCCAGAGAAAAGATTCATTCATTTTTCATTTAAGTTGTAAAAATAATTGTTGGCCGAAGTGCAGCTAATTGTTTTCGAACTTCGGAATCGCAATCATCAATTTAAGTTATTTGGCTCTCCACATTCCCAAACTTTTGTGAGTACCTTTTATTTGGTTGTTGCATGAATTTCGTTGTAGCTATTTCAGTGACTTATTCGTATATATTATCTATAGGATTACAAGACAAAATAGGAATACTTGTCAATCAAGTTTTTAAAGTGGAGAGACAGATTCCCGAAAAACAAACTAAATCCAAAATAGGGCCTTAAAGAAAATGCTTACGGGTCGAAGGAAAAATATTGACCACGGCAAGTCTCTACTGAAGGACACTTTGTGAAATTATTAGCCATGTAGTTGGTCTCGTTAACAAAGTTTTTTTCCTCAAACCTGTTGCCTTTGAAAGCAACCATCTGTTCTTGGTTCAACACTTATTTCGGTGAAAGTATGATTTATACCAATGTATGATATATACAGGGTGTCTCAAAAAAATGTACTCACTCTTAGAATGACCAGAAAACCTTTATTTATGAACATAGAGTGAAAAGAAATAGATTCAAATACATGAGACAAATGTAATTTAAGAATCATGTTCGCAAATGTTCAAATTGATGACCATTATTGTCCAGACAACGCTGATAACGCGCACCTAGGGATTCGCAAACGTCGCAAAACATGTCATTAGGAATATCACGACATTGTCTTTCAATTTCCAATTTCAGTGCATCAATTGTCCTTGGTTTATTGCAATAAACCTTGTCTTTTAAGTATCCCCACAAAAAAAAGTCCATGGGTGTTAGGTCTGGGGAACGCGAAGGGTATTCAGTGGGGCCCCTTCGTCCAATCCATGTGTCAGGAAACACTGCATCGAGGTAAGCTCGTACATCGAGATGGTAGTGGGGAGGTGCTCCATCTTGCTGAAAGTAAATATCGTGGTCATCACCAAACATCTCTTTAATTTGTGGACGAACAAATTCCTGAAGCAACTTGAGGTAGCTCTCACCATTGACAGTTTCGTTGAAAAAGAAAGGTCCTATGATGCCTAATGCGGATATCCCACACCACACTGTTACTCCTGGTAAGTTTACATGGCGTTCAATTCTTACGTGGGGATTTGCAGGACACCAGTACGTGCAATTATGGCGGTTAATGGTACCGTTTAATTTGAAGGTTGCTTCATCGCTCCAGACAATTTTGTGTGCAAACTCGACATCTTCTGCACATTTTGCAAGGTACCATTCACAAAATTCGACTCTTCGGTCAGGATCGTCTTCGTTGAGAGCATGACTTAGCCTTGGAATGTAGCATTTCCAATGCAGACGCTTCATGATGCGGTTGACGCTATCTTTTGAGATGTGGGTTTCCCGAGCAGTTTGGCGAAGTGATTTCTGTGGTGTTCGAAGGAGTGTTTCCTGCACCTGTAGTTCTTTTCCAGGGGACGTAGATGTCCGTGGTCGTCCTGAATGTTTATTGTTGGTGTTCTGTACGGTTCCATGTACTTCAAATTTGTCTCTGATGCGCGCAATGGTCCGGCGCGTGGGTGGCGGCTTTGCGAATTCATCTGTGAACCGACGTTGCACTTCAGTGGCGTTTTCAGTCTTCCAATAGCATTTCAGGACAAACTTTCTCTCTTTGAAACTAAGTTGATTTCCTGCCATGGCTTCAGTAATTCAAGATATTTTGCTAAAAAATTCAGGATATCTGCAACACAAAAAAAGAGTGAGCACATTTATAATAGTCATCAATTTGAACATTTGTCTCATGTATTTGAAGCTATTTTATTTCGCTCTATGTTCATAAATAAAGGTTTTCTGGTCATTCTAAGAGTGAGTACATTTTTTTGAGACACCCTGTATTAATGACTTTGCAGCATTAGAGAATTTTTGTTACTTTAAATTGAGTTTGTTCAAGAGATGCAAGAGGATGTTGCAGCCTAGAGCGTTTTTTGTCTTTTGTCTAGAGAGTTTTCGAAAATAAGTAATCATTGCTGCAATCTTGTTCATCGACGCTAATTTAATTTCTCTTTTTTTTTCTTTCATCTTAAGAGTTTATAATGGTATTTATTGCTGCTAAGTTTACCTTTCTGCGACGAAATAAATTAAATTGAATTTCAGAGTAATATTTCATGATTAACAGTATCGAATGCTTTGCTTAAATCCAAGAATATTGAGCAAGTACTACTTATTATTGTTTAAATTTTTAAGTAATTGATCATATGTGAAAGTAATAGCAAGTTCAGTGGAATGGTTATTTAAAAACCCATATTGACATGTATTTGTGATTTTTTGTTTTGCGAGAAAATTTAGCATTTTTTATGAAGAATTTTTTCGAGAACTTTAGATATTGCTGGCAATAAAAAAATAGGCCGTAAGTCTGTAGCAGAAGTAGGGGGATTTATTTTAGGAATTGGAATAATTTGTGACTGTTTTAGTATTTTTGGAAAAGTTTTATTTTCAATACATTTATTATACAATTGTCTGAGTATGATGCTAATTACTATTTTTTATAACTTAATGAACTCGGAGTTAATTCCGTGCAATCCATGAGTACATTTTGTGCTTAAGCAATTTATACTAGCTATTACTTCATTTTGATTTATTTCATTTATTACAAAACTATTTAATATATTTCTATCAAATGTATATGAATATGAGAGATGTGTAGGAGGAATTTTAGCAGCCATATTTTCTCCTATATTAATGAAATGATTATTCATTAAATTAGCAAATTCTTCAATGTTAGTTTTATATTTCTTTTTGCCAACTGCAATTGTTTCTGAAAGATTTTGTTGGGATGACTTTTTATTTTTTGAAATTAAGTCATTGATTATTTTCCATGTTTCTATTTTGTTATCCCTGTGTTCATTGAATAAATTAATAGTAGTGGCGTTTTGAAATTTTCTTTTGAATATGTTAATTTGTTGGAGTATGATTTGTATAATAAAAGTTTATTGCTATCTCCAAGTTTATAACAAGTTCGAAATAATCTGTTTTTTGTTTTTTGTTTAGGGTTCAATTTTAGGTCCTTTACTATTCTCAATTTATGTAAATGATTTAAATAATTTTTTAACCTTAGGAAAATGGATCATATACGCAGACGACACTAATATAGAGAGACATAATCGAGTATGTTAAGTTATTATTAGAAAATTCTAATGTTGATAGAAATAAAATTTATTTGATTACAACCGATGGTGCTCCTGCATTAACTGGTAAATGCGATAAGTTATTTGCCTTATTTAAGAAATCACTTCCTCAGGATATGCTTCGTTACCGTAGCTTGATTCATCAACAGGAACTATAAGCGCTTAACTGAATATGAGAGTTGATGACAGATATTGTGAAAGTTGTGAATTTTACCAGATCTCAAGGCAAGACTGCCAACTTAGATTATTTAAATCTAGATTTAGATTATTTTTAAATGATTTAGATTTAGAAATTAGTTATTTAGATTATGGATTATATCTTAGATTATTTTATGATGTTGGCTAGATATTTTTAGATTATTTGTTACTTGTATAGAAAAAGAGAAAACCAGCTATAAATTTCATTTTGCCTTGTTTCAACAGACTGCAGAACTTACTTTAAAATTATTAATTCTTAAAATCTTCAAGTACAAGCCACCGAAAATATACGAGCAAAAATTCCGAAAAGAATGGATGAAAAATGAACTATTAAAAGATTGGATAGCAGAAATAGTTGGTGAATGGTGATGATACTAAAACATTCTGTAAATTTTGTAATTCTGATATTAAAGCTAAATATAGCAACACAGGCAGACTAAAAAGCACTTATTTGCATGCTCATTTAAAAACAGAATTTTACATTCATTTGTGAAAATGGAATATAACAAAACTTCTCAGCCAGAAGGTAATATTGCATTGTTTTTGTGTTGTCAATCAGCTATTAATAATTGCGACCATCTAGTAGACATGTTTCAAAATAAAGTGTGTGACAGTAAAATAGTTCAAAATATGAAAATGCATCGAAGAAAATGTACAAACGTAATCAAAAATACGTTGTGTAGCCTAGTTATTTTGAAGCTGATTTGCTAAATGACATTGGTAAAAATGAATTTAGCCTACGGATTGATGAATCCAATGACATAAGTGTATTGAAATTACTTGGCATATCAATAATTTGTTACAGTGACATTCATAAAAAGGTTATGTCGACTTATCTTGGGCTGGTTGAAATTGAAGAACGTGATGTAGAAAACATTGTTTTGGCAATTAAAAACCTATTGAGAACGAAAAATCCTAAATTAACTAATCTAATAGCAATTGGCACAGATAATGCAAGCGTCATGACTGGCATTAACAATGGAGTGTATGCAAAGTTAAAAAATGAAATTCCATCACTTATTTTAATTAGATGCATATGTCATTAAATCTAGTTGGCTACTTCACATACTTCAGCAGAAGCATTACTTAAAATCTTAAATTTTATCATAGCGGAAACTCACAAATGGTTTGCATATTCCGCTGTAAGACAAAGCAAATATAGGAACTTGTATAAAGCATTAAATGATGGTGCAAACCCATTGAAAATCCTCAGAGATTGCCAAACAAGGTGGCTGGCGATACAACCAGTGGTTGAAAGAATTCTGGAGCAATGGCTGGAACTAACAACTCTATTCAGTATAACTCGTCACAGTGATAAATGTTATACTTCTGAACTTCTGTACGAAGTGTATTCCGATGAGAAAAATTTGCTTTATTTTTTGTTTCTAAATCCCGTTCTAATTGAGGTTCAACAAGTGAATAAGCTGTTCGAGGCAAAAAGTGTTGATAAAGTAAAACTACCTAATAAGTTAATTTTATTAATTACATCAATTGACAAGAAGATTGTTCTGCCTACATCCAACAGTGTTATTTTGACTACTAGGCTGCTAAGTTGGATGATTTCTTAAATTCTAAGCCTTATCTTGAGTACCAGTTTAAAACAAAATTAGCAGAAATGAAATCCCAAGGCACTCTTATTAATACTGAAGAAAATGATATTCGAATTAGATGCTCTAATTTTTTGATAGCCTTAATAAAGCAACTAAAGCAGAGACTGCCAGAAAATATCAAGATATTGAAAGACATGTCATATTTCTCAGTTAATTATATACTTCAGCCTGTAAAAGATGCTTCTGCCATTTGCAACGTCATAAAATTTTTAGGTATTAATGAAGATACAATATCAAAAGCAGATTACCAGTTGCAGAAAATTAATTTAGTTGATTGGGTCAACAAAATGAACACAGAAAAGTATTGGAGTGAAGTAGGTGACTACAAAGATGCTTCAGGTTCAAATCCTTTTCTAGAGCTGTAGTATCAGTGTGCAATATCCGTATTAATATTGCCACATTCGAATGCAGAAATTGAGAGGGTGTTTAGCTATGAATTACCTAAAATCAAAATTAAGAAATTCAATGAGTTTAAAAGTTTTGAATGCTATCCTAACAATTAAATTTGGACTAATAAGAGTGGGAAAGTGTTGTTTGACTTATAATTTACCATCCCATGTATTAAAAGAACTTGAAACCCTTGCTTCATTTTAATCTCATGATGTCAACCAAGAAGCCAGAGCCTCATTGTCTAGTGACAACAGTCAATCAAGTCAAAATGATGAAAACTTTGAACTGTTTTATTTGTAAAGATTATTATTATGAAATGAAAATAACAGCTTTTATTTTATCTTTTTTATAAAAAATTATTATTTTATTTTAGATTATTTTAGAATTATTTAGTTCCAATTTTAGATTATTTTTGGTAGAAAAACTTGGCAGCCTTGTCTCAAGGTTTGAACTACCGAGCATTTTCCGCACTTCATTTGCAGTTGCAAGAAAAAGACAAGTTATGCTGCTCAATGTTTGAGCGAAAAGCAAGTTTTACTAAGCTAGAACTTTTAAGAATACAATTGCAACGTGATAAAATTGTTGGCCTACATGGAGTTTAACTAAACGACAAAAAGAATTTTCTGTAAACTTAGAAAAATATATTAAATTGTGCGAAGTTTTGCTGGAATTTACAACTAGATTTTTTTGACATTAGAAAGATAGAAACTGAATTAAAACTGTTTAGTGATCTGTTTTTATTTAATTATGTGGAAGCACCAGTCAACTACCAGCTAGAACTCATCGAGCTGCGAACCGAACACGCAGCACTTTTAATTTTATAAAAAACAGCAATCTTGTAATGAATTTTATCATTTTGCCAATTTATCTAGAAAACTATTATGCAATGCATGTGGGATATACTGCTATGAATAAATTTTTTTGTGTATGAAAAACATAAAAACTGTTTAAAAAAATGGATTGAGCACTTGCTTTTTAACAAATGTTTTTAGAGCAAAGGCGAGTAAAATTAGATATGGAGAATATTTTAAAATTACATTGTTTAAATTTATGTAGGTCAAGTATTATTACATTGCACCTGTTAATAATACATTATTTTGTTTGTACATTTATTAAAAATATATTTTATTCTATTTTGAATTTTTTAAAAGTATATATATACGGCACGCGCTTTCGCGGCCCGCCGAAAATACTGAAATTAATAATTTGGCCGATTATGAAAAAACGCCTTGTCTATAGGCTTATTTATCTTTGCAGTTAAAAAGTAAAGGCCGATGTTGGTAACAGTTGATGACGTAGGTGTGGCGATAGATTAAATGTACGTGATCAGAAACAGTTTTAAGGAATTTTTTGTTTTTATGTAAGTCTATAGTTGGATGCAATAGAGATAACAGTAAAAGAGAAAACAAATGAAAGTAAACATTAAAATATTTTGACTTTTTGATTTGGATATTGTAATGACTTGTTAAAACCAGAAAAAGAATGACTAACCTGACTTTAGCCGTAGTGCGGCTCTATTTAGAAATCTGTATTAAAAGGTTGGAGTTGAAAGAGATTATTATAACTCTTTAAGAGGCTGCACTGGTCTTTAGCAACTGAAGCAGCTTTGTGTGGAGCTAATGGGTGACATTGCATCACAGGATCCCATGGAAACAAGCAGTTGGTGATACGGAATTAAATATAGCAAGCAAGTAAATTCATTTAAAAACGATTTTTGCTTGATACTAGTCAGGAGATACATCGGAATAGCGGAAATTTAATTTGATTGACTTTTAACAAATAAAATTAAATGAAAGTTTGAAAAAAAATGGAGGTGTGAAATACTAGATGAGAAGTTGAAAATGTTACTAGGGGGTAGATGATAGTTTGGGGAAATCGCCAAGACTATACAGTTGGATTTAAAATGTCAAGAAATAAAACAGGAAGTGTTTCGAGGAAAGCTGGAACATTAAAGAAATATCCAGGGGTAGCTTTAAAATATCCTGAAGGAGGGCACCAAGAACAGGTAACACATTGTAGAGATATATTTCTTCATGTGACTCGACCAGAAAGAAGATTGCGAGAAATGAAGAGGAATTATTACGTTTATAAGTAAACACAAAAGGGATCGAAAGGGGGAGGAAAAATTGGGATTATTAAGTAGGAGAGTTTGTTACAAAACTACGATCCTGTTACCACTCAGGGAGTTGAAGACAAAAAAGCAGAAAAATTAATATCCGTGAAAGAGCGCTAGAGAATAAGCCGGGTAAAAAATTAAATAAATTTTGGTTCCTTTTAACGATTGACAGTGCGTCCACACTAGTTTTGACAATAAACCCATAAATAGATTTCAACGACTATTTGCAATAAAAGTAATTTTTTGACAGCCGGTATTAAATCTCAAATCTCAACCGAACGGGAAAAGAAAAGAAATGCAGAACTTTCACGATTATTCGAAACAACAGAAAATTTTAAAAGACGTAGCGTGTTTTTCGAATTGCAAATCACGACCAAAGTCGAGAACTTCTATTGCGAATGGCGCGAAATGGCTGACCGCCAGAGAGTAACTAAGCGACGATCACGTGATAGCAACGCGTTGATTCTGTACAAACAAGGGCGTGTTCGCCAAAAAGTTCGAATTCCGCAATTTATAAACAATCTGGAGCATGGCCTTGAAAGAATCTATCAATCTAGAGTTCATCCGTGCAGACTATCATCCCCCACTTCCGCCTTCACCGCGATTTTGCTGGGCGGAACAGGAATAGGAGGAACCCCATCTGGAAAAAAACAAAGAATCAAAATTTCTGCCCAAACCAAGTATTATGTCAAAAGCTTTCTTTTTAAAAAGTTCATTTCTCACTTTCTTTGAAAAATCAACTTAAACCATCGTCTTACGAGGTCTTACGTCTTACGTATATTTAAACGAGAAATATTGATTAAAAATTTAAACCATTAATCGCTAATAATTTAGTTCCACAAACGCAATTAATGGAACTCTCCAACTAATTGCTCTTTTTTATTATACAGTGTTCTATTGCAATAGAAATGATGCATTAATTTAATAAAAGCAGTGATCTATCATTAGAATTTTAGGGAAACATATTGAAATGCAGTTGCTGCATAGTTTTACGAATATTTGATCTCGGAAACATTGTGTTAGCACTTTTCCGTACTCCCAAATAATCGTGCCGTGCAAGCTGTGAGGCTAAATTAAGAATTGGATGAAATAACTATAGATATTGCATCAGATATTCTAAGAAAATAAAAATCAAAAAAATTTTGGATAACTTAACCTGTCTGTTACAATATAATCCAAGAATTGCAAAACCTGTTTTTCAAATAATTTTTTGTTGTTGTTGCAGACAGAGATATCACATGTATTAAGTGGTCATAGGAAGTTAACCCTTCCGATCATTTTGATACCTATTTCATCGCTTTGCGCCAAGTGGTTTTTAAGACAGGAAAAATACGCTAAAAACGCCGAAGCTGAAATTTCAACCGTCGCGTGCCGCATCTTTATGACGTCTAAATGACCTAAAATTTTGGGTATCAAGTTTTTACCCAAAATACCACTACTTGAGAACCCAGTCCTTTTAAATTTTAAAAATGGTAAAAATACTGAAACATCCTAATAGATATAAAGGAAAAAGTATATTTGTATTAAGCTGCTTTAGTACGAACGATTAGTTTTGAACGCGTATAAAATGAACATGACAATTTAAAAGTTAGCCATTCAAATATAGCTCAATTTGCAAAAAACCTGGGTTTACGAACTACATTTAATGCAATGAGTGAATTGAAAATGAAACAATAAATTGAGACCGATCGGAAAGTGGATGGAGCGCAGAAGAAGAGCAAAATTCTCAAACAGTCAGGGAGTCGAGAGCTCGTCGTGAACCAGGAGAGCACACGAAACACCACGACTGAGCCACGCGCTCCTCTCCCGGTTACATTTGCATTGTGATGTGTGCAGCTAAACCTCATACAAAACAAGTCAAAACCTCAAATAAACCGTTAAAAAGTGCGTTAAAGTAAATTGTCTTCATGCTAGTATGATTAGTAGAAACTAAAAATTCACTTTCACCCATCCAAGACCGAACCCCGATATGCCGACGAGTTCAAGGCATGCGGCAAAAACAGGAAAGCAAAACATCGGCGTGTTTTTACGTTATTTTTTCAAATGTTTTTTTTTTCTATTTATGCAAATAATTTCAGTTTATTGCAAAAAAATAAAATTTTAAATGTATAAAAAGCTATTAGCAGGAATAAAAAAAAATACAAAACGATTAATATAAATATAAGCGCCGGTCTTTAACCCTTAAGGCGCGTTTCCACCACGAGCGTGGATAAAAGCATTTTTTGTTTGTTTTATTGCTTTTTTTTTTGCGCTCGCTTCAATTTTAACCGCTCGCTTCAATCAAAGATCAATAAAAGAGACAAAGAATGCTCTTTTTTACGCTCGTAGTGGAAACGGGCTTTCACTCGTCCGCTGGCATCTTGAGATGTCAACCAATAATGTACACCGTTTGATTTTATTTATTAAAATTTCCAAAAAACCCTGTGTGATGTCACAATACCCAAGCAAATGAGCAAGTCCGTTTATATACGGCTCGCTTTGATGCCAAAAGTCAGCTAAAAAGCTTTTAAAAGCCCAGCAACGAACGGCATAGAGATAAGTTGTTCAATGTAATAAATTATATTTTAGCTTATCCGGTCAGAATTATCAAAAATTTTTTCTGTATTCTATAGCAACGATGGGCGAACCGTGGCTCGCGAACCATATGCAGCTCGCTCAGAACCATATAGTTCTTGTTTGCGGTTTGCGGCATATGTGACTATGAAGATGGCCGTTTGCATCAGCTTGTACGTCCTAAAAAAAAACCATTTTTTTCAGATCACTACGTCTTTGGGGGAAAATCGAGAAATTGAAGACTAATTTTAAGTGAAGACTTTTTTTTTACAGATGATTATTTGGGACAAAAATTTGGACAAAAGTCATAAAATTTGGGTAAACCTCTGGATTAATTAAGCAAATTTATTTTAATTTTTACCTAATTACATTTTTATTGATTTTTACGGCTCGCGAAATTTCTTAGTTTATTGAATACGGCTCGTGTTTGAAAAATTTTGCCCACCCCTAGTGTATAATTTCGTATTGGTTATAAAAAATTAACAGCGTAACCGATTGGGTAAAAGCGCTTTGATTGATGGCGAATGCGATCGACACGGTAGCGGTTCGAAAACTACTCACATTATTTTGTCTTTGAGAAAGACACTTTACGCACTTTCCTTTGCTTGGCGGTCTTAGCAAACAGCTATAGATTTCGTTCATGTCTCTAAATAACGACTAAGAAAGCAAAATATAAAATTTGAACCCGACAGCAATATCTTGGCATCTCCGGAAGCAGGTCGCAATAATTGCTTGACAGTTGCTCTATTTATAGCGGCTTTTTTACCGAGGATAATATGAAAGTAAATAATAAAAATAATAAAGGATTGGTGTGCCATGTGCACGGTGACCTTGTGTTAGTAAAAATGCTTTATTGCTTATCACACAAAACGATTCAATAATTGCATAAAAAAATTGATTTATAAATTTCTATTTGCTAAAGTTAAATCAGCCAATTGAAATTATTGTGTTAAAACATAATACCGGTGTAGTTTTATACTTTAGCAAAAATACTCGATCGAAATCTGTTACATAAACATTTATTCAGTGAAAAAAAATCAAAGCCAAAGTCTTTGATGTTTTCCTTTGATTTGTTAAAAAAAAAGGCAGAAGCGTTTTTCTCCGTCAATGTCAAGCGCGCAACGCAGTGATTCTCAACCTGTGTGCCGCGAGGAATTTTTTAGTGTGCCGCGTATATTTTTGTCTTTGATCGCTTATTTTTCCGCAAAACTAAATTGAATTATTCTATTTCTTGGCTCAATAACAAAAAATTAGTTGTTTTTCCTTGTGCAACTCGTTTGCTTATTTCTTCTTTATTATTAAACAATACAATTGTTACGTCGTAAAACATCTTTCATCTATTTTCAGTTTCCGATAATTCAGCACTCAAGTCACATCAAATAAAACAAGGAAGTGTGATGAGTTAAAGGTAGAGAAGCTCTGAACGTAATCCAGCGTCGTTAAGATTAAAAGTTACCATTATTTCTTGTTCACAATTGCATTTTCGATTCTTAATTCTTTAAATTGCTGTTCGTTTGAAACCTTCGAGCGTAGCCAGTACAAGCCTAATCGTGAAGCAGCTTATCGAAGGATGCAACAGCGTGACTTGTGTGACAAAAAAAAGGGTGAAAGAAGAGAGTCTGATAATCTTGGTCGCAGATCTAGCTCAGCTAAGTTTCCGAAATCATGAAAATTATCTCATTCTAGCAGAGTCATGTGGATATAGAACACGAAATCTTTTTTAATATAGAAAGACAAGATAACTTTTTAAAAGTCAAAATACAATACAGTGAGCCATGAAATAGTCTCGAGAGCTGCTTAAAGCCTAAGTAGGCAAACTAAAACTATGCCTGATGAGAGCGGTTTCTCAGAGATAAAAGCAGTTGTTTTATAAGCTACAACTGCATTAAGAAAAAAATCTAATCTTAATAAAAGTAGCAGAGCCAAGGTTACGGTATTTGATCATATTTATTAAAGTAGACGTTTAGAATAAATTATAATTCTATGCCACTGTTATTCAAATAGTATCCGTATTAAATATATTTAAAATAACTTTGGCTCTGCTATTTTTAGTGAGATAATATTTTTAAAAATTCATGCACTGCGCGGTTTTTACCACGTTCGGAAATTCTACAAATACATGATAGTATGGCGTTCTCAGTTATCACGGCCATTCCAAATAATGTGTTATACCAGGAGCTTGCTGTAGTAAAGCAGGTCGTCATAGCACATTGTTTTTATGGTGGTAAGTTAGCAAGGCTACAGTAATAAGGTAAAGCGAGGGGGTCAAATGGAGAGTCGGCCGTGATTGAAATTTAGTTGAAAACAGAGAGGATGGAATTGGAATTAGGGTGCGGGTAAAATGGTCAGGGAATAGAAAACTAATTAAATTGAATCCATTAACGACTTTCTTATTATACGAGGGTCAGTCAAAAAGTAATGAGCCCTGTTAACTTTAACCGCTTTAACCTTCATATTTTTTCTAGAAATTTTAAGGGTGTTTAGTAAATTTACTGCTTTAAAAATAAATTGTAAAAAAAATTGTTTCAACGTGTCCACTTTTGGTATTGTGTTTTGGAAATGACGTCATCACTGGATGTCCGTCAGAAGCAGAGAGCTGTGATTGAATTTCTTGTTTCGGAAGGGGAGCCACCAAAACAAATTTTCGAAAGATTGGTAAATGTTTATGGAGATGCTTCATTAGCCTACAGCACTGTGAAAAAGTGGGTATCCAGGATTAAACACGAAGAAGATGATCCAAGTTTGAGTAGCCTCCAGGACAGACCAAGAAGTGGAAGACCATCTTCTGCAGTCAATCCTGGAAACAATGATAAGGTTGAGAAATTGATTAGAGATGATCGCAGAATCACTATTGATGACATTGCTGAACGTGTTGGAGTTAGCCATGGAAGTGCTGTGAATATTGTTAATGAGCTAGGCTTTGCAAAGGTTTGCGCCAGATGGGTTCCGAGGCAACTTTTGGATTTTCACAAGCAAGCTCGTTTTGAAGCTTGTTCGGAGCTTATTGAGTGTCACAGAAGTGACAAAACTTTTCTCAGCCGTATAGTGACAGGAGATGAAACCTGGGTTCATCACTATGAACCTCTGTCGAAAAGATCATCCATGGAATGGCGTCACCCCACGTTCCCAAGAGCCAAGAAATTCAAAAGTCAACATTCAGCTGGAAAAATTATGGCGACTGTGTTTTGGGACATTGAAGGAGTGATATTGGTAGATTTTATGCCTAAAGGTACTACCATCAACTCAGATGCTTACATTGACACTTTACGCAAACTGAAAGCGAAACTGAGAAGAGTACGACCTCACCTGGACATGTCTAAGGTCTTGCTGCAACACGATAACGCCAAGCCCCATACCAGTCTCAAAACTCGTGAAGTGATTGCTTCTTTTGGATGGACGACGGTAACCCATCCCCCATACTCACCCGACCTGGCACCATCTGACTATCATCTTTTTGGACCATTGAAAGAAGGAGTTAGGGGGCAGCACTTCACTAGTGATCAAGAAGTCAAGCACGCTGTAAGAAACTGGTTAAAAATGCAGCCTGCTGACTTTTACAAGGCTGGCATAGTGTCCCTTGTTCATCGATGGACAGTTGGAATTGAAAAGTGCGGAGATTACATTGAAAAGTAGAACTGACATCTCCTAACCCTGGGCTTTCTTTTGATGTATGACTTTTGATTTTATTGCAACAAATATGGCCAGGAGAGACTTGGGCTCATTATTTTTTGACTGACCCTCGTAACTTATAATTAACATTAAAAATCAGTGGTTACGTCTTAAAAAAAAATTATCACGGCTGACTCTCCATTTGATGCAAACGACGTGGATAGGTCCAACAGATTAATTCAAGTTTAAATAATGCATGGACTTAGTTTTAGTGACAAAATTTAGTCATTAGTTTAGTAGTCAAACCATGAAAAAGTATTTAAAAATAAGCAGTACCAGTAACAAAAGTGGTGCATTGCAACAGAAAGTACCTGCAAAAAAAGGGGTCAAGCGTAAATATAAACAAGACTACATAAAGTACGGTTTTGTTGCTTCTGGATCCTACGATCACCAACTTCCTTTGTGTATTATTTGCAATCTTTCCTTGTCAAATGAGGCCCTCGTTCCTAGCAAACTAAGCAGACACTTAGAAACCAATCACGAATCTTTAAAAGATAAACCAAAAGCATACTTTGAGAATCTCTTGTTACAAAAAGATATAGAAGCCAAACGATTTAACAAGTACATGAAGTTGCCAGAAAAGGGGTTAGTTGCCAGCTACAAAGTGGCTCATTTGTTGGCTAAACGCAAAAAAGCTCACACTGACGCCGAATCTGTTATTGCACCATCAGTATCCATTATTGTAGAAACTATGCTTGGAAGTGATGCTGCAGATACGGTAAGCAAAGTTCCATTATCAAATGACACAATTTCGAGAAGAATTGAAGACCTATCTTCGGATATAAATGATCAAATTCGTGAGCATTTTGATGTGCAAGGACAAGATGACGAGTTATCTCAACTTTGGGCACTGCAAGTTGATGAATCTACTGATAGTACAGGAAAAGCGCACCTTTTAGCTTTTATTAGATTCGTAAAAAACGGGTCGTTTGTAAACCAATGCCTATTTTGCAAAGAGTTAAAAACCACTGCTAGAGGGGAAGACATATTTACACTGGTCGACGAAAACATTTTGTTGTTGAACTTACAGTGGAAAAACTGTGTTAGCATTTGCACTGATGGCTGCCCATCCATGCAAGGGAAAAACAGGGGATTTGTTGCTTATGTTCGCCACCAAAATCCAAACGTGTTTGTAGTGCATTGTATGATACATAGAGAAGCTCTCGTCTTTAAAACATTGCCAACAAATTTACATTCAGTAATGAAGCAAGTTATTGAAGTCGTAAATTTCATAAAAACTCGTCCCCTCCAAAGCCGACTTTTACGCAACTTTGTCAAGAAATGGATTCAAAATTTAAATGCTTGCTGTTTCACACAGAGGTCCGATGGCTCTCGAGAGGAAAGGTACTGAAATGTGTATGCCAACTAAAGGCTGAAATTTGTTCTTTCCTGGACGCTCAGAAAAAAGACTTCGGGTTTTCTGTACATGACGAACTGTGGTGGTTACGAGTGCAATTTATAGCAGATTTATTTGAAAAAGTGAATGTTTTGAATTCAAGCTTACAAGGGCCATCCGAAAATACAATAACAGCTACATCAACATTGATTTCTTTTGACGAAAAACTGTCTTTATGGAAGAGAAAAGTATCTGAGGAAAATGTAGATGCTTTTCCTACAGTCAACAAGTCTTCTTTAAAAAAAAGAATAATTCCGGAAATTTTAAACACTTTGTCAGATCTCCAGTTTTCACTCCGAAACTACTTTCCAGAATTCAGTGTTAAAGATTACGGGTGGGTAATCAATCCATTTGGAAAAAATAACGACACAACGAATCTATCTACCGAAGAAGAGGAGCAGCTTATTGAGCTACAAAACAATTGTTTTTATCGGTCCAGTTTTTCCGAAGAAAACCTACATGACTTTTGGTTGTCCATCGTAAAAACATAACCTTTGCTAAGGATAAAAGCAATCAAAATTCTTCTTCCATTTGCATCATCTTGGCTTTGCGAATTTGGATTTTCCGCACTCATTGAAATCAAAAGTAAAAAAAGACAACGCCTTCTTGCTATTGACGATGAAATGAGAGTATGTCTTACGTCATTAGAGCCTCGATTCGAATTGATTTGCTCGAAAAAGCAAGCACAACCGTCCCATTAAACATGTATGTTTGGAGTATTTTCATTTCATTTATGTATTCATTTCAATTCAGTATTTCATTTCAATCTCATTTCATTTATGTTTGGAGTATGTTTGAGTTTTAAATTTTGTAATGTGAAAGTGTGCCGCAGATGAATTTTTGATTCTTTAGTGTGCCTCAAGCACAAAAAGGTTGAGAACCACTGGCGCAACGATTCAAACAATGGCGCGCAAGCACACACACTCGAATCAAGTTAAAAAGTGATTGGTCTAATAACTAATGAACCGTCGGCCATATTTCTTTTGCAACAAAATCGCGCAGTGCGCGAGCGTTTCGCAAGATATCCAAAAAAACTTATTTCACCAGACAGAGGACGATTCTAGCGGCACGTAGCGACTTAAAAATTGGAATTATCTTGGCACTAGTTGTAGTTACCGAAGAAAAAGAGATTTTTTGCAAGGAAAAGTGGGTTCTTTTATTTTTTTAATTGCAAACTTGTTTTTCAAGAAATTATTAAAAAATTTATGTTATTTTACTCACACAAAATTTATCTTTTCAATGATATAAAATTTAAACAGCTTTTTTTTATAGTTAATGGGGAAATACTAATTAAATATTGCTTAATGGTTAAAAATCCATTTTATAGCGGTTTTTTGTATCTATATGGACTGGCAAAAAAAGGCACTGCGGACGCGTAAGGGTTAAGGGTTTAGATGACCAGATACAGATTATCCATATTCAAGACTAGAGAAGAAGTGCGCTAATAGAGTGTCGTGATTCGTGTGCGCCGAATGCGCGGTTGTGGCATGCTCGGCTTATAATTGTAGTCGTCAATCGCGCTCTGCTCCCCATAATGTTTGTCGAGCGAAATTTTGTGCGACGGCGTTCCTGTGTCCCACGGTCGGTGATTCGTATATTCGGTCACGCTCACTATATATAAGACGTGGCTGTACCATTCAGGAGACAGGCAATAAGATAATGCATAACGTGATAGCGCTACTCTGAGACTGAGACGTGGTTTTATTATACAGTAATTGATTAATAAATTCGATAAAATCTATTTGAATAAGTTTTGTTACACTGTGTTAGAGTTAGTTCCGAAAACAAAAATCCTTAATCCAGCCAAGTGAGTTGCGCAAGAAGGTAAAAATATAATTAAAAAAACGTAAAAACGAAACCGAATTTTTTCTTTCAAAATAGAGCCCCGCGTAGCGAATTTGTGTTTTTGTCGTCCAAAAGCTTTCAATGCAATATTTCAAAAGGGACAGAGTCGCCAGATTTTGCAGATAAACCAAAAATGAAAACATGGAAAAGTCAGGAACAGTACAATTCAGGGTCAAAGACACAATTTTCTTAGAACAACCTTGAAATATGGTAGCATAATACTGACAGAAACAAAGACGACATAACATGACGTAACCACGGAAGCCCGTGCTCCCTGCTGGCCGATGCAAGACTCACCTTTGATCATCTGCTTCTTCACTCTCCACTTCTTGCAGTGAATGGAATGGCGGATCTTTATGAGAAGACTCCTCCGAATCGCTGGATCGTTCATACAGGAGCGGAGAGATTCGAACCGGTCCATCACCTGACAAGAACTAATCAAAAAGCGAGCTCCTGACACACAAGGGTCATTTCTCACCAGGATCAACGCATCTTCCACAGCAGGATCCCCAGACTCGGTGATTGACAGCGCGTCCAATATCATGCGAATCGTGTTCTAAACAATCGGAACATGAACGTCATGGCGACAACTGTTACCGACCGCTTCTCACATTCAGCGCATTCTGCTCCGTTGATTTCCGAGACCGGGCCTTCCCCTTTTGAAGCAGCTCGATCGCGGTACAGGTCGAAGCCATCGCTGGTTCCTGCAAAAGCATGACTCGAAAAAATTCGGGATACAGCAAGGGATAAAAATAAAAGATCCCGCATTCACGCAGGCCTGGTACAAGATCTAACTTTTCGCTTCGCTTATTAAGTAAAAAAGCACAATCAAAATCGAACCTCAGTTTTGATATGCAAATGCTGCTTGCCGAGTTAAATCTGGAGTAGACTGAACCGGATATGTGACATAAATTGTTTAACGAACTTTGATGGTTTTGGAAATGTTGCTATGGTGGAAGCTTACATAGAGTGATCATGTATATAGATCCAAAAGATACCGGCTATTTTCTGCACTACATTTATTATTCATAACACAACAATTTGTTTCAAAAACCTCTGCCGGTCTTCTAGCTGCTCCCTTCCGCGCTCCAGGTTCAGAAAACGCACTAAAATCTATATACTTTAAACCAGTGGTTCTTAACCTGAGGGTAATTACCCCCAAAGGGGTAATTTAGCATTTTAAAAGAGGTAATGTAAAATTTCAAAAATTTTCAAAAGTTGAATTTTACTTCACTATCACCATACTTATTGTGATGTCATAATTATATACTAAGTCAGAACTAGATTCTCTTATAAATTGTCTTGTTTCGTCAACAATTGATAATAGTTTTCTCTAGTGATAGTTTGGCAAGTGATTTTTTTGTAACTAGTCAGTTAGTAATAGGGTTGAAGTGAGTTTTTGTTTCTTGCATGCAGTAATAGTAAGGCTAATTTAGTGAAAAAAATATCAAGATGCCTCCGAAGAAACGAAATTACAAAGAAGCTTTTCTGAACTTTGGTTTTACAAGTGTTATTGAAAATTCTATTGAAAAGCCGCAGTGTGTGATTTGTTTTAAAGTTTTAACTCAGGAAAGTATGAAACCAAGCAAATCGAAACAGCATTTTAAGTCTTGCCATGGCGAATTAGTAGAAAAATCAGTTGACTACTTTAGGCGAAAAGCTGAGCATTTGAAAAATCGCCGTTTGGATTCTGGGGGAATGTGGCCAAGACAAAACAGAGCACTGTTGGAGGCGTCATATCGCATTGCTTTCCACATTGCTTAGTCAAAAAAGCCTCACACAATTGGTGAGGAACTCATAAAGCCCTGTCTCATTGAAGCAACTACTCTGGTACTGGAAAAGGAAAAAGCTAATAAATTAGAAGAAATCTCGCTCTCCAACGATACAGTTAAAAAACGCATTTCTGAAATGAGTCAAGACATTTTGTTGCAAGTGGTGGAAGAGATAAGGTCCAGTCCAATATTTTTCTTGCAATTGGGCGAACCCACTGATGTTTCATTATGTGCGCATTTGCTGGTTTACGCTCGCTACATTTTTGAAAACATAAAAGAACAATATTTATTTTCGGAACCACTGTCGACAACATGTAAAGGAGAAGATGTCTTTACAGTTGTAAAAGTTTTTTTTGAATCTCACGCACTTGATTCGAAACAACTTGTTGGGATCTATACAGATGGTGCGCCTTCTATGATTGGCGACAAGTCTGGTTTCAAAAAATTATTCTTTAATGTTGGTCCTCATGTATCATTTACTCATTGTTTGATTCATCGCTTTGCTTTAGCCATGAAAACTCTTCCATCTGGACTTCAAGAAGTATTACAAGATGTAGTAAAAATTTAAACCATGTTTCTGCAAATGCCACAAGATCAAGGTTATTTGCAGCTTTTTGTGAAGAAGTTGGTTCTGATTATGAAGTTCTTTTGTTACATACGGAGGTAAGGTGGTTATCTCGTGGTAAAGTCTTGGATCGTTTGCTCCAGCTGCGAGAAGAAGCAGCTATTTTTCTTGAAAAAGAACGAAATGCAAAAAGAGTTGATATGCACAACCAATTGAAAAGCAATGACTTTTTGCTGAAGGTGGCTTACTTGGGTGATTTTTTCTTAGAAGTGAATTTCCTCAATTTAACTCTGCAAGGAGGTCGTCAATGGTTGCATACGACACATAACAAAGTTGCAGCCTTCAAACGTAAAGTGGAACTGTTAAAAAGACTGACAGAAAAAGGCACAACAAGTATGTTTCCCAATTTGACAATGCTCTTACAATCTGACCCAAACATGAAATGCAACTTCACTCAAGAAATAGTTAGCCACTTAAATGCAATAAATATTGCGATTGATCGATATTTTCCTGGAATTGAAAAGCGACATAATTTTTTGTGGATTAGCCAGCCATTCTCAGTGGAAGAAAACTCTATTCGTGATGATAATATGGCAGCAAAAATTGAGTTTCTTCAACTGCACGAAGATTCAAGTCTTAAAACTGACTTCACAGAGGATATAGGAAGCTTTTGGACTGGCATTCATAAAGAATATCCCAACCCTTCGAAAAGAGCATTAAATTTTTTGATTCAATTTCCTTCAACTTATTGCTGTGAAGTGGGATTTTCTGCAATAGTGTCTATAAAGACAAAATTTTGAAACAGGCTTGAGATCGATGATGAAATGCGATGTTGTGTTTCTTACACTCAGCCTAGATTTGAACGCTTAATAGCAAAAAAGCAGTACCAGCCTTCCCATTAAATGTATTTGTAATAAAAAATGACTTAATTTTTTTGTGTGTATATTTTGGATTGCAAGCTATTATAGTTGCTGTTTTTTAAAAGGGGTAATTGATGTATATCAAAATATTTTAGGGGTAAAAATATAAAAAAGGATAAGAACTGCTTTAAACCAATCAAATTTCAATATATTTTTCTCACGGTCTTCCAATTTCTTACTGTTTTTTTATAAATTGTCGCGACAAAGCCTTTTTGAAATTACGTCCATCTCTCTCTCTCTTTCTCTCATTTTGAACATGCTTTAAGACTACCTCCATCTTTTCCCCTAGCCTCTCTTGCCCACCATATAAAATACTTCTTCATCTTTACGAGGTTCAAAACCTACTAAGGTCTTCTGTTATGTCCTTGAAAAAGACATTTTATGGCATTTTCCTGGCTTGGCGGTCCTGGCAAGCATTTCTAAATTTTAGTCATATCTCTAAAAGCTAAATATCCTGGCATCTACGGAAGCAGGTCGGGGTAATTGCTTACATTATGTATTAGCGCCACCGTTGCTTTCCTGCGAGACAGAAAAATAAATAAAGATAAAAGAAATAAAATTTAACTTCTTCATGCTCTATTTCTATAGACCTACATTTTTATTATCTCTTATCACGACATTTTAATCATCTCTACAGCGTATTTTTCATCATAACTCTGCCAAGCAAACGTATTAAGAGTTTCTTTACCCTAAAAACTACTAAGCTTGTTCTTACGACGGCCAAAGTAGAAAAAATAAAAATCAATTTAGAAGTGTAATGCATTGAAATTATCAATTTTATCCAAAAAAAGACAATTGTATGATTGAATCTGGAGCACAGCACATTGAAGTAAACTATTATTTATTCTATTCTTCGGAGAAATATTTTTACAGATGCATTTTATGCCACAAAAAACATATTCATTACCCAAAAAATTAGATTGTTTTCGGATTTTTTTGTTGGTGAACAGATTGAGATTGCGGCAATGCCCCTATTTCCCCCAAATTTGTAAGGCTATGTTTGTAGCCAAATGATATGTCAAGAGGGCCAACTGCCATATTTTTTGGAGGATTATGGCAAACAATAGCATATCTAAAAATTTTTAAATGGAGGTATTTCTGAATTATCAATATAAGTTTTACATGTTTTACAATATAAAGGTACGGCGACTAACCTCAGTTGTGCATGTAATAACGTACTTCGCTTAGTCGCTGCTTCCTTATTCACAATCTTTATTTCTACATGCACTATGATTAATTTCAAGTTGATTGTGAGTAAAATTGAAAATAAATAGAAATAAATATTAAACTAAATTCAAATCTCTCCTGAATCCTTCCCCAACCCTGGAGTGCGAAATTTTTAGATTTTTAAACAAATCTTCGATCTAAATCGTAAAAAAGTTCACCAACTTAAAATTTGGTAAAAATACAGTATTATTCTCATGTAGGAAAAAAGAATTTGTTTCTGATGCATGTTTGTTATAAAAAATTGGCACAGTGGTCAAGTAGTTAAAGAGCGCTGTGATGAATGTGCTTGACACGGTAGTCGTTCAAAATCTACTCGCGTCATCCCGTTACAAATTTAACTTAAATTTCTCCCTTTTTTGAAGCAATTATAATCGTGCTGCTTTGGTTCACTTTTAGTACAAATTATTGACTATGGAATTTTGTTAGCAGCACTATTGTGGCAATACCTGCTCAGGTTGATTGATTTTGCAATAGCAAGCAAGATTAAGAAAATCATCAATAGGCCAACAATGATTTAGAATTTGTGTTTCAATACATTCGATTGTTAAAAATGGTGACATTTTGTTCCATCACAATCGGTAGGAGTAAAAAGCATATTATCAATAATATTTATTACTTTATGAGCCTAACACATAATTTCATGTACTTACCATAACTCACTAGCGGCCATAAGTTAAAACTCTGCAATGCGGCAGGAAACAACAAAAAAGTTGTGCATGTGAAATTAAGATATTTAACAAAGTTAAAAATAATCATCATAGCCTTAAGATCTGATTTTTGTCTATGATTTTGTTTCGAAACTGCACCTTATTTAGGCCACATAAACAATGTTTTGCTTCAATTTATCGCCAATAGAAATTCGTTTATAACGTCTCTGTTTTGCCATACTGCAAGTTAGTTATAAAACAAATTGCGGTAACTTCAAATACAAAATTACAATTCATCTAGGTCTATGTAAAATTAAAATTCGACCATCAAACCGGATCCGTTTAAAACGAAGTTGCGGTTAAGGTTTGGCAAATTTAATTTCACAGGTTCAGTTACGGTTCAGGTTCAAAGAATAATAATGGTTAATACCGGTTTACGGATCCGGTTAAGGTTCGGTTCGATGCCCTGGTTGCGGTATTCCTTTTAATCTAATTAAATTTAATAAGATCTAAGTGTTGAAAATTTAGGGAAACAATGTTAATCTTTTGAGATAAAGGTTTTGCGACTAATTTTTGTGAAGTTTAGTCTTAATTAAATATCGGAGTTGAAGACATATGAAGGTAGAGAGAGAATTCGCAATACAAACCCGTAAAACAGAGTGTTTCTTGTAAAGCGCGGCGAGAAACTTTTCAGACACGTATTGGTACTCAAAGGGGGGAGCCTGAGAGGGACGGATGAAATGGGAGGATATGGGGCTGCTGGCCTGAAACAAAGACTGTGAAAGAAGACCTGATATTACAGCTATGCTTGTTATTTTTAAATGTGTTCAATAATATTATTATAACTCACCAAAAACGACTCTTATTAAAACAATATGAACTTTTAGTTCGTAAAATCATATTTCAAACATATCTATGATAAACCAGCAACAAACAACCGTCACAATTACGCAGCCCAACAATCTCAACCACTGACGTCACTCATCCAGCCCGGCTCAGTTACTGCCCATTCTTGAATTACTGCCGGAGAGAAAAACTTTTTCAGAACACGTAAAACTCACAATTGGTGAAACAAAGTGTCTTATCATTTCAAAAAAAAGTTTAAACTAAACAATCTTGAAATATCTGAAAAAGTAATGACAATAAATATGGTCACTTCAACAGGGTTTGTTATCTTTTGACTACCAATTATAAAAATTACCAGTTCTTTTCGGCAATACTTGAACTTTAACTCAAACCTTAAAAGTTCTTAAAAACTTCAAGAAACGCAAGCAACAATCATTTACATCAGAGATGGCCAACAAGCACATAGTCCCATCTCTAGTGATCGATTTTTGGGCCGTTGTTTCACTGGGTTTGGCCAACTAGAAGAATACAGCTGAATCAGTCACAATTTAGGAGAGATTTTTAAGTGGCCATTAGAATCGTTTAAGCATTTTTGATCTTACTGCAAAATAGAAATGGCAGTAAACAAATTCAAAAAATGATTTTAAACATAACCAACAAAAAATTCAAAAGTAAACAATAAACACAAAAAAATTTAAATTTTTTATAAAGCACTTACCAATTGGTCAAAAGATTTTTCATATAATTGTGAAAGTAAAGGCTAATTGATTTTGAAACATATCGATCTTAAAAATCTGGTTTTAGTTTTTTAAATTGCGCTAAGCTGTACTAATAGTCTCACATGAAATTTTTTTTCTTGCTGCTATGACAAATGTCGATTAAAAACTTAATTGCAAAATTTTTGCGACTATTAGAAGGAAAATCGCTGCAATTAATGTTATAATCACCTAAAAATTTATTGGAAATATTTGTATCTCTGCTTGCAAGGACAAGAAGCAATTTAATTCTAGAATCTGTCAAAGTCAGTCTTCGAAACCAGTAAAAAAGATTGGCCTATGTGGGTAAACGAATATATCTTAATAAATCATATTTCTACAAACTTGTTAAATTTTTCGGTTGAAAATTATGATGAGTATCGAATAACATTTTTAAACGGTAGAATTTGATCATGCAAACAAACTAAATCTTAATGCAAACGATTTAAAAATTCGTAACATAAAGGTTTTTAAAATCTCTTTAAAGCTAGCTACTTGATGTTTATTTATTTGTCTTAAATTTATCCTCCTGACTCGCAGGAAAGCGACCGAGGCGCTGATACGTAGGGCAAGCAATTACCCCGACCTGCTTCCGGAGATACCAAGATATTGCTATCCCATAGAAATTTAATAGTGATATAACTGAATTCAAAACTGCTTGCTAAGTCCACCAAGCAGAGGAAAGTGCCGTGTCTTTTTCAAAGACATAACAGAATGGCGCGAGTAGATTTTGAAACGAGACCATATCGATCACAATCACAGCGCTTTTAACCATTCAACCACGCTGACAACGTTTTAATATAACACTATACTCTATTACCGTATTTTTCATACACACTACAACGACGGTATCACGATATAATTGATGACTTTTGAAAATAGCTGGAACAAGCTGGAAACTTGTCACTGACAAGTTTGGTAGCAAAATTACGTGAAATAAACTGCGTTGCACTGCAGTTGTTTTGACTTAACATATGTGGATTAATTAGAAAAAATGAATCAGCAAAAACGTTGTTTTCGATTTAAGATGCACACACACAAGGCAACAAGCTTTCTCTCTTTCAGCGATTCTAATTGCTGATCAGAAATCGTTGCTAAAATGTGAAATATTCGGCCGTATTCTTCTAGTAGGCCATGGCTTGGTATAGCAATCTTTTAAACAACTTTAATACAGTTGGCACATTTATTACACCTAGTCCTAACACTAGAAGGATGGAGCGCGTAAATAGACGCAAATCATTTTTAAATTTTGCCAAACACGATAACGGTTTAAGATTATTTGACCAAATTTTTTGACTTTTAATATTATCATCTAAACTACAATCGGCAGCAGTTATATGATATTACACTACCAGGAGAGAAATTGAAAACATGACTACCTAGAAAGACGGCGTGCATCAATTGACGCGCTATGGTTGTAAACGGAAAACGCGATCAGATCGTAGATTCTCACGCTGTATATAGGTCTCTCGCTTTTGATCTTGTGCCTGGAATAAACTGCTTGTTTGCCATTTCTCTTACTTTTATTATTTCAGCATTTAAAATGTTCCACGTAAGGTGCTTTTTGTGGCAAATAAACACAAAAATACTTGTAGTCGGACTTTTACTTATCAGCATCTCGTTATTAACATCACTTTCAGTTATCACTATTAGCAGTTTGAAGCACAGTGTGTAAAATCGTGATGTTATTTTCAAAAATTCAAACACTTGCAGTAGCCTGAAACAGTTACTGTAGCTCAGTAAAGCTTACCGTGTTTTTGTATAGGTTGCCTTTAGTTATCACGTTTTGAATTTTACTTTTCAAAGAAAAGATGAGCAAATATAGTACACTTTTACTAGAGCAGCTTTAGAGACCACAAAAATAGACTAATTACAGTACATTTTTTGTGTAATAATGATATACTTGTATATTTGTAGGTACAGTAGTACAGAGTGGGGCAGCGCAACTTGCTTATTGAAATTTGGCGCACTAAAGCGGTGGCTGCTCTGTGGATGGTAGGAATGGACTTATTTGAGAGGGTGGGGCTTAAAGTTTGGTTTTTAACGTGCGTTACTTATTTTTTGTTTATTTTTCAGGAACCCCAACGAGCATCATGGAGTGGACGAAGTTGGAATGCGCTTTAAAGCATTTTTTTCAAGCGGTCGCTCAATCGTCGCAACGCAACATGCATTCCGTAGACATTTCAATATTGCCCCCCGTGGTCGTGTTCCTGGCCGGCAGTCGATTGTTTCATGGGTAAACAATTTCAGGGAAACGGGTGATGTAAAGAAAAAGAAACCTGGCCCCCCATGAACAGCAAGGTTGACCTGGCCTCCCATGAACAGCAAGGTTGACCTGGCCCCCCATGAACAGCAAGGTTGACCTGGCCTCCCATGAACAGCAAGGTTGACCTGGCCTCCCATGAACAGCAAGGTTGACCTGGCCTCCCATGAACAGCAAGGTTGACCTGGCCCCCCATGAACAGCAAGGTTGACCTGGCCTCCCATGAACAGCAAGGTTGACCTGGCCTCCCATGAACAGCAAGGTTGACCTGGCCCCCCATGAACAGCAAGGTTGACCTGGCCTCCCAACAGCAAGGTTGACCTGGCCCCCCATGAACAGCAAGGTTGACCTGGCCCCCCATGAACAGCAAGGTTGACCTGGCCTCCCATGAACAGCAAGGTTGACCTGGCCTCCCATGAACAGCAAGGTTGACCTGGCCCCCCATGAACAGCAAGGTTGACCTGGCCTCCCATGAACAGCAAGGTTGACCTGGCCTCCCATGAACAGCAAGGTTGACCTGGCCTCCCGTGAACAGCAAGGTTGACCTGGCCTCCCATGAACAGCAAGGTTGACCTGGGCCTCCCGTGAACAGCAAGGTTGACCTGGCCTCCCATGAACAGCAAGGTTGACCTGGCCTCCCATGAACAGCAAGGTTGACCTGGCCTCCCATGAACAGCAAGGTTGACCTGGCCTCCCGTGAACAGCAAGGTTGACCTGGCCTCCCATGAACAGCAAGGTTGACCTGGCCTCCCATGAACAGCAAGGTTTGGCCCCCCATGAACAGCAAGGTTGACCTGGCCTCCCGTGAACAGCAAGGTTGACCTGGCCTCCCATGAACAGCAAGGTTGACCTGGCCTCCCATGAACAGCAAGGTTGACCTAGCCTCCCATGAACAGCAAGGTTGACCTGGCCTCCCATGAACAGCAAGGTTGACCTGGCCCCCCATGAACAGCAAGGTTGACCTGGCCTCCCGTGAACAGCAAGGTTGACCTGGCCTCCCGTAAACAGCAAGGTTGACCTGGCCTCCCGTGAACAGCAAGGTTGACCTGGCCTCCCATGAACAGCAAGGTTGACCTGGCCTCCCATGAACAGCAAGGTTGACCAAAACTTCAGAGTTTGATTAACTCAGTGTATAGAGAATGGACACCATCTCACTGATATCATTTTTAAAACTCGTAAAAATTTAAATTTAAATGTTGTACTAGTTGCAGTTCAAAGAATTACATGTATACCTGCATTACTTGTGTATTAATTGATATTCCAAATAAAAAGTTGCTCTGCCCCACCCTGTATTTTTAATATATTGGTATTCATAAGCTAACAATCAAAATGCCGAGAATAGAGTCTGCATTAAAAGCATTCCAAATGATGCAGGCTTTTCCATCAGATTCCTCTGATGGAAAGTTTTTAGACAATGAAGAATATGAAGCTATAAATGCAGTAGAGGCAGTAGCTGAGCTTGAAGCAGAATCTTCTGATTCTGAAGATGAAAAACTGTTGCAGTACTCACCCTTTTGGGAGTGAAAAAAATATGGGGCAGTCTCATGAAAAAAACCAACTAGCTGACAGCACTGATGTAGATGCACCACAGCCCATACAAAGTAAGGACAGACACTTTGGATGTTGGCTACCACATCTCAATGTGTGCAAGGTCGTCTGCAACAGCAAAACATAATAAACTTGCGCTCTGGTCCAACTTCCTATGCTGCATATTGCATTCAACAAAACAGTGTAGTCTCTTCCTTTAAAATTCTTTTCAATGAGTCCATGTTGAGACATATTAGGAAACATACGATAACTGAAGCTTAACAAGTCACTGGAAATGACAAATGGTCTGTCCGTTTGGATAAATTGGACAAATTCATTGGCCTAGTTATTGCTCGAGGTGTTATTGGTGGTCCTACCTTGCCTATAAAGAGTAGATGGAGTGCTACATGGAGGTGCAATATGTTCAAGAAAACTATGCCACATGATAGATTTTTGGAAATAATGATGTATCTTCGACTTGACCTAAAAAGTGAAAGAAGACAAAATCTCTTGCAAGATATGTTATGATTACTGTAGATATGTTGGCAAGAACATGGCAAGAAATTGAATATTGGTTGGATATCATATGTGCGACTGATGGTGCACAGGTAGAGGTGTACTGCAGCAGTGGTTCTCAACTGCCAGTCTGCATAATCTTTTTTGCTGGCTGCAACAATTTATTTCAATTTTACTCTTCAAGGAGAACCTACGAGTTCAAAAGTAGAACAATTTCAGAAGAATATTAACAGTAATGGTCCACAACTGGATGTTTGAGGTGTAAAAACCACAAACAGAAAGTTGTGCCAGCTGTTTAAGTTTTCAACTTTTTCAGCTGGGGTCAACAACAAGCTGTAGTGTCCTAATGAGTCCTAATAAGGACGAAACAGGTCTGTCGGCACTTGCTTGTTGATTGACTTGACCATTCTTACTATATATTTGTAATGGGAACTGCAGGGTTTTGCTTGTCTTAACCCGTATCCGTGTTAGCTAACTCAATGTGGTTAGCATATCGAAACCGCCGCCAGTATACCCTTGCGGTTTAGCGGTGTCTTTTGCAGTTGCGCTGGTGGAACATTGTTTTCATTAACAGTAATTATTGATTTTCCTTAATAACTAAATGCAAGATCAAGGCTTAAATGGGAAAAAAATGTGTATGGTTGTGTACTGATCAAGCTGCCAACATGGCCGGTTGTCATTTGGGTGGAAACACAAAAATAAAAAAAGTTGCAAACAAAAATCTGCTGTCTACACATTGTATATATCACTGTGAACATATAGCTGCCCAGAAACTGTCACCTGAATTAAATGACATTATGATCCGACCAGTTAAGATTATCAATTACTCCTGACTGAGTATTGCATTTAAGGCTTTTTGAGGCACTTTGTGTGAGTATGGCTGTGAAAAATCGCCATCTCATCTTTCATGCAGAAGTGATATGGCTTTCAAGAAGACGCTTTCTTGCATGTCTTTTTGAGTTGAGGGAAGAAGCAAATCAATTTGTACGTGAGTGAACACTTTCCATTAAAAAATTTTTATCTGATAAAATGTGGATAAGCAAATTTGCATATTTAGCGAGTATATTCAGCTGCTTGAATGGCCTTAACAGCTCTTCTTAAGGTTATTGCATTAATATATTTACAGTGTGCAACAAAACTAATGGTTTCAAAAGAAGTTGTCAAGAAAAAGTATGAAAATGAATTAAGAAATCAGTCTCTAGTTATTGAGAGGAATGGTGCCAGACTACCCTTCAACAGTCATTTAAAAAGACTAAGCAGGGAAAGATAAGAATTCCACTTAAAATAACTTTTTTAAACTTTGGAATTGTAACCAAAAATCTACAATTTCAAACTTAAATAGGAGTAGTAAAGATGGAAAGTACTGGCATTGTCATAAGAGAAACAATCAGAAATCAATACTAATCAAGAAAGAAAATTTTGATAGCTTGGTTTTTAAGAAATTATATCAAAAAGTATCTTGTACCTTTTTGTAAATTTTCTACCCCACTGTATCCCCCTGCTTTTGGCACCCCTGACTTTGCAATTCAAAAACTTCAATAGAGACACATTTACTACATATTACAGCAAGAAGAGAGCAGCAAATTTCACATTAAATAGAGTTCTTATGATGCTAAATGCATACTTCTGTTTTGATAAAAAAAATTTTTTATTGGTTTATTGGATTTATTACAATTTTTTCAGACATTAAAAAGATTACCCATCCAAAAATATTTTTGGATATATTACCAGTCCGTAGGCTTAAAAAGGTTGAGAACCACTGTACTAAAGCATCTAACGTAAACTTGAAGCATTTTCCTTTACTACAGTGGTTCTCAAACTGTGCGTCATAATGCCCTGGTGCATTGTTTTAATTTTCCAAGGGTGTCATACAACAATTTTATTTGTAGCAATACTCAATTGAGCAAATAGTAGCAAATTTCTGTGCAATTTTATCACTTCATCAAATAACAGTAATTGTTGTTATGGTGCAATTTTATCAATTTATACTGACTGTTGGCATGTGTTTTCGAATTCCTCATTATGTAACTGCAACGATTGATTATTTAATAAATGCATTCAACATTTTTAATATTCTTTTTGCTCATACAAACAAAGAAAACACCAGTCAGTTATAAAATGGATGTAAACAGCAAGCTAATGTTGCAATATAAGCGTAAATCTGCAATTGAAGATGATAGGCCTAAAAAGAAGTCTTGCAAGGGCAGTTATTTAGATTTTAGATTCACCTTTATTCTGCAGAATGGCAAGGATAAGCCTCAGTGTGTTATTTGCAGCAAGGTATTGACCAGTGAGAGCATCTTATCTTATAAGCTCAAACATCATTTAAAAACATCACATGTGCAATTTGTTGATAAACCCAGGGATGTTTTAGCTTGAAAATTAAATGATCTAAAGAGGCAAGTGACCACCATTTCAAAATTCACGCAAGTCTTATCAAAGGCTTTATTAGCATTCTACCAAGTGGTGCACAGAATTGTTAAATGTAAAAAACCTCACACCATTGCTGAAGAACTAATGCTACCTGCTGCAGTTGATCTTGAAAGTACGATGATAGAAGAAGCTGCTGAAAAGTTAAAGATGGTGCCGCTCTCAGATGATACCATGTGTTGCCAAATTGGTGACATGGCACAAGACATTCACAACCGATTGATGAAATGAAACAGCGAGAATTCGATTTTCAATTAGATGAAGCAACTGATGGCAGTCAAGATGCACATCTGATTTGTTATGTGCAATTTGTTGACTTCTCAATCCAAAAGTTAGTAGAAGAGCTGTTATTTTGCAAACCTATTGAACTTGGATGCCAAGGAATTGATCTTTTTAATATAATTGACAATTTTATTTTGACAAACAACTTGGAATGGGAAAAGTGTATCAGCTTATGCACAGATGGCCCCAAAGCTATGTCTGGTGGCTGCTGTAGACTGCGAAGTCTAATTACAGAATGTGCACCAATGGCAAAATGGATGCATGCATGATTTACCATCAGGCGTTAGTTGCTCAAGAACTCATTCCTGAGCTTGGTGACACAGTTGACATTGTTACCAAAGTTATAAATTTCATTAAAACATGGCCATCGAAGTCAAGAGTTTTTCAAAAACTTTGTGCAGAGATGAATGCAGAGCATCGAAATTTGCTATTTTATTGTTAGTGGCTTTCACTTGGAAAATCTTTTGAACGAGTCTACGAGCTGGTGGATGAACTTCAAGCTTTTTTGCAACAAGAAAATAATAATCTTGCTGATTGCTTAGCTGAGAATTAATTTTTGGCTTACTAGTGTGATATCTTTGCTAAATTAAATAAACTGAATATTTCTATGCAAGACCCTGATAAAAATATGCTTGACATTTCAGATAAAATTGCAGCATTCATTAAAAAGCTGACTTTGTGGAAGAATGATATAGAAAACGTGTCTGGAAGTTCTCAGTATTTTACTTTCATGTCCAGTTTGCTGGAAAAGAATTATGTTGCTCCCTTCAAATTTACGAAGCATATTTTTCCAACATCTATCAAATCTCAAGTTGAAATTCAAAAAGAACTTTCTGGAAATTTATCCAGCTATGAATGGATTTGCAATCCTTTCACCCAACATACCCCATTGCCCTTTACTGAACAAGAAAAAGGAGACTATCTTGATCTTACCTGTGATAATTCCCTAAAAAGAAAATTTAATTTAGCCAATCCAACAAATTTTTTGATTTCTTTGAATGATGAATACTCAGCTTTGACAAAAAAACACTACAACTGGTCATCCCATTTGCAACGTCCTATTTATGCCAAGCAGGATTTTCTGCTATTACCATCATTAAAAGCAAATATAGATCACAAATAAATGTTATGTCGGCAGCAGTTTTGAAAATTGTTCCAAGATTCAAAGAACTTTGCAAAAATAAGCAAGCCCACACATTATATTAAATAATTTGCCTATTTGTTTCATTTGGATGTTGTATTAATGAATTGAACTTTGATTATAAGTGTCTTCATTATCTTATTTTCAATTATATTTTCACTGGTGCATTGCATTCCAGCAAACTTTTCCAAAGGCATTGCAATGAAAAAAGTTTGAGAACCACTGCTTTACTATAAAACAAATCAATTGAAAATATCTTAAAAAATAAGACTATGGTGAATTTTTGAGATTGTAACGATAATTTATGGATACCTTGTATATTCTTGTCAATTATAAAAACAAATGCTTATGACCATTGCTTCATTTTTTTGGAAAAGAAAATTGAGTACGGCATAATGCCAGAAATCCAGCACTGTTCTAGCAAAATTCTAAAGTCAATCTTACAAGCTGGCCACCTTTGATTAGAAGATCAAACCAGAATCTTTAGATATGTGCTCATCTCTACCCACATCCAACCACCATGATGCAACTCAAAAATAATCAGACTCTAGTAAACACTCTTGCTCATCCCGGATCAACTGAGAAAGAATATTTCAGAAGAAAAATTTATATCCATTATTATTTCACACCCAGATTACGCACATTTGAAATGTTTTAAAAATCTTAAATGTACAAACAACACTATTTTACCACAAAAATTGACTAAAAAAATCATTTAAATTAATAGCATTATTCAATAAAAGAATGCAGCCATTTAAACATATGAAAATTGCTGCATAATCATGAGAAAAAATCACCTCCAAATTACTCAAGCTTGAATATTACAAACAAATTAATTTTTTTCTATCATGAAATATTTATGAAATGGTTATCTACTTCATAAAATTTTTTACACAAATAAGCGTTGATGCATAACCTTTGAAAAACATTAACCACTCCTAACACTGCAATTAATTACCAGCTATTTTGTGATATCATTTTTTCTTAAAAATGTTATTGCAATCTTACAATTTTAAGTAGTCAATAGGATAGGTCAGTGTAATAAATCTGACTTGCACATAGAAGAATTTAAGTTCAATGCTCAGTCTACCCGAGCAATAACTGTTTTGGTCTTGAAAAAGGCACTTTACAATAAAATCCTGAATGTAATCAAGCTGCCACCAACACTGGGGATTCTGTTTAAAACAGAAAAAAACAGGTCAATATGGCCAAAGAATGAAAAATTCTCAAAAATTGTAAAAGAAAACACAACATGAATAACCTTAACATAATTCAATGTATACAAGCCAAACATGAATCATCAATACTTTAAACTATTATTATGTCATGTAAACATTTTATCTGTGCTGTGGGTACATCAACAGCTATCTCAAATACATGATATTCAATTTTAATGAGCATTATGGAAGAGAAGAGGTCATGAATGGGACAGAACAAGACTCACCTTTTCAGCTTCATCAACATCTCCAGATGGCGAATTCTGTTCTGGGCCACAGTTAAGAGATTTCTTCCTTCTACAACAACAAGCCTTGTCTTAAATGAACAGCCAAGGAGTTTTCTACATTACAAAAAATTAAATATCACAAAAAACATAAATTTTTCATTAGTGAGTTGGATTGGGCAGTCATGTTCTGTATGAAATTATTATTTGTGCAAAAAAAAGTAATCTGAAATCATGGAGAAATTTTGGTGTACTGTATCAAGTAGGTCAATGTAATTGATAACTTTGTTTAATCTGAGAAAGGTGGTGAAAACAAAACTTTGCATAATCATGTAAATACTAAAAGCCAGACAGATCAGCAGCCAGTGATATCTTTTATCAAGTTTTGTGGTCTTAATATGAAGGAGCAGGAGGTAAAAAAATCATCAAAACATTTGGTGCAAAACTAGTCAAAAAAGTATGTAAAAATTTTAATCTTCTTACAACTTGCAACTAATGTAAAATTTCTATAATTCTCAACTAACATTTTTGAGCAGATTTCTATTTAAAAGCCTTATAATGTTGATTGTGTTTTCAAAAAAAGTAAAGGTTGACACCCTAATGCAGGGGTCACTGACACAGTACTCATAGGCACCAGGTTGCCCTCAGAGACTACATAAGTCATCGTGGCCTGTTCTAAAAATAACACCACTTATTTTTTGCCAAGACATGTCTACACTTTCATCATATCCCCAGACTTGGAGGTTGAAGCTCAGTCACACTAAGACAGTGATGACAGCCTTTCATTTAAATAACTGAGAGGCCAAACGTGAGCTAAAGGTCTACAACAATGGTAGACTTTTACCGTTCTGTCCAACTCCTACTTACCTTGGGGTAAAACTGGACAGATCGCTCACGTTTCGTCACCATTTAGTGGAATTGCGCAAAAAACTATCCTCGTGCGTCACACTGTTGAGGCGACTCGTGGGCTCAGGATGGAGTGCTGGTGCTAAAACACTATGCATAGCCACCTTATCTCTAGTCTACTCAACAGCTGAGTACTGCACACCAGTCTGGTGTCGCAGTGCTCACACTCGTCTCATCGACAGTGTTTTGAATGAAGTTTTGCACATAGTTACTGGATGCCTGCACCCCACCCCAATGGATCACCTACCTGTACTCTCAGGCATTCAGCCAGCTGAGCTTTGCCAAATGGGAGCAACACATTCCTTGGCTCACTGTGGATCTCTGGATCCCAATCATATCTTGTATGGTCTCTTAAGTGGGTCCTCAGATACTCGCCATGTGAGACTAAGATCCAGATGCCCATTTGTGCCAGCTGTGCAGAATCTTTTGGACAATCTTACAAGTCTTGGCATCTGCACTTCTGAATGGACAAATCACAAATGGAAAACGGAGTATTGTGAAAATGCATCCAGGCTCTGTGCTTTTGTGCCCAGGACCGGTGCCAGGCCTGTTGGGATGGGCTTACCCTGAACAGCTTGGCTTAAGCTCAACTGCCTGCAGATTGGTGTTGGGCAATTCCATTCGTCCATGCACAAATGGGGTATCGCTCCTTCACCGAATTGCGAGTGTGGGGCCTCTGAGCAAACCGCAGACCATGTACTAACAGCGTGCCCTATACATTGAGCACCACATCGAACACAAGGTCTGACGGTTTTGGATGACGAAACTCGATGCTGGCTTAATAACACCACTGCCAGCATCTGATTCAGGCAGTGCAGCAGTCTGGGGTAGTAAAAGGATAAACCTTCAGCCCTAGTCCTGCTTAAGTCTGACCTGGAGTGGATGCCCTTCAAACGACAATGTGCTTTTGTGCCCAGGACCGGTGCCAGGCCTGTTGGGATCGGCTTACCCTGAGCAGCTTGGCTTAAGTTCAACTGCCTGCAGATTGGTGTTGGGCAATTCCATTCGTCCATGCACAAATGGGGTCTCGCTCCTTCACCGAATTGCGAGTGTGGCGCCTCTGAGCAAACCGCAGACCATGTACTAACAGCATGCCCTATACATCGGGCACCACATGGAGCACGAGGTCTGATGGTTTTGGATGATGAAACTCGATGCTGGCTTAATGACATCACTGCCAGTGTCTGATCCAGGCAGTGCAGCAGTCTGGGGTAGTAAAAGGATAAACCCTCGGCCCCAGTCCTGTTTGTGTCTGACCTGGAGTGGATATCTCTTTAAACGATGACGATGAAACGACAACGACAATTACCACTTATTTATAGATAATATATTATTTTGACAAAAAAAGGTTTTTACATCTTATTAAGGAAAAACACATTGGGATTTTTTGAAAAAACTGATTTGAGAAACTTCTTTTTTGATTTTAAAGAAAAATTTGAATTTACACATCTTGTTAACTAAAATTGGGACCTTAGTTATAATTGGAGACCAAAAAAAAAAAAATATTCATTCATTCATTCATTCATTTTTTTATTCTCAATCATTACACAGGTCTACAAAATTTCAAAAATTTTTTTTTCTTTTATGAAAATAGTCATTTCTTATAGATTTTTGGGCACTGAATCTGAAAATGACAATAAAAACCTTTGATTAGCTCTTGTTTTTGAAATATTTTCAATTTTAGTTTTCTACAAATGCATACATTAACGCTAGTGCAACAACAGAAACGTTCATGTTCACAATCGCATTCTTTTAGCTTTCCTGTTGTAAGACAATTCTGGTTGATCTCGGGCAACTGTCCAACAGTAATCAGCTAACATTGGTGGGCTCCATTTTCCTTGGTACCGTTTTTCCATGACTGCAATATCCTGGTGGAAACGCTCCCCATGTTCGTCACTTACGTCACCACAGTTTAAAGGAAAAAAATCCAAGTGCGAATGTAAGAAGTGTATTTTCAAAGACATATTGCACCCCATATTTTTGTAGGAGTCTATCATGTGTTTCATCAGTTCAATATAATTTGGAGCTTTTGTATTCCCAAGAAAGTTGTGTGCCACATCTCGGAATGCATTCCAGGCAACTTTCTCTGTTCCAGATAAAGTGTGATCAAAGTCTTCATCCTTTAATAGCTTGTTGATTTGAGGTCCAACAAAAATACCTTCTTTGAGCTTTGCTTGGCTTAATACAGGAACTTGTTGCAAATGTACTTGAAAGCTGCTCCATCCTGATTCATTGCTTTTATAAAATTTTTCATTAATCCAAGGTTAATATGCAAAGGGGGAAGTAAAATCTTTGATGCTTCAACTAGTGGAGTGTACTTTACATTCTTTGTACCTGCTTTCAAAGTGCTTCTTTTTGGCCACTCCTTTTTAAGGTAATGTTCATGTCTTGCACGACTGTCCCATTCACACAAAAAACAGCAATACTTTGTATAACCAGGCTGCAATCCCAGCAGTATTGCAATTACTTTAAAGTCACCACACAGTTGCCAGCAGTACTGTTCGTAATTTATGCACTGTAAAAGGTTCTTCATATTTTCGTATGTTTCTTTCATATGAGCTGCATATCCAACGGGAATTGATGGCAACATATTTTTATTGTGCAGCAACACAGCTTTTAAACTTAGTTTCGACGAATCAATGAACAGTCTCCATTCTTCTGGTCTATGGGAGTACCCAAATTCTTGCATAATACCACCAATATCTGTGCAATATACAAGTCCCCCTTTCATGCTAAAAAACTGGGCCAAAGACTGTTGACATGTACGAAAACTACAAACTTTGGCACCACTTTGAAGCAAATTCCACTATTTTAATCTGGAAGCCAATAGTTCCGCTTTAACTTTTGGCAAATCCAAATCCCTTACAAGGTCATTCAGTTCACTTTTATTGATTAAATGTGGTTCAGTAGTAATACCAAATTCTTCATTCGTGGATGTGCACGGTTCAGAAATGCTACACTCTTCACTGCTTTCTGCATCGTCTAAAGTCAACAGATCTATTTCACGTGGTTCAGGAATAGGTAGCTTGTCACTGTGACGAACAGGACGAATTGCAGATGGTATGTTAGGATACTCTATTACAGACTTCTTTCTATTGAATCCTTTTTTCATGGAAGGCATGAGACAGAAGTAACAATCATTTACGTGATCCGTAGGTTCTCTCCAAATCATTGGCACTGCAAATGGCATTGCCTTTCTTTTCTTTTTTAACCACTCATTAAGGGTGGTCACATAGGAGTTGCAGCATATGTGAGGAGCCCAAGGCTTTTCCTGATCTCTGACTTTGCAACCAAAGTACTGATAATAAGCCTTTCTTGTTCTAGTGGTGAAGACACGCTTCTGTGAAGACACGGTGAACTCCCCACAGATATAACAGAAGTTATCTGCAGAATTTACACAGACACGAGGCATTTCAAAATATACTGACTGAAAGCTACTTTAACAGGTTATTGTACTTGTAGTTAAAAGAGCTCAATTCTAAACAAAAAAGAACACAGTGGAAGTTTTCGGATATAACTATGTTACACAGGTAGTGTACTTTGCAGTATATTTGCACCTGTTAGAAGCCTTTTATGCGTAGTCTAAGTTAGGTAAAATTTTGCTGGCTAGGGTTACCTGTTGTATTTCACTGTTTATCACGCACATTAACTAAGCTACACTCCTATTTAAGCTCTGTAGCTGATATAAACCATCGAAATGTTTTCACAGCATTTGTATTATCTTGGGATATGCCCTCCCTAACTGATAACATTATTTCATTTCTGTTGCTGAAAAATTTATCAGTATGGAAGGAATGCACTATGTATTTCCATCTTTTATAAGCCTAGCTATTATCACAATAAAACATGTGACCTACCTCTTTTGAAACATGGGCGCCTGCAGTATGTTTGAAAGGGGCATCAAATGATCTGTGAAGGGGTTTAAATGTAACAGTCACCAAAGGCCTTAGGTTATTAAAAAGGTAACTTGGTGGTTGTTATAAAAGGGTCTTTAAGCCCTGTTATCTAAAAGAGGTACATTTGTGAATGAATTAGATAAACAGGTATTCAATTTAGATTTCTAGGGGGTCACCTGCCCCTCTAGCATATGTTGCTGGTGCCCATATCTTGAAAACTAGAGCTAACCGACAATTTTAAGGCTCATTTTCGGATTTAGCGCCACAAAATTAGTAAAGGGCGGCTACTTTCATCCCAGAAAGAAATTTTGTGTTGACCAGTGTTATTAAACAGTTTAATACAAAAATTGTAAATATTAAAAAGATCAAAAAAAAGGATCAAGAAAAGTGATTGCAACAATAACCAGCAGTAACTGCTCTATAATCAACTGAAGATCTTTTTTTGGTCTTATAATTGCAGTCTGAATTTTTAGTTACAAGAAAGCATGAATTCAAACTTTTTGTCGAAATCAAAGTAAAGATTGAAAAAAAGTCATCATTTTGTATACTGCAAAAAGAATTTGCAACAAGGTTGGTTACATCTGCCCTAATGGAATATCTTGTCAATAAAAAAAATCCTATTTCCAGTTATGGTAATTTCAAACACCTATAATTTTGGTCCAGTATCAATATTAAAAAGTGTGATCTGAATGATTGGGATTCTATGCAATTTCTCAATTATGATATTCTTAGAGGAGTTTTAGGTAATACCCTATACCAGGGTTGACAAACCTGCAGTTTGCAAATGAACTTTTAATTGAATGCTCAACCAACTTGAATTATTGCACTGCTTCTAAACAAAATTTGTAAGAAAAAAATTTTTGGTCCAGAAAAAAGCTTGTCACACTATTTAGAAAATAACATACAAAATTTGTGGTATAAAGTACAAACTTTTTTTGTGGAAGTCACAGTGGTTATTTTTTTGTCTTCACTTGATTTTAAGAAGTAATTTATAAAATAGATACTTTTTTATAGATACCATTTTTTAAACAGCAAAATTAGTTCCAAACCAAATACAAAAGGTCATCACTAACAGCTTACTAAAGATATGGCACCATATGTTACACTATACCAAAAGATTGTAACAGGCTTACTTCTCACAACAACAATAGGCATAAATGTGCATCTGTCAGCAGAAAAGCTTGCCAAAAGTTTCTTTCTCAGTTGTTTTAGTTTATTTTATTCACACACTCTACAATTTTTCACAGTTTCGGTGCACATTTGCAAAGAGAGAGCATTGCATAATAACTAACAAATTGTTTACTAAGTTACTTATTCTTTGTTCTAGTTACTATTTTATAGCTTGATTTTACAGTGTAAAATCAAGCTTTTTTTTATAGCTTGATTTTACAGTGTAAAAGGCCCAGATGGTAGGTGCTTTCACGCAGCCTGGGCCGTGAGTAAGTCTATTCATTAATTTAAAATGGCAGACCGAAACCGAACCTACCAAAACGGAAGGGTATCCACCCATTCTGATGTTCAGTGTGGGTCTACTAATCGGCAAACGTCCTTTTCAGGACAGGGCAATGACAGGATAAAACTGCCCTTTTCAGGGCACATTGCCAACAAGTTCCGAAGGCCCACTATTCTTCAGCTGAACATCGAAGACCTCACTGCAAGCAAGATGAACGTTCTTCATCACCTTTCTATGCAGTCTGAGGCACTCATCATCCTACTGAAGGAGACCCACTGCACTGATGCAGAGAAGTTGGTACTACCAAACTACCAACTAGCTGGGTCTTCTTTAAGCAGGAAGCATGGCCTTGCCACGTTTGTCCACGAGCGACTGAGATACACGCTTTTGGACTAATCTCCACCAACATCGGAGATCGAGTGGTTGTGTGTGGACGTTGATGGCTATAAAATAGTCAACGTCTACAAACCACTGCCAACGCGATTGCGAACCCTGGATCTCCGAGTGTTTCCTCATTCCTGTCTTTACACTGGCGATTTTAACTGTCGTCATGCTGACTGGGGTTACGACGACAACAGTCCGGACGGTGAATGCTTGGCTGGATGGGCAAGTATTAATTGTATATAATGCCAATATATAATGCCAAGGACGCTGCCAGTTTTTATTTCGGACGCTGGAACACTGGCACCAATCTGGATCTAGCTTTCGCTAGCATAGGTCCAAACAGTCGCTTACCGGATAGACGTGTCCTTGAGAAGTTTCCCAGGTCACAACATTGACCTTCACTTATTACACCACCAAGGTTTGTTATGGCAGTGCCAAGCATGCCTGTTAAGCAATGGAACTTCCGCAAGGCCAAATGGAGTCACTACATTGCTTTGACGAATAAATTTGCAAAGATTTTGTTACAGCCTGATTCACTTGATGTGGATGCGGCTTACCAGGACTTCTGTAACACCATTAAGAAAGCAGCCAAAAAGACTATCCCACGCGGGTATCGAAATAACTATATTTCGTGTTGGGATGCAGAGTGTGAATCCCTCTATAAAACCTTTCTGCAGTCTCCTCAGGGAGACGACTCAAGTTTGGCTGCTACAGCTCTGCTTGCCAAGCTTGACAGAAAGCAGAGGGATCGATAGTCCGAGGCAGTTCGGAGCATTGACTTCTCACACTCTAGTCGAAAAGCATGGAGTATTTTGAACAACCTTACTGGTAGGTCACGATACTCTCCTCGTCACTGTCCCGTTTCAGCCGATGTTATTGCATCTCAGCTGGTTAGAAATGGGAAATACGAGGCTGTTGACCGCAAGTCATCTCGACTTGTCTTTCAAGAAGTGTCTGACCTTTGGAGGGCCACAACACCAGACGCAGTAAATATCTCTGACAGTTTTTTTACAGAGAGAATTGCTGCTGCCCTTCAACATTTAAAACCAGGTAAAGCTCCGGGACCTGATTCCATCTGCCCAGAGCTTATACTCCATGCTGGAGCTGCTTTGAAGTCCTGGTTACGTGACTTCCTTCCTTTCTTCCTGTTTGCACTGACTCAAAATTCCCAAGATCTGGAGAAAAGCGCTTGTGGTCGCGATCCCAAAACCAGCAAAGCCCGTGGGGGACCCAAACAGTTATCGACCGATATCTCTGCTCTGTGTCTCCTACAAGATCCTTGAGAGGCTTATCTACACCCGCATTGAACCATTAATCGACCCATTGCTCCCTAAAGAGCAGGCTGGGTTCCGATGCGGGAAGTCAACCCTAGATCAAGTTGTTCTGCTAACCCAGAACATCGAGGATTCTTTCAAGGCTAAAAAGAAGGCCGGTGCCGTATTTATCGATCTGACAGCTGCTTATGACACTGTCTGGCACCGTGGCCTTACCTGCAAGCTGCTGAGACTACTACCGGATAAGCACATGGTCAAAATGATCATGGAGTTTGTCTGAAATCAAAGTTTCACGCTTACCACTGGTGACAGCAAGCAAAGCAGGCTACGCCGTCTTAAAAACGGCGTTCCTCAGGGATCGGTCTTGGCTCCCCTCCTTTTTTAACATCTATATGTACGATCTTCCTTCCACGATTTCCATAAAGTTTGCTTATGCTGATGATCTAGCATTGTTGCATTCTTCTGGAAACTGGAAGGACTTGGAGGGGACTCTAAGTCAAGACATGTCTACACTTTTAGCGTATCTCCAGACTTGGAGGTTGAAGCTCAGTCACACTAAGACGGTGACGGCAGCCTTTCATTTAAATAACCGAGAGGCCAAACATGAGCTAAAGGTCTACAACAATGGTAGACTTTTACCGTTCTGTCCAACCCCTACTTACCTTGGGGTAAAACTGGACAGATCGCTCACGTTTCGTCACCATTTAGTGGCATTGTGCAAAAAACTATCCTCGCACGTCACACTGCTGAGGCGACTCGTGGGCTCAGGATGGAGTGCTGGTGCTAAAACACTACGCACAGCCACTTTATCTCTAGTCTACTCAACAGCTGAGTACTGTGCGCCAGTCTGGTGTCGCAGTGCTCACACTTGCCTCATTGACAGTGTCTTGAATGACGCCTTGCGCATAGTTACTGGATGCCTGCATCCCACTCCAACGGACCACCTACCTGTACTCTCAGGCATCCAGCCAGCTGAGCTTCGCCGAATGGGAGCGACACTCTTCTTGGCTTACCGTGGATCTCTGGACCCCGATCATATCTTGCATGGTCTTTTAAGTGGGTCCTCAGATACTCGCCATGTGAGACTAAGATCCAGACGCCCGTTTGTGCCAGGTGCGCAGAATCTCTTGGACAACCTTGCCAAACTTGGCATCCACACCTCTGAATGGACAAATCACAAATGGAACGCGGAGTACTGTAAAAATGCATCCAGGCTCCGTGCTTTTGTGCCCGAGACCGGTGCCAGGCCTGTTGGGATGGGCTTACCCCGAGCAGCTTGGGTTAAACTCAACTGCCTGTGGACTGGTGTTGGGCAATTCCATTCGTCCATGCACAAATGGGGTCTCGCTCCTTCACCGAATTGCGAGTGCAGCGCCTCAGAGCAAACCGCAGACCATGTTCTAACAGCGTGCCCAATACATCAGGCACCACATGGAGCATGAGGTCTGACGGTTTTGGATGACAAAACTCGATGCTGGCTTAATGACATCACTGCCAGCATCTGATCCAGGCAGTGCAGCAGTCTGGGGTAGTAAAAGGATAAACCCTCGGCCCCAGTCCTGTTTGTGTCTGACCTGGAGTGGATACCCTTCAAACGACGACGACGACGACAGTGTAAAAAATAAGATGGAAGAAAATGTACAGAGTAACACTATAAATGATAAAGAATCACCATTTATTTTTCGTGTTTAAGCACATTGAGAAGCAAAAAAATTAATGAATTAAACAAAGAACACTCCTGCCAATGCTCATAGTGGAAGCAAGCCTCAATCAATATAAAAGTTCAGAATAAGGCAGATTTAGGAATGTGCATTTCTTTAACCCTTTAAGGGACAGTGGTACACATGTGTACCATGATTGTGATTGTAACGAACAATAGCACTTTTGTAAAGGCATTATAATTCTGATTTTTAGGCATTTGTGACGTCATTATCAAATCATTTTTATTTTATTTTACAATCAAATTCTTATATTCCTTAAAAGGTTAAACAATTTTTTGGCCAATTTAAGTATTCTTTACCAAATAACAGAGAATTTTATCAGGGTTTTGGAGACATTTTCATTCTTAAGATGGCTTCATTTTTACTTAGTGATATTTTTGTTTTTTAGAAGTGCTACAATCATTTAGGAGGTATTTTAACAATAATGGCTAAAATCTGGAACAAAAATTTTTTAACTTGCAACCTTACCACAAAAAAGCTCTTATTTGACATAACTGGTTAACTACCAGCTCAGTTCTAACTGTGCTGACAAATTTAATATAGGGTTGTCGATCTAATTCGATGTTTTTGCAATCAAATTCATTTTTTCTTGCAATCAATTTCATTTTGCAAAAACTTTTAGTAAAAATGTAAAATTAAAAAAAAATTTTTTTTCATTAAATAACAGAATATATAATCGGTTATTTGGAGATGTTTGGCATGAACATGGAAGTTGTACAGATACATTCATTTGTAGTTTGAAACTTGTACTTTGTATTTTTTTCTCATATTATGAATTAATTTTCATAAAACGAAGTAGTTCACCTATGCCATAAAGGGTTAACGACATTTTTGTATTTAAAAAGATGTTTTATAATAATATGTTATTTAATGAAAAAAACTTTTTTTAATTTTACATTTTTACTAAAAGTTTTTGCAAAACAAAATTGATTGCAAAAAAAAAAACAAATTTGATGGCAAAAACAATAAATTAGATCGAAAACCCTATATTTGAATTGCACAATTAGCAATTTGTGTTCAATGATATTGTCTTTTTTTTTTTTTTTTTTTTTTCAGAATAACAGTTAAATGATACTTGATTGGAGAAAGTTGTTTGAATCAATCTAGCATTACACACTAATTTTGTTGCTAATTGATACGATTATTTGTGTTATTTTGTGCTTATTAGAAAAACAAATTATTTATTATTTATCTATCTATCAATATAAACTTGTTTTAGAGAATGAAAAATTTGCCTAACTTTAAATATCATGTGAAATTGTATACTAATGAGGGACATTTGTTGTTTTTTATTGATAATGTTGTTTTAATCAGATGATGACAGATTCTTTAAGAACATGCAGTAAGCACTTCAGCAACTTTAATCTTGCTTTGTTTTGTATCAACTGTTGTCTACTCATGAATATGCTGCAAGAGCATTGTATGTGTGTGCTCACAATGTATTTTCAATTGGCAGCTACTTTTATTGATGTGCAGGATGTTTGGTTAATCAAATAAATAGTTTTGAATTTCTATTCAATTACTTTGTATACTTTGTAATTATTGTATACTTTCAATGATTATCAAGTGGTAAATTAATTATTTTATCATCAGAGTAGCAGATATTGTATGCTAAAAATTTGCAATAATCAATTACAATAATACTTTTTTGCAAAAATTTGATTAAAAATTTTGTTCATGATCTTCTGGTAAAATTAGAGTCTAAACTACGATTAAATCTTTCTTCAAATATAAAAACAATAATAAAAACTCAATGTTTTGGTTTACTATAAAATCAATAAACCTTTGGGAGATTATATGAAACATAAATTCATTGGCAATGAAATCATAACAATGCAAAAAAATAAAGAATAAAAAATAGAAGTACATTTGTAATCTATAACAACATCTAACGGATTTCAAATATTTTAAAATTTTAAAATTATGATAAACAGTTGGATAAAAACAATTGGTTTTGTCATTAAAAGCATGATTATTCGAATGAATAAAAAAAAACTCTAAAAATCTTCTTGTATAATCTGTTTCTTTTGCCAAAATTTTTGAGTAATTCCAATCCATATCCATATGATGGATTCACATCACGCATGTGTTCTTTACACCTCGTAAAATTACATTTTGTTCTTTGAATTGTGATGGCAGTTACATAGGTAAAACTGGTAGGCCATTTTGCATGAGATGTAAAAAGCACATACATGATGTGAATCTAAAAAATTTAGCACAATTAAAAAGTAATGATATGAACAACAAAGCTGCTCTGGTGAAACATGTATATTCACAAAATCATAATATCAATTAAAATTACTCAAAAATTTTGGCAAAAGAAACAGATTATGCAAGAAGATTTTTAGAGTCTCTTTTCATTCATTCAAATAATCATGCTTTTAATGACAAAACCAATTGTTTTTAACCAACTGCTTATAATAATTTTAAAATTTTGAAATAATCGAAGTTGGTTGGATATTGTTATAGATTACAAATGTACTTCTATTTTTTATTCTTTATTTTTTTGCACCACTATGATTTTATTGTTGATGATGTTTATGTTTCATATAATCTCCTGAAGAAGGTTTACTGATTTTATAGTATACCAAAACATTGAGTTTTTATGATTGTTTTTATATTTAAAGAAAGATTTAACAGCAGTTTCGACTCTAATTTTACTAAAAGATCATGAACAAAGATTTTAATAATATACCTTGGTATCAACAACAGCAAAAATTTGATTGTTATAATTGCCAAATCACAATATTAATTTTGAAACAACTTTTACAGACAAAAAACTTTACATGTTCAGTTCATAACATTTTTTATAATACTGTTATAAACAAAAACTTGTGAATGATGCTGTGGTAAAATTATTATTGCTCACTTCACAAACAGCCCAAAAAATTAAGTATAGGATTTGTTATTGCATTGTAACTATGCTTAAGTAATGTTGTATTTATTAAGCTTTAAATTGATGAATTTCACTTGCATTTAATGTACTTAATCTGCCAACTACAAGAATATTCAATTACATTGATCCCAGAATTAGATGTTAAATGTTTGTTCTCTGTACACAAGAATATGTATTTTCATTTAATGTCATAAAATCTTGTCTAACAACCAGAAACTAGCAGTAAGATTATTTTTAAAAATTTGACATAAATTATATGTCACATACTTCCTGGTTGCTATATTGCCCAGTGAGGCCAAAAAATAAAAATCAACCACAAGAATTCTCCATCTGGGGCAATTTTGTATTTTCAAAAGGGGAATTTTTTTTTATGTAATTGAATGTTTTAGATATTAACTGTAATACTTCATAGGTTTTTTTATATGAAAAACCAGGGTTCTCAGTCCTTGGATTTTCCACCCAGGTATGGGTTTTTTTTGTCCCATCTGGGTTTCTGCTTTTTTTTCTTTGAAAATCCCTTCAAATCCAGTTTTTTAAGTAAATAATTATTTAATATTAACCCCTTCCCCTCTGACAATACAAAAAAGGTCTGATTGTGCATAGTATCAATATTTTTGAAAAATGTTTTGGTTCTCATTTACTATTTTCCAATTGTATTCTTGATCTTTTGTATTTGCTAATACTAATAATTTTGTAGTAATGAAAATATTATGGAAGCTGATCTTTGGAGGTCCACAATACCCTACCCAGTAAATATCTCTGACACTTTCTTGCAGAGAGAATTTACTGCTGGCCTACAACAATCAAAACCAGGTAAAGCTCCCAGGCCCTGATTGCATCTGCCCAGAGCTTATAATCCATGCTGGGACTGCTTGGAAGTCTTGGTTACATGACTTCCCTTCCTGCTTGCACCGAGTCAAAATTCCCAAGGTTTGGAGAAGAGCACTTGTAGTTGCAATCCCAAAGCCAATAAAGCCTGTGAGAGACCCAAAAAGTTATCAACTGATATCTCTGCTTTGTGTCCCCTACAAGATCCTCAAGAGGCTTATCTATGCCTGTATTGAGCCATTAATTGATCTACTGTTTCCTAAAATGCAGGCTGAGTTTCAATGCAGGAAGTTAACCATAGATCAAGTTGTTCTGCTAACCCAGAACATCGAGGATTCTTTTGAGACTAAGAAGAAAGCCGGTGACATATTACTCGATCTGACAGCTGCTTATGACAATGTCTAGCACTGTATTCTTACCTGCAAGCTGCTGAGGCTTCTGCTGGAAAAGCACATGGTCAAAATGATCATGGAGCTTGTCTAAAATCAAAGTTTCACCTTTATTACCAGTGACAGCTAGCAAAGCAGGTTACGCCATATGAAAAATGGCATTCCTCAGGGATCAGTCTTGGCTCCCCTTCAATTTAACATATATATGTACGATCTGCCTTCCAGAAAGTTTTCCAGAATGATTTCCAGAAAGTTTGCTTATGCTGATGATTTAGCATTATTACACTCTTCTGGAAACTGGAAGGACTTGGAGGGGACTTTAAGCCAAGACATGTCTACACTTTCAGTGTATCTCCAGACTTGGAGGTTGAAGCTCAGTCACACTAAGACAGTGACAGCAGCCTTTCACTTAAATAATCAAGAGGCCAAACATGAGCTAAAAGTTTACAACAGTGATAGACTTTTACCGTTCTGTCTTACCCCTACTTATCTCAAGGTAAAACCAGACAGATTGCTCACATTTCATCACCATCTAGTGGCATTGTGCAAAAAACTATCCTCACACATGACACTGCTGAGGCAACTTGTGGGCTCAGGATGGGGTGCTGGTACCAAAACACTATTCACAGCTGCCTTATCTCTGGTCTACTCAACAGCTGAGTACTGCACACCATCCTGGTGTTGCAGTGCTCACACTTGCCTCATCAACATTTACTTGAACGACGCTTTGTGCATAGTCACTGGATGCCTGCGTCCCACTTTAACAGACCACCTACCCATACTCTCAGACATTCAGCCAGCTGAGCTTCACTAACTGGGAGCAACACTCTCCTGGACTCATTGTGGATATGTGGACCCTGATCATATCCTGTATGGTCTTTGTGGGTCTTCAAATGCTTGCCAAGAGAGATAAAGATCTAGATGCCCATTTGTGCCAGCTGCACAGAATCTATTAAACAACCTTGCCAAACTTGGCATCTGTACTTCTGAGTGGACAAATTATAAATGGAATGCAGAGTACTGCAAGAATGCTTCCGGGCTCTGTGTTTTAACACCCAGGACCAGTGCCAGGCATATTGGGATGAGCTTGCCCCAAACAGCTTTGGTTAAGCTCCACCATCTGCAGATTGGTGTTAGGCATTTCCATTTGTCCATGCACAAATGGGGTCTTGAATTGCAAGGGTAGTGCCATTGAACAAACCACAGACCACGTTCTAATAGTGTGCCCCATACATCAAGCACCACATGGAGTACTAAGTCTGACGGTTTTGGATGATGAAAGTTGATGCTGGCTTAACAACAAAACTGCCAGCATCTGATCCAGGCAGTACAGCAGCCTGGGTTAGTAAAAGAATAAACCTTCAGCCCCAGCCTGTTTGTGTCTGACCTGGAGTAGATGCATTCCAAACAACAACGATGGAATTTAAGTTTGATATATATACTATATTCAGGATTACCATCAATTTGAACTCATAAATAAGGACAACCAAAAAACAACGTTTTTAAGCATACATTACAATTTCAATGTTAATACATGTGCTAAGTTATTCATTTAGTACCATATTTTTCCTCAGAAACAATTTTTCCATCAACTGGTTGTTTTTCAATATTACTCCATGCATCTGATGGCAGCTGTAATCCAAATTTGCTTTTACTTGCAACAGAGATTTGAGTGTCTTTTCATCATACTTGTTCCTTTTATCGGTCCATTGAGCCAATACAGAGAAAACACCTGTTCAATGAACATGTCACTAACCAGAAAAAAAACAATGCTGACCAACCTGTAAAGGAGCGGAAAAGAGTCATTTCTATTGAAGATTTTCATCCACTTGGTTTTGGCTTCATTCTTGCAGAACTCATTATCTGGAATCTTCTTAAGAGTATTGAGAGCCAGAACCTCATCAAATAGCTCATCTTTGATGGCCATTGGTGGATCAACTTGCTTTGGTAATTGTTTAACTTCCTAGTATTCAATCGCCTGAACTTTTAGCAGAGTCCAGTTAATGTACTTCTCTAATCAGCACCACTTACTGACATATTCCAACATGATGGTGCAAACTTCTTGAAAGCTTAATTTAAGAACATTAGCATTCTCATTATCAATTGTCTTTAATAGATCTGCTGTAGATGCTCCGAAAAATTCCAAAGACTGATGCTGCCAAATTTTGGATCTAAATAAGTCAATTATCTCAGCCAGCTCAGGAAAGAGTACATTTCTCTTCAGCAGAAATAATAGTGGTTTCTTGAAAAGCTGGAGAGCACTGTGAAGAAATGTCACAATGACCAGTGATGTTTCAGATTAAAAAAATTCTCTAAAATACAAGGTGGTTGTTTTAGCAAAAGAAAATGCATTGGATTGGTTTCTGGAGTTTGTCATACATTTAAGCACAGCATCCAGAGCAAGCCATAAAGTTGGCCTGTGGGTTGGTAGACAAGAACGCCAGTAATAATGCTTGCTATCTTTGTTCTGGCAGAACCAAACTTCTTAGCCACATCTGAATCAGGGAAAATTGCTTTAAATAATTGGGACATGCAGTCATTGGAATAGAATGATTGTTGATGTTTGACAGTGTGATATGCCCACATACCCTCAGCAGCTGCTGCCTTATAATCTGTGACCATTAACACATTCAGTGCTACGCTAGTCGCGCATAAAGCGATCGCGCGGGGCGGCGCTGTTTTTCTTTTTTTGTCGTTTGTACTGTCTTTGCAGTATACTATCAGCAAATAACTTTTTCAAAACATGTGTAGAGAGTTGAGTATAGACTATGTTTGAAAAGAAACAATAAAACAAAGTTTTTTATGATCAAATTTTATTCTCAAAGAAAACACAATCAAAAGTTTTCTTAGAATGGTATTTAACATAGCATGGCACTCGGCATAATGCAACTTTGGATTCTTTGCAAAAATAACGAGTATCTCGACGTTTGCCTTTTTGAGAGCACAACTTGCACTTCCTCTGTGGCTTTTGCTTTTTTGCTGTTGGAGGCAATTCTTCTAAAATATGAAATTTGAAGCCACCACGAAGTCGATGTGGAGCATCGACTCCTGCTGATGAGCGTGGTGGTGGAGCGTCATCATTTTCATTACCACTAATATCTTGGGATGTTTGGCATAATCGTAAAATAAATGCCAAATGCCACGCAAAATCATACTTTGACTTCCAGTCTTTGCTTTGTACAACATGAGAGCATTTGGTACACAGAGCTCCATTAGGTAAAAAAAAACTTTTTTGGTCCATTTCAAAGTCTTTCTAGTACAAGGATAGTACGATATCTTTAGTCTACATGATCGACACCAGACATATGCTCATTGTAATCACAAATCGCCACTGGCTTTTCCACCTCTTCCATCGCACCTCCTCCTCCTTTTTTCCGCCTTGTTATGGAGATAACAGAGCTGTCATGCTTAGCGCTGATTGCTTTCGGTTTGAAGAACGCTAGGATTAAATTTTGCATTATGTCTCTTATTCTATTACTAACTCTTTCTATTCTTTTCTCCTATCATCAAAGCTCAGCATTTGAGAACCCTCAAAGCCTTTGCAAAGTCTTGTGTTCAAAATGTCTTGTGACATTCGTACATAAACGCTTCAATGCCTTTCGCTAAATAGGCGTTTTAAAACGTTTTTAGCACCGAACGTATTGCAGCTATTACAAAGACGTTCGGGAACGTCCAAACGCACCCTGCGCATTTTCTCTAAAGACGTTCCTGAACGTCCTATCACACTGAAAGTGTTAAATGAGATGGCCTTGTGAAAAACTTTTTTACGGATTGATTTGAATCAATCATTTGAGCACATTTACTATGTTTTTGGGTAGCATTCTGAGCAGAAATAGCTCTCTTTCCTATGGCCTCCAAACTGATTTCACAGTTTCACACATTGCAGTGTGAACAGTAAACACCCTTTAAGCTTTGTTTGATGTTCTTAAATTCCTTCTCAAAATCCTCATGAAAACTGTTTTTGTGCTTGCTCATTTTCTTAATCTATATATTGGACAAAATCTTCAAATTTTATGACTAAAATCTAAAAATATGGCACTAGGCCACTGACAGCCTTTTTGGTAGAAGAAACTTTTAAACTTTAGTATCTATAAACTCACATGACATGCAGTTAGAAATACCTTATTATATTTATATCTTAATGTTTTTGGCTGACTCTCTGTAGGTAGCCAATTCCATCTGATCAGAATTACAAATTGATTTAAATGTTAGTGGTTAAAATAAGAAAAAGGTTTGTGTCAGTCACTCACATATGCAAAGTCAGCTGTTTTAAAGCTGTTTACCACAGTACAACACTAAATTTTAAATTCTTATTGTTGCAATAGTTTTCTGACATTAATGCTGAAAATAAGACAAATAAGGACACAAGTCCAAAATAGGTACATTTCTTAGAAATAAATACAATAAATTTTTTCAAGGCACACGTCTTCCAAAAAATATATTTGAATATACTAATAAGTACTAAAAAGTTATTGAATTTAAGTTTTATAGTAAGAACTTAGTTTCTCTTCTTTGTACACTAATATACACATACTAATTAGGCTACAAACTAAATTTCCATCAAGGAAAAATTTAGTTTTGAATACTACATTGTTTGGCATGAAATACCCTGCAATTGAGTTTAGAGTAAACCTGTTAGAATTAGTCAGCACAATGTAACATATCAGGTCGTATTTATAATAGGATGCACATTACTAGGACTTTAAACCAGTTGTGGCCAAAACCACATGTTGAATCAAAGCGATGATTTTTTTGTTCTTGTTCAAATTATAGTACAGTAGGCGCCGCTTTATAAGCCCACGGTTAATAAGCCCAGCTGCTTATAAAGCCCAATTTAGCCCAGTCCCGATTTACTTCATTTGTTCCTGTAGTAAAATACTCCGCTATATAAGCCCAAAACTCCGTTTAATAAGCCCATTTTCAGAGCGATTTCGCATAATATGACCGCGACCACATCGGGCATGATGGTTTTAGTACGGTATACTTAACTGTATTTCCTGTTAAATGCAGCCAAGCAACGTATTGTTTCTTCACACCCTCGATCTGGGCGGCAAACTAAGTCTCCGATGAACTGTTGTGTCACAAGCTCGATTGTTTTTCATTTCGTCTATAATCGTATTGTGATCTAACTGTGGCAAAAATGAAAAATTGCTGAAACTTTATTCTTTTGTTATTGTGTTAGAAATTTAGCAACTATCAACAGCCAAACGAAAATTAGAAAATGGACAAGAGGGTGCGCAAAGATATAACTATGCTTTAAGAAGCATTAGCTGCTTTAAGAAGCATGAGTACCAAGCACTGCCAAAGTCCAGCCAACGTGTTGCAGCTGAACAACTAAACATTTCTCGTGTTTAGTTCTTGCAAACTGGCTCGTGGTTCAAAGGTTGCAAAAGATAGGCTAACAATGTTGGTATGTTGCAACATATTCGGTGATAAGCATGGTCTGCTTGTTATTGGGACGTCTCAGAAACCACGATGCTTCAAGAATGTACGGGAGTTTCCCGCTGATTACAGTTTTTCTAAAAATGCTTGGATGACCAATGGCATCTGGTCTGATTGGCTGCATAAGTGGGATAGAAGCCTTGTTTTCAGCAACGAAAAATCGCATTATTGGTAGATGACTGTTCTGCTTATGGTGATGTGGAAGAACTCAAATGCATTGAAGTTGTGAAGCTGCCTCTGAACACCACCTCACTAATTCAGCCTTGTGATATGGGCATTATATGCACACTCAAAGCATATTGTCGCCACGAAATATGAGCCAGAATTATTGATGCCATCGAAGATGGATGCAACAACAGCAGCATAAACGAACACAATTGCAAAAAGACTTTCAGTTTTAGATGCACTACAATTCCTCGCTGGTAGCTGGAATAAAGTAGCAAAGGAAACAATTCGCAATTATTGAAGGAAAGCTAACTTTTTTTCTGCTCCAGAGAAACAGGAGCTGGAGTTCGAGACACTCATTCCGGTTCCTGAAGGCATTGCAAAAGAACAATTTGAAAAGTGGCTTGACATAGAAAACGATATGCCAGTGCATGCTGAACTGACACTGAAAGGGGAGACAGAACTCATGCAAGAAATTGTTGCAAACGGTTCTGCTAACGGTCCTGAGGTTGGACCGAAAACGATGAAGCTGCAGCAGAAAAACCAACACCATCCACTGCAGAGATGAGATCCATCCTTCACCATTTCCAAATTGGGCTGGAACGTAGGGGCTTCGAACAAATGCAGACAGTTGAGACATTTGACGGCAATGTTCAGTGTCTACCTCGCCAGACTCCACTGAAGCAAATGACGCTGGATGCGTTTTTGTAAATGTGTTACTGTAACTGGATTAACTGCTTAGCTAATAAATTGTTAATAAAGTTGTTACATACACTGTACAACAATAAACTTACCTGTTGTATGCAGGTACAGTATTGTGCTCACTCATTTATATGTTCTAGAATGACAAAAAAAGGACAATCCGCTTTATGAGCCCAGCCGCTTTATAAGCCCAAAAAGGTCCGGTCCCGAGGTGGGCTTATAAAGCGGCGCCTACTGTAGTTATAAAGGTTGGCACAAAAATATTACATAAAAATTTAAGTAGAGATGAAAAAAAATCACCATTTTGATTATGAACTGATCATGGTCCAAGATAGATTTAAAAGCAATAATTTAGTCATCAATGGTTAAAGATTGGGCACCCATGTATTACATAACTACTATATGAACAGCAGAAAATTTTACTGTTTTTTTAAAGTAACATGCTAGCAAATCTTTGATTGCAAAATTTTGTTCTGTTTATGCATAGTTTAACAGCACAGAAGCATTTTTCTTCATACATGCTTTAAATTGTGGTTCATTACTGTTGAAATCCTTCAAACCAACATCTTATTTCATTACAATGATTTGCACTTGGATCATGCACATTACAATTACTTTTGGACAAAATTTGGAAGTGCTTGCCCAAATTTTAAAAAATTACAAAATTCCAACAGTTTTTTTTGCAACATTAAACACATCTTCTAACAATGATGTGTATTGTGACTATTTATATAATTAAAAACGTTTAAGTAATAGACAACAAACTTTATTTTCCTTTTGACTGGGGTGCCGTTATCAGGAAGAGATCGACGAGTGGTAACAGACTTTGATGAGGATGAACCTTTAGATACTTTTTGTTTCTTTAGGCGTTGAAGTTTTTCATGTTGTATACGAAGCCGCTCAACCTGAATATAAGCTTTCTGATACACAGATTCATTTTTTTGCCATTTATTAATAGAGAAGCTTAATTAGATAATAATTTTTTATTTTATCATTTGTATTGATTAAATGTTAATTTATATTAATAATTTTATTTTATCTCTATATTTATCTTTCTGACTTGAAAAAAAGTGATGGAGCCAATAATATATAGGGTGTCCATAAAGTCTCTTTACAATTTAAAAAAATTATTACAAAGTGAAATGATGAGATATCACAATGAGGGTTGTTTTATGTTAATCAGTATTTGATAAAGTTTTTATTGACACTAAAATTTATTGTTTCAGATAAAATTTCTTAATGAAAATTTCTTATGTTTAATGATTGAGTTATATGAACTGAAGTCCCATAAAATGACTACTCCTCAAGAAAAAGTGCAATGTGTATCCTGGTTCATTGAGACAAAATCAGATGTTTAGACCCAGCAAAACTACAGAAGTAAGATGAATTTCACAAGAAACAATTTTCTTTGCTCACCTCCATCATCATATCTTCGCATCCAGGTTGAATATGAATTGGACTGGCTTCATCTACTTTCATGCCAGATGACTGGGGTCTAAAAATAGCAAAATGAGTAATGATAACACATAGTAAATCAGAATTATAGTACTACAAACTAACTTGATGGTTGATGAATCAACATTGGAAGCTGGCTCAGATTTTGAAGCTGAGTCCTGAAAAAAAATAAATTCAATATTTTGTAATCAAAACATCAAAACTCAAAAACACACATCATGGGAGTTGGAAATGCTTTTGTGAGAGGGCAACCTGTCAAAGCACTTTTATTTAAAATGTAACATTAAAAGACACAAAGTATTGAGATTCCACCGGTCACCAGCTTCAGGTCCTCCACCAGTCGCATTTTGCAATGACGTCCAAACTGTTTCAGAGCCCTATAATACATCATGATCAGAAGAAATAAAGCACAGTCTTCTAGTACAACTTACCTCACTAGTGGAATCCTTAGGGCCTACAGCTGATAATTCACTATCTGCAAAAAAATTTGTTTACTATTAGCACCAAAAGGCTGCAGAATACACATCCCTACTCACCACTCATTGGAGTTGTTGTCACAATGCTGACCTGAAAAAAAGCACTTTTAATTGGTATAGCATAAATAAGTGGGCTGCAAAGTCATGGAGATTAAGAAGGATAATTTGTAGAAATATAGTTAATAAAGGGAAGACACTAAAAGCATTTGGATATATATTTTAAAAATTTTAGTAAAGGGTGTGTTTATAGTGGAAGGTGTATTCATGTATGTGAAATGCATGGTTACAGCATGCTCAAATTACACTTATTATTTTATCAATCCCATACTACTTTCCATAATATTTATTGCATGAAATTTTGGATTATTGTTTCTTTACTTCCTGATTTTGTGCAACAGCATTTTAGTGTCCCACAGTTAGTAACGTTGAGCTACTCTACAATTTTTCATGCTCTTTATATATATATAGTGACGTGGAGGCAACAAAATTCTGTATGACATGACTGGGCTACTTTTAGTGTCAGAGACTTTTAAAAATTGTAATAAGTTAATAAATTTGATTGATTCTATTTGAGTAAGTTTTGTTATACTGTGTTAGGGTTAGCTTCTAACAAAATCCCTAATCCAAACAAGAGTAACATTTTCAATTTTTTTATATCAGTACATGTGATGGTAAATAACTGGTAAATTTTAAGTTAGACCAATCAGACAAAACAGTATTTTTTGTTTCAAAAACGCTGAAATTAAAAACAATTTAAATTATGTAAACAACAACATAAATCAATAGTTACACAAACTGATGCCAGTATACCCTTGTGGCTTTGTGGTGCTCTATGCAGTTATGCTGGTAGTGCATTATTCTCATTACAACTACTTATCAGAGTTCAGGTCCACAACTAGCTGTTTCAGTTGCAAAAACCACAAACAGAAAGTTGTGCTAGCTTTTTGAATTTTCAAGTTTTTCAGCTGGAGTCATCAACAAGCTCTAGTGTCCTGATAAGACCTCCAAACAGAAGGTTTGGATGTGAAATTGGGGATATATAGTTTGTACTTTATGAAATTGGGGATATATAGTTTCTTCCTAAACTCTTTTTGAAGAATAATGAGGATTTAGAATTAATTAAAAACAAGCTGCTTAAAGATGAGAAGCACCAGACTTGAGTTTCGGTCTTGTTAGAGCTTGTCAGTGATGCTTATATCACTGAGATAAGCATCATTAACGAGCTTTAACAAGACCAAAACTTGAGTCTGGTGCTTCTCATCTTTAAGCAGAAAATTCTTTTTCTATCTAGAATTATTCCTGCATTGCCCAAACACATAAAAACCTTCACCTCCTTCTTCTTCAAATTTTTATGGAATTTCTCTTCTTTGGAACCAATTAAACACTCTACCCTATACCTCCCTAAAGCTGATGAAGGAATTGCTTTACCTCTATTGGCCTAAAAAATTCCATAGCCTTCTTTTGGCAATTAATCTTTCTACTTGAAATCCCTAAGCCTTCACAACACTTTTGGATGCATTTCACTATTTATAACCTTGGTACAAAACTTATTTCCTATAAACCTGAACTTTACTCTAACTCTCAACCTCACTTCCCTAAATCAAAGTCCAATTGAAAAAAACTCTCAAACTACTCCAAAAAATTTCTATTCCATCTGAACCCCTATCTAAACTTACATTTAAATTCCTTTATCTACTCCTTCTTAAACAAAGCAATTAGTTTACCAAAAACCAACAAAACCAACCCATATATCCAGCTTCATCTAACCCTCTTCAAACCTCAAACCTCTCTCTTCTCTAATTTCACAAACAAAATAGCCTTCAAGACAGCTTATAAAGGTTATGCCTAGGGTTGTTTCTTCCAAAGACATAACTTTACCTCTAAAAATCAAAGTGATTTCCAATGTAAATTATGTCTTTCTTCCCTTGACAATCCTCTTCATCTATTCTTTGACTGCTCTCATACTAAAAATCTCATTTCCTCTTTAGAACTCTACTTTTCCAAAATCCTAAAAAATTACGTCTCTCCCTAAAAATACACTCCTATACAACTTCTCTAAACTTTTTGGTAATCATAATACAATCTTATTTAAAATGACTTTTTTAATTCAAATATCAATCTTTCAATTATAAAATAAAATCCTATCCTTCAACACATCTATTAATCCTTCCTTATCAATGAAGAAACATATAAAATCAAAACTAAATCAAGCCTTTTAAGCTTAAATTTAAATCCAGATTTTTTCAAATTAATTAAGTAAATAACCTAATTAAAAAATTTTTTCGTGTAGTTTTTTTGTCTTTCTTATTTTTTAAATTATGCAAATGTATAAATATTTTATCTATCTACAGTGTATTTTTGATTGTGTTATAATTTTGGCATAACACAATTAGTTTTTTTCACTAAGCATATTATTTATTGCTATCTGTTTTATTTTGAACTCCCAAATAACTTAATATTTTACCCAAATGTTAAACAAATAGGTAATGTGCACTGTTATAATGTAATATGTGCCTTAACTATATTTTATAACACAAGACTCACCATAACTGCCCACGTTAATTTTTGTTTCATGGTTAAATATTGTGATCCTTTTCCCTTTTGCATATAATCATCAATTGCCCTATTATATTCATTTTTTTTCTGAAGTGTATTTTTTGTATGTGTCTCTTTTATTCTGTGTTTTTTTTTTTCCTGATATGGACCATGAGTCTGAGTTAAATAAAAATTTTTTCCTTTTTGTGCTTCTTCAAATTATGCCTGACTAAATTAAATGTTAAATTACCAAAAAAAAAAAAGTACAAAAATCTCTTGTATCGCCTTTTTTTCTGTATACATGTAGTGTTTTTATGTGTGTGTTTCATGCTATGATTAAATAAAAATATTTTGAATAAAGAAAAAAAAGAACAAAACAGGCCTGTTGACGCTATCGACTTGATCGTTCTTACTTATTGTTTAAAATGAAACTAAAGGGTAAAGCTTATCTTTTCTTGATCCAAGTTAGCTGATTTGATCATGTGGTCAGGATATATTGAAACTGTTGGCAGTATGCCCTTGTTGCTTAGTGGTTCTCTATACAACTATGCTGGTAGTGCATTGTTCTCATTGTAACAACAGTATCATTATTAGACACATCAGAAGGTTGAAAGTAGTCTATGCAATGTTTAGCTACACCAATAATTCAGAAAACCATGTTTTTGTTAAAATTTGATTTCTGCCAATCTATAAGGGTTTGTTTGTACAGGGTGTAAACGCAAAGTTTAGACATAAAAAAACATTTACAAACACTTCATTAATAAAAATATTTTTTCAAACAAGGTGTCAAATGAGGTGTCAAATGAAAGGTTAAAGAATAACATTTTTATTCATATCAGTTTTATTCAAAATATCCTCCTCTAGCCTTAACTACTTGCTTAAGTCTACGAGTGATTTGGGTGCACGCTGTACGCACCGTTTCGGAGTCTATTTCGTCCCAGCATTTCACGAGTTTTCGCTTAAGAGAGTCAACACTGGTGTGAGACATAGCACAGGCTTTGCTCTCTAAAATGGACCAAATGCTATAGTCCATCGGATTGAGATCGGGCAAAGATGGGGGCCAAAGTTCTTTCGACCAGAACCCCTTGAAATGCTGTTTACAGAACGCTTGAACAGTTTTCACACTGTGTGATGTTGCCCCGTCCTGTTGGAGCATCACGCCGGCATCACCGAATGTCTTCTCCACCCAAGGGACCACTGTATCCTTCAACAAGCTCAGATAGATGTGGTGGTTGATCTTGACCCCTTCCTGAATGAAAACAAGGGGAGTCTTGTGCCCCGAAGAGGTCACACCTGCCCATACCATAACTGAGCTAGGCTTTTGGCGCTGGAATGAGATCCTGTGCTTCTCAGGTATCTTGTTGATGCTTTGCCTCCATACCCTGTCATTCTGAGCATTGTGGACCACCTGAACGGTGAACAACTTCTCGTCTGTCCACAAAACCGTTGGCTGCATACAGTCAGCCAAACACTGCAGGAGCAAGCGGGCTCTGGCAAGCCGTTTCTCTCGTGTGGTGGCCCCAGACAGAAGCTGCTTCTTTACTTTTTTGTAAGGGAGGCATTTGAGGTCCTTTTTGAGCACATTTTGAATAGTCATATGGCTCACATTGGCTTCTTTTGCCATTTTTCGAGTGCTTCTTTGTGGGTTTCGGTTTAACTTACTCCTGATGGCATTTATCAATTTGGGGGTTCTCACAGGCCTGGGTGGGGTGCTTCTAACCTTGGGAAGGTATGAACCAGTATTTTTAAACCGCTGGATAACCTTATAAACTCCCGATCTGCTGACGGTTGGCTTCAAAATCTTGAAAATTTCAGCAGCGGTCTTCCCACTAGCATGAAGCCTCCCAATCATTGAACTTTTATCACTCATATTTCTTTCGTTAAACTACTGTAATTAGCCTAAAAAACGAAATGCAGTATTTTCAAAACGTTTAAACTATGGGCTTTCAGAATCTGCAAACAAAAACAAATTTTAATCAATTATGAAAGAGATATAGCATTTTAAAAATTTGTCCACATTTCGCGTTTACACCCTGTATATTTGGTTATTTTTGTTCAGTTTTCAGAGATACAACTTCATAAAAACAATGAAATTAAAAACGCATGGCAGGTGAGAAGAATTACTGTTAGTAAAACATCTATTTGTAGCAGCAGGTTTTATAAAATGTTTAATAAAAAACCTGGTTGAATAAGTGGGATTAATTTGATGTTCCACATCTAAAAACTCTGCTTTTGCTGTCAAATTTGAAATATAAATAAATTTAAATAAAGTAAAGATCTATATTATTAAAACAGTCAGTTAGAGCATTTATAAATTAGTTATTGCATTTGTTATCATATAAAAGCCACAAAACAATGAATTTTTAGTTGAACAAAAAAAATCTTTTTTGGCTTTTAAGTCATTTAAGACAAATACAATATTGTGTGAAGTAAAAGATTTTTCTTCCCAAAGCTTTTCATCTGACACTCTTCAGGGGAAATCGTCAGAATGAAGCAGAATTGAAACTGAACTAAGTTATAAAGGAAGAAAGTAGAGTTCTCATTGGCTGAAAGAAGTCAGCCAATGAGAGAAAAGATTAAGAAATTTTCAAAGAGTAGACGAATTCTTTTTGCTTACACAGAAGGGGATTGAGAGATTTAATGAAAGTCGCTTCAAGAGCAGAAAGGTGAAAGGAAGAGCGACCTCGAGCAAGAATAGAAAATTTTTCGTTGCTGTAATGAAGGGCGCATTGGGTGTTGTCAAGAAGATGTTGACCAATGGCGGATTCGTGAAATTGTTGTGGGCATGTGTTATTCTTGCAAGAGCGGGAAAGACTTTGGCAGTTGGGCGAGGCACGAGGATTGGTGATGGATCTAGGAACGTGTTGTTTAATTTGCTCTTCTAAGTGTTGAGACGTGCGACCAACGTACCAACTATCACAGTGGCACAAAAACTGGTAAATAACATTGCTGTGATGATGGGAAGGTAACACGTCTTTCTTAATCTCTGGAAGGAGCTGTCGGGTGTTGAAAATAACACGTGGTTTGACGGAGAAAAAGCAGCGTTTCACAGCAGACATAATCTGTCGCTGCTTTTTCTCCATCGAACCATGTGTTATTTTCAACACCGACAGCTCTTTCCAGCGATTAAGAAAGATGTGTAACCTTCCCATCATCACAGCAATGTTATTTACCAGTTTTTGTGCCACTGCGATAGTCGGTACGTTGGTCACACGTCTCAACGCTTAGAAGAGCAAATTTAACAACACGTTCCTAGATCCATCACCAATCCTCGTGCCTCGCCCAACTGCCAAAGTCTTTCCTGCTCTTGCAAGAACAACACACGCCCACAACAATTTCACAAATCTGCCATTGGTCAACATCTTCTTGACAACACCCAATGTGCCCTTCATTACAGCAACGAAAAATTTTCTATTCTTGCTTGAGGTCGCTCTTCCTTTCACCTTTCTGCTCTTGAAGCAACTTTCATTAAATTTCTCAATCCCCTTCTGTGTAAGCAAAAAGAATTCGTCTACTTTTTGAAAATTTCTTAATCTTTTCTCTCTTCAGCCAATGAGAACTCTACTTTCTTCCTTTATAACTTAGTTCGGTTTCAATTCTGCTTCATTCTGACGATTTCCCCTGAAGAGTGTCAGATGAAAAGCTTTGGGAAGAAAAATCTTTTACTTCATGCAATCTTCAAATTCTGTACCACCAAATGTTTATACAAATACAATAATTTTATTTTGATATTTTTTTAATGGTCTTCTAATATATATCATTTAAGAAACCATGTATTTCACTTTCACTTGTTTATTCAATTTGTAAAAATTAAAATTAAAAAACACTTGGTGTAAAACTGTTTATAAATACCAAATTATTTCTTCTTTAAAAGATAGTTTTATTAATGATAATGCTTTAATGATTTTAAATTATTTTGTTACTTCTATTGCTTCTTCAGATGCAGAAACATTTGAAGTAAGAGCGATTGAGTCATCCTGATCTGACGATGAATTTAAAACCTAAAAATGTCATTAAAAAATCTGCAGTTATAAAATTATTTTTGATCTATCTGATTCTTTGCATGTCAACAAACTGAACTGAACAAAAAAATAATCTAAAAATGTATAACTGAGATATCTATTAAATTCATGATATAATATAAGATTTATTTATTTTTAGAAAGCAGTAAAAATAGCAACAAAACACAGAATGCACATTAGTGCTTGCACAAAAGACAAAAAAAGCATATAGTTAGGTAGTCAAATGCAATCTCAAATGTGATAATAGTTTGTAATTAAAAATTAAACTAACAATAGGTGGTAAACATGAAGAAAAAAGCAAAAAAACAGCTTAACAAAAAAGAAAAAGTCTGCTTCAACTTTTCTGTGTTTTGAGTAAATAATTTGTATCTTTTTTTAAATGAAACAGTAAAAGATTTTCTAATTTATGTGGTACTTGAAGCTTGTATACTTTTATTTGATATTTTCCCAAGTCAGTATCACATATATTTATAAAATAATTATTTTGAATTAATTGATATACTCCCCAAGTAAGTAAAGTTTAAAATTCTATTTTAAAGTTTTTGTGCATGTATTTAGCCTATTTACCTCCAGTTTTTATGTGGTGTTTAATTCTTTTGCCTCATAAAATAAAAATTTTTGTTTCCCTTTGGCTTCTTAAATCGACTATAGTCAATATTAACATTTTTCCCTTTTAGCTCTAAGTCAACTCTAATCCAGTTGATTACAAAAACATTTCCTTTTGCCTCCTAAGTCAACCATAGTCATCAAATTTTCAAATTTACAGTGATATTTGGCAAAGCTTTTTGGCTAACATCTACCCCTTGATATGTTCATTTTTACACTTTACATCTAGTGAAGATAACACTGATAGGATTGGTAAAATTAGGTCCATTACAGAAATAGTTAGCCATTTGTATAGTGAGTGTTAGACTCTGCACAAAGAATTGAGTGTAGATAAAATACTTGTTAAATTTAAGGGCAGATTGTTTTTTAAGCAATATCTTCCTAAGCCAGGTGGTAAGTTTGGAATTAAAATTTGGGCTATTTGTGATTCCAAAAACGGCTATTTGCTCGATTTTAGTGTCTACAGTGGAAAAGAAAAGGATGCAGACAAAAATGTAGCTCTTTCTACAAGGGTTGTAGAAAATTTATCTGAAAAGTACACCAATGACATATATATATGGACAATTTTTATTCCAGTGTTGAATTGTATGAAAAATTGCTGAAAAAAATATTGGGGCTTGTGGTACTGTGCATGCAAACAGAAAGCATCTTCCTAAAGAAATGAAAAATGCCAAACTTAAAAAGGGACAAGACCCTCTCATGTGGAAAAATAAAGAAGAAACCCTATTAGCAGCCTGCTGGCAAGACACAGGCAGAGTTAACATGCTTGCCAGTAGTGGTACATTTAGCACTGCTCAAGTTAAAGTTCAATCTAAAAAAGAAAATAGGTATGTAACAAAACCTTCTGTGCAAGTGACTAGAACAAATTTATGGGAGGTGTTGATCATTTTGATTAACTTTGTTCAATGTAACCCTTCAAAAGAAAACAGATAAAATGGTATAGAACTATATGGTATTTTTTGATTGAAAGTGCCTTAGTCAATGGTTTCATATGTTACAACTGGGAACAATCAAAAAAATTACCAAAAGAGCATTTAGAAATAAAGTCATTCAGGGACTTTTGGAGAACTATGAAGTCAAACAAAGCTCTGTGAGATTTAAGAACAGCACTGAAATGACTAATAATAGACTGAGCCAGAAGCATTTTCCTGCAATGTTTGAAGAAAGGAAAAAAAACAAATTGTGTGGCATGCAGCATTTTGCCAGTAAAATGTAAACTCAAGGGGAAAGGTGCTTGCAAGTAAAAGTAAACATTATATTACTGTAAGAATTGCCCAAATCAACCCCCATTGTGCATTATCCCATGCTTCAAAAACTATCATACATTAAAGGCCTATAAAAAGGGTTGAAATTGTTGAAAAGATGCACTTTTAATTTTTCAAAAGGGAATGGTTATTTTATAAAAAAAAATTTTTTTCAAATGTGAATGTTTATTTGGTTATTTTATTTTTATTTTACCTCTATATTTATCCTCCTGACTTGCAGGAAAGCGATGGAGGTGCTAATCCATAGGGTAAGCAATTACCCCGACCTACTTCCAAAGATACCAACATATTGCTGTCCACTTGTAATTTAATAAAGATATGACTGTAATTTAGAACTGCTTTCCAGGACCACCAAACAGGGAAATGCACCATAAAGTGTCTTTCCCAAGGACACAACAGAATGGTGTGAGTGGGCTTTTAACCGAGACCATCTTGGTCACAATCCTGGTGCTTTAACCACTCAACCATGCTGCTGACATTGTTTTTGTATTTTGATGAAAAATATATGTTTTCTTTCCCGCTTAATGTATTATTGTCAAAAGAAACCCTCCAGTTACTAAAGCCGACTTAAGGATGCTAATAGTAACTGTGGTAATAAATTTGACTAAAGTCAACTTAAGGATTTAACGAAAAGTTTATTTTTAATCTATAATTTTTTTTTGCAAATTCAATTAAGTATTCTATTACTATCCTTATTTAGATTTAAAAATAGCATATTAAAACTTTATTATATTGGATTTTGCTTTTTACTTAAAATCTGCGATTAGATAAGAAAGTAAAAATTATAAAGAAAAAGTAAATTAGATAAGTAAAACTTTACAAGGTGAAAGGGAAAAATGTTATAATTGACTATAGTCGATTTAAAAAGTTAAAAGTTTAAGTGTAGCAAACTTAATTTTTGAAAGAGTGGTTGTGTGTCAGCATTATATTGACCAAAAGTCATTGAACAACTGATATGTTTTTGAACTTTCAAATTGGATTTAAAGTTGCTATTGGTGCCCTACTCCAACTTGTGATAGAGTATTGCAGACCGTGCAAGTATAGTAAGCTGTTATAAATGATTAGTGGAGTTTTAGTATTAACAAAATATTTAATGTTTATTATTTAATATTATATCCTTAGGATCCTTTTAATATTTTGAGGCATAATTTACAACTTAAAATGAGAGAAGTTAAACAAGCATATGTAATTAAATTATTTTTAAAAAATGAGCAGAGTTTTTCATTATACCAACTAATAAATTCTAAAAATCTGAAGCAAAAAACACATTGGATTACAGTTGCAGTCAAGTCAAAATTAAATATATATAAAACAGTGAAAACCAAACATAAATAAATCCTTATTGTATATTGCTGGAAAAAAAAGTGATATTTTTTAGAAAATATGTCAAAATTTTATCAAGTGCATAAATTTATGGACAATAAAAAAAACTTACTGTACAGCAAAGCACAGAAATTTTTGATAATAAACAGTATAAACTAGTTTCATTAACAAATCAAAATTTAAATTAGTTTTATTAAAGTATAAATTAGTTTCATTAACAATTTAAAATTTAAAAAAAGTATTAATTTTGATTTCACAAAATGCTGGAAGCTTTGAAATAACTAACCTTTGTTGTATCTTCAGTAAGCGATGATACACATGTGACAGATTGTTGACAAAAATCATTGCATAACTTAACAACTTCAGGTAATTCAAGATAAGCAGCTGTCATCCAAACTGACATCACAGTTCCAGACTTAAGGTTTAGAATGCCAGTATAGAAGTACTCAAGCAAAGTCTGTTCAATATATAAAATTGTTTTTTCTTATTAATCATTAAAACCAGGAATGTCCAACTTATTTTCATAATGGGCCAAATTATAAATTTAAGTATATTTGGTGGACACAAAATTACTTGTATATAGAATTTTCTCTTTGATATCAGATGCCATAATTAAATGATGCTAACCCTATTAAAATATAAATTTAAAACTGGTTAACTAATTAAGAGTCTAAGAGAAATGTAAAACTATTAAAATTATACTACATAATTAGTATAAAAATGTCTTTGCTGGGGTTGCTTTGAAAAATGAATTACATGAATTCCTTTTTTCCTGTTTGCATTGACTCACAATTTCCAAGATCTGGAAAAAGCTTGTAGTCGCAATCCAAAGCCAATGAAGCCTATAGGGGACCCAAAGAGTTATTGACTGATAACTCTGCTCTGGTCTCTTAAAAGATTCTTGAAAGACTTGTTCATGCCAGCATTGAACCAATTATTGATTCATAGCTCTCTAGAGAGCAAACTAGATTTCGATGGAGGAAATCAACTGTGGATCAAATTGTTCTATTAAAAGAAAACATTTAGGATTTTTTTGTCAATATGACAGCAGCATGTGACTTTGTCTGACACTGTAATCTCAGATGCAAGCTGCTTGAGAATTCTGCCAGATAAGCACATAATCGGAATAATCATGGAGCTTCCAAAACCAAAGTTTAACCCTTACTACTGGTGGCAGCAACCAAAGCAGGCTTTGCTGTCTAAAAAACAGTGTTCTTCAAGAATCGGTCTTGGCTCCCCTACTTTTCAACCTCTCTATATACATCTACATCAACCCTCCACAATTTCCAGATTGTTTATTTTTTAGATAGATGATCTAGCATTGTTGCTCTCCTCTGAAAACTGAAAGGCCTTTGAGGGAACTTCAAGTCAACAAATGACCACAATTTTAGTTTATCTTCAGATTTCCAAGTTAAAGGTCAGTCACATTAAGACAGTGACAGCAGCTTTTTATTTAAATAAGCAAGAGGCCCAACAATAACTAAAAGTTTACAACAGCTAAAGACTTTTATTGCTTTCTTCAACCTCTACTTATTTTGTGGTAAAACTGGACAAATTGCTCATGTTCCATCACCATCTAGTGGCATTGTGCAAAAAACTAACTATCAAAAAACTAGCAAAAAACATCACACTGCTGAGGCAACTTGAAGGCTCAGAATGGGGTGCTAGTGCTAAAACATTGCACATAGCTGCCCTATCTCTAGTCTACTAAACATCTGAGTACTGCGCACCAGTCTGGTGTCACAGCATTCATACTCATCTCTTAGGCAGTGTCTTGAACAATGCCTTGCACATTGTCACTGGATATTTGTGTTACACTCCAAGGGACCACCTTACTTTTATGGTTTCAGTATCCATTCATACTTTCAGGCATTCAGCCAGCTGAGCTCTGCCAACTAAATGTGACTTGGTAACAATGCAAACCTGGACCTTGACCTTATGTTCAAATTTCTAGATTAAACCTAGAATCTCTAAAAATGTATAATCCTCTTTCCACTCTCTAAATAAATCTTTGGATTTCCCTTTTTCATCATTAGTAGCATTGCTGCTACTACTGTTATTGTATTTAAATCACTCCAAATTGGTTACCAGTTACTATTTTTACCAACACCTATGTGATTACCAGCTATGAAATACTATTTTAAAAAAGGTTTGAAAATAACATAATCAATATCAATTTAATTGCAGAACAGTGTGAATACTGAAAATAATGCTTGGGGCAAACCTGCAGGCTGCAGGTTGGACATCCCTGTTCTAAACATTTTTTTAGAGATCATAACACAGCAAAATTTACTAATCTTTTAATTTAAAATGATATTTCACCAGGCAGATTTTAATCAACATCTTCAGATTAACTAATTAGTTAGCAATAACAATTGCCTGATGTACACAAAGCATTATGACAAGCATTGAAAAGCATGTCAACTCCTTTTTTCATCAAACATTGGGTCAAGATTATTCAAAATCAAGAAACAAAAAATTTTTAGAAACTAGAATGTTGTGGTAATGAAACAACAAATTCAAAAAACTATCTAATTATAAAGCAAGACAAATACAAAGTTCTCATGAGTAAAAAATTGGATGAAAATTAATAATGATTTTCCATAAAATTTAGTAGACTAAATAAACAAATTGCTTGGGGCTTATGACCTTGATCTCTTGTGATAAGTCCTGGTAACTGAAGTGATGAAGACCTTCAGGTGAACAATGACAATGTTGGAGAACTTTTGGGGTGGTAAAAGAATAGACCCTCAGCTCTGGAAACAAAAGGGAAAATCTGATGCCAATTACAGGCCAAACAGCAAACAATTACTTTTGCCTAGTACACTACAGCTCAATATAAAGGGGTTAAATGAAGATAAGATATGCATTGTTAGCCTTCTGGCCAACAGGTATGGTGTTCTCATTATCCTGCTTCAAGAGACTCACTGTACCAATGCAGATTGACTGGTACAGACATGAACAATCTGTCACAAACAGTTCTCCTCAATTCACCACCAAAGATAGTTCTCCACCATGTACAGTTCAAGTGAATGGTTTTACTTTTTTGATAACAGGCCAAAAATTTTCAAGCTAATAAGCAAGCCAGCAGGTGGGCAAGCCAGCAAAAAACTATCTTTGCTGGTGTATTGTTGGTGGAGAACTGTTGGTGGAGAACTGTTGGCAGTGAATTGTCCTATTTTCTGACTGGTGATACCAAATTATTCCTTGGTTGGTTGGTTCTTAAGCAGGAAACATGGCCTTGCTACATTTGTCAACGAATTAGTCAAATGGACCTTTGCTGATCAATCTGTCATTTGCAATTTGGTCAAGGAGTAAGACCCCAACTGTGCATGGATGAATCAAATCACCCAACACCAGTTTGCAGGCAATTGAGCTTAATCTAAGCTGCTTGGGGTCAGCCCATCCCAACAGACCTGGCACCAATCCCAGGCAAAAAAACACGGAGCCTGGAAGCATTTTTACAGTACTCCACTTTCCATTTGTGATTTGTCCATTCAGAAGCGCTGATGCCAAGTCTGGCAAGGTTGCCCAAAAGATTCCACACAGCTGGCACAAACAGGCGTCTGGATTATAGTCTCTTTTTGCAAGCATCTGAGGACCCACTTTAAAACATATAAGATATGATCAAGGTCCAGAGATCCACGGTGAGCCAAGGAGAGTGTTGTTTCCATTTGGCAAAGCTCAGCTGGCTGAATGCCTGAGAGTATGGGTAGTTCATCCATTGGAGTGGGATGCAAGCATCCAGTGACTATGCACAAGGCATTGTTCAAGACACTGTCAATGAGGCAAGTGTGAGCACTGGAACACCAAACTGGTGCACAGTACTCAGCTGTTAAGTAGACCAGATATAAGGTGGCTATGCATAGTGTTTTAGTACCAGTATTCCATCCTGAGCCCACGAGTCGCCTCAGTAGTGTGACATGCAAGGATAGTTTTTTGCACAATGCCACTAGATGGTGACAAAACATTATTTTACCCCAAGGTAAGTAGGGTTGGACAGAACAGTAAAAGTCTATTTTTATTGTAGATTTTTAGCTCATGCTTGGCCTCTTGATTATTTAAGTGAAAGGCTGCTGTCACTGTCTTAATGTGACTGAGCTTCAACCTCCAAGTCTGGAGATACGCTGAAAGTGTAGACATGTCTTGGCTTAATGTCCCCTCCAAGTCCTTCCAGTTTCAAGAAGAGTGCAACAATGCTAAATCATCAGCATAAGCAAACTTTCTGAAAATCATGGAAGAAAGATCGTATGTATAGATGTTAAATAGGAAGAGAGCCAAGACCAATCCCTGAGGAACACCGTTTTTAAGACAGCGTAACTTACTTTGCTTACTGTCACCAGTAGTAAGGGTAAAACTTCCATTTTGGACAAGCTCCATAATCATTCTGAACATGTGCTCATCCGAAAAAAGTCTCAGCAGCTTGCAGGTAAGACCACGGTGCCAGACAGTGTCGTAAGCAGCTGTCAGATCAACAAATACGGCACCAGCCTTTTTCTTAGCCTTGAAGAATCCTCAATGTTTTGCATTAGCAGAACAACTTGATCTACAGTTGACTTTCACGTAGAAACCCAGCCTGCTATTTAGGGAGCAGTGGATCGATTAATGGCTCAACGCGGGCATAGAGAACTCTCTCAAGGATCTTGTAGGAGACACAGAGTAGAGATATTGGTTGATAACTCTTTGAGTTTCACACAGGTTTCATTGGCTTTGGGATCATGACTACAAGCGCTCTTCTCCAGATCTTGGGAATTTCGAGTCGGTGCAAATAGGAAGAAAGGAAGTCATGTAACCAGGACTTCAAAGCAGCTCTAGCATAAAGTATAAGCTCTGGGCAGATGGAATCAGGTCCTGGAGCTTTACCTGGTTTTAAATGTTGGAAGGCAACAGTACATTTTCTCTGTGAAAAAGTGTCAGAGATATTTACAGGGTCTGGTGTTGTGGCCCTCCAAAAGTCAGACACTTTTTGAAAGACAAGTCGGGAAGACTTGCGATCAACAGGTTCGTATTTCCCATTTCTAACCAGCTGAGATGCAATAGTATCAGCTGAAACGAGACAGTAATGAGGAGAGTGTCATGGCCTACCAGTAAAGTTGTTCAAAATACTCCATGCTTTTCAACTAGAATGTGATAAGTCAATGCTTTGAACTGCCTCAGACCATCAATCCCTCTGTTTCCTGTCAAAGTTGGCAAGCAGAGCTGTAGCAGCCAAACTTGAGTTGTCTCCTCAAGGAGACTGCAGGAAAATTTTTTTGAGGGATTCACACTCTGCATCCCAAGACAGAACATAGTTGTTTTGATGCCCGCATGGGATAGTCTTTTTGGCTGCTTTCTTAATGGTGTTACAGAAGTCCTGGTAAGGCGCATCTACATCAAGTGAATCAGGCGGTAACAAAGTCTTTGCAAATTTATTCGTCAAAGCAATGTAGTGACTCCATTTGGCCTTGCGGAAGTTCCATTGCTTAACAAGCATGCTTGGCACTGCCATAGTGAGCCTTGGTGGTGTAATAAGCAAAGGTCAATGTTGTGACCTGGGAAACTTATCAAGGACACGTCCATCTGGTAAGCAACTGTTTGGACCTGCGCTAGCAAAAGATAGATCTGGATTGGTGCCAGTGTTCCAGCAGCCAGAATAAAAACTGGCAGCATCCTTGGTACTACAGGGTGATTCAGCGAAGTGTGCACAAATAAAAACTCATCTTTCGGACTTATAATTAGGTCAAATGAAACAAGTTATATGCTGCGAAGATAGTAAATTTAATAAGCTTTCAGAAAATATACAAGTTATTCAATATAACCTCCTTTGTTTTTGATTACTTTCCGAAGTCGTGGCAGAACCTGGGCACATGTGGCACGCACCACTTCTGGGTCAATTTCGTCCCATGCCAATGTCAATTTTCGCTTTAGAGAGTCCAGATTTGGATGAGAAGTACAGCAGGCTTTTGTCTCTAAAATAGACCATAACCCAAAATCCATAGGGTTCAAGTCTGGTGAAGACAGCGGCCAAAGCTCTTTTTCCCAAAAACCTTTGAAATTGCATCGACACCAAGCTTGAACTGAGTTGGCCGTGTGGGAGGTTGCACCATCCTGTTGAAGAGTAACTCCTTGTTCTCCGACTACTTCTTGGACCCAGGGAAGGACTTTCTCCTCCAGCATTCGCCTATAGACGGTCTGGTTTATCTTGACCCCTTCTTCAATGAATATGAGAGGAGTTTTCAGCCCTTTTGATGTTGCACCTGCCCATACCATTACGGAGGCGGGTTTTTGTCTTCTGAAAGAGCTGCGACGCTCAACTGGGACCATGTTTATGTCTGGAAGCCAAATCCTGTCATTTTGATGGTTATGGACAGCTTGAACAGTGAAAAGTTTTTCGTCTGTCCATAAAACTTGAGGCTGTGTGCCATCGACAAGTTTCTTGACCAAAACCTTTGCTCTATCAAGCCTTTTCTTCTTAGTGGCCTCCGACAAGAGATGTCTTTTGGTGAACTTGTATGGGTAGCGTAAGGTTGTAAGGGTGTAAATAATAAGAAACTGAAATGTTAATAATTGAAAGTTAATAATGGACGAAATACATGTACATAAAACTAAGAAAAGTATTTGTGCACACTTCGCTGAATCACCCTGTATATAGGAGGGCAAGACAATCAATACTTGCCCATCCAGCCAAGCACTCACCGTCCGGACTGTTGTCATCATAATCCCAGTCAGCATGACAACAGTTAAAATTGCCAGCGTAAAAACATGGGTGAGGAAACACTGGGAGATCCAGGGATCTCAATCGTGTTGACGGTTTGTAGACATTGACTATTTTATAGCCACACACAACCACTTGATCTCCGATGTCGGTGGAGATTAATCCAAAAGTGTGTACCTTAGTCGCTTGTGGACAAACATGGCAAGGCGATTCCTGCTTAAAGACCCAGCTAGTTGGTAGTTCGGAAGTACCAACTTCTCTGCATCAGTACAGTGGGTCTCCTGCAGTAGGATGACGAGTGCCTCAGACTGCAGAGCAAGGTGATGAAGAACGTTCATCTTGCTTGCAGTGAGGGCTTTGATGTTCAGCTGAAGAATGGTGGATCTTCGGAACTTGTTGGCAATGTGCCCTGAAAAGGGCAGTTTTATCCAGGCATTGTCTGATCCTGAAACAGACGTTTGCTGATTAGCAGACCCATGCTGAATATCAGAATGGGTGGATACCCTTTCGTTTTGGCAGATTTGGTTTTGTTCTGTCATTTTTAACACCAATAAACAGATGTACTCACAGCCCAGGCTGCAAGAAAGCACCTACCATTGTTTTGATTGAAAAACCTATATAATCAAATTGAATAAAAAATTTTAATAACATACTTTAATTATTTTTTGTATTTCTTTTAAAACTTTCTTTTTTTGTTATTGCTCATTAGTTACCATGTTGTTTATCAAGAATAAAATAAAAATGATTATATATATATATATATATATATATATATACGAGATGTGTTTGAAAAGTATCGGGACTGTATGCTTTGCACAAACAACACTTGCAACAGTGATAAAAGCTTTGTTTTTTAAGATGGCGCAATGTCCTGTGGTTGTAAAAATGTAGTTTAAACATTTGGTGGTACAGAATTTGAAGATTGCTTGAAATAAAAGATTTTTCTTCCCAAAGCTTTTCATCTGACACTCTTCAGGGGAAATTGTCAGAATGAAGTAGAATTGAAACCGAACTAATTTATAAAGGAAGAAAGTAGAGTTCTCATTGGCTGAAAGAGTCAACCAATGAGAGAAAAGATTAAGAAATTTTCAACGAGTAGACGAATTCTTTTTGCTTACACAGAAAGGGATTGAGAGATTTAATGAAAGTCGCTTCAAGAGCAGAAAGGTGAAAGGAAGAGCGACCTCGAGCGAGAATAGAAAATTTTTCGTTGCTGTAATGGAGGGCACATTGGGCGTTGTCAAGAAGATGTTGACCAATAGCGGATTCGTGAAATTGTTGTGGGCGTATGTTGTTTTTGCAAGAGCGGGAAAGACTTTGGCGGTTGGCCGAGGTACGAGGATTGGTGATGGATTTGGGAACGTGTTGTTTAATTCGCTCTTCTAGCCGTTGAGACGTCCGACCAACGTACCGACTATCGCAGTGGCACAAAAACTGGTAAATAACATTGCTGTGATGATGGGAAGGTAGCACGTCTTTCTTAATCGCTGGAAGGAGCTGTCGGGTGTTGAAAATAACACGTGGTTCGACGGAGAAAAAGCAGCGTTTCACAGCAGACGTAATCTGCTTTTCGAACTTCATCGAAACGTTTCCAATCCATGGGATGTGTAGGTAGACAGGGCACTTTTTTACTGTGTGGACCGGGTTAGAATTTATTTGTTGAAATTTTCGCTTGAAAGCCGAATTGATTACATGTTCCGGGTAGCCATTTTCCAAAAGAATTGAACGAATTTTGCCAAGCTCTTGGTCCAGTTTGCTTTTAGAACAAATCATAAAAGCTCTGTGAACGAGAGTACCAATTAGATTGATTTTCCGTTTCTGTGGACTAAAAGAGTTCCAACATAGATATTGGCCAGTGAAGGTAGGTTTCCTGTATACTGAAGTGAGAAATTCTGAATCATGCCTTTCTACTAACACGTCAAGGAAAGGGAGAGAGTGATTAGATTCCTTTTCATAGGTGAAGCGAAGTGAGGGATGGAGAGAGTTGAGCTGGATGAAGAAATTGTTGCAGTCTTCTTCATTGTTGAATACGGCGAAAGTATCATCAACGTACCGGAAGTACACCAACGGTCTTTTGGCGATGTTGAAAAGTTTCGCTTCTTGGTAGCCAACAAAAATGTTTGCTAAAGCTGGACCAAGCGGTGAGCCCATAGCGACGCCGTCGATTTGTCGATGCATGTTGTTATTGAAGCTAAATTCCACAGAGGAGGTGGCTAGCTGCCTTAATTCGACAAAGATGTTGCGTGGAAAGGATGGCGCCATTGAGTCGTCATTGTAAAGGGCATCAGCGCAGATTTCTATGGTTTCAGCAAGCGGAACAATAGTGAAGAGACTGGAAATATCAAAGGAACAAAGAAAGACAGAGGAAGGAGAAAAGGTAAATTTTCTGACTTCTTTTACAAAAGTGAAAGAATCAGACAAACAATTAGAGGAAAAGTTTTCGAGAACAGGTTGAAGAAGAGAAGTAAGCCATTTAGCTAGCTGATGTTGGGCCGATCCGGTCATAGACAAAATCGGACGTAAGGGTACATCCTTTTTGTGTATTTTCGGAAGACCATACATGCGCGGTCGCTGAGAGCCAGTGGGTCGGATTGCTTCATAAACTTGCTTAGAAATTAGGTACTCTTTCCTCAGCTGAAGTAATCGTCGTTGTATCTGTGATTCAATTTTAGCAGTGTTGTCGTTGTTCGTGACTGGTCCAAGATCAAGAAATTTGGTCGTGTCATTAAGAATCGTCTTCATCTTGTCGTTGTAATCGTTTTTGTTAAGAATGACAACGCCAGCACCTTTATCAGGCTTTGTTATAAGCAAAAAGAATTCGTATACTCATTGAAAATTTCTTAATCTTTTCTCTCATTGGTTGACTCTTTCAGCCAATGAGAACTCTACTTTCTTCCTTTATAAATTAGTTCGGTTTCAATTCTACTTCATTCTGACGATTTCCCCTGAAGAGTGTCAGATGAAAAGCTTTGGGAAGAAAAATCTTTTACTTAAAAAAAATCTAGTTTCAGCATTCTGTGACAACCATATGCTTTTTTACAGGCTTTTCTTGAAAGGTGCTTTACTGTAGTTCGTTTTGGGATAATTTATTTAGTAAATATTTTTTTCTTTTTTTTTCTTCTTTTGTTAACAAAAATGAGCATTGAACAAACAATCAACTTGAAGTTTCTCGTTCAACTTGGAAAAACTCCAACTGAAACATTCAATTTGCTCCAAGAAGTTTACGGAGATGCTACGATGTCAAGAACTCGGATTTTTGAGTGGCACAAGAGATTCAGAGAGGGAAGAGAGGATGTGGAAGATGATCCTACGAGTGGAAGGCCAACAACAAGCAGAACAAACGAAAATGTTGAGCATGTGAGAGAAAAAGTGCGCAGTGACCGCCGCCTAACTGTTAGAATGATAGCAGATGAGTTGAGCATGAATAGTGAGAGGGTGTGGAGGATCATTACAGAAGATCTGGGGATGAGGAAGGTTTGTGCGAAAATGGTACCAAGGTTGCTGAATGATGGGCAAAAGGAAAAGGAGTTCAAAGCCCATTTCAACAACCATAACCAAAGCTTTAAATACCAGAGAAAGAGTAATGCCAACGAACTCTCCAAAGCTTTTTGGCAGGCCAAGGATGCAGGAAAAAACCCCCGCATAAAATGGAGTATTGTGGCCCATACAGCCCCATATCATCCAGGGGCAAAATCTTGCAATCTATGCCTCAAAAAAAAACTTACAATCTTACAGGCAGATACAAGCTCAACCCTCAACAAAAGAATGGAACTCAATGGAAAATGTCGTCATATGAACAAATTTAAATTATGCAATTTCAGTTGAATCTTTTTGACTTACTCTTCCTGCTTCTTTTCTGTGTCGCCTGACCAAACCTTACTCCTACCTGTTTGTTTCTTTATGAATTCTACCATATGACATTTTTATGCAGTGTTATGTGTTTCCTTGTTGTTTTAAATCAGACCAAGTTGTTTATGCTCAGTGCGGACGTAGCCAACTTGCACGTGTAACTGTTGACATTTTCTTAGAGGATTATTTGTTTTAGTGGATAAATTGAGTGACAGTCAATATAAAAATATTTCTGCCTTTTATATATTTTTAGATTCTATGTTTTTTGATTTCATAAATTCCATCTGATGAGCCGTCTTTGGTGAAGCAGACTGCGGTGGATTTCAAATTTTTAATTTTTAATCTATTTTAGCACTTTCATATATATATGTATCATTATTAACTTCTCTTTTCTATTATTCAATTCAAGAAATAATATCTCATTTTGGTCAGTGCATATCTCCTTTTGGTCGGTGTATATCTTATTTTGATCAATGTATATCTTATTTTGATCGATGTATATCTCATTTTGATCGGAAAACCCTATATATCCAATTAGTTGTTATACTAAGTTAAGCATAATGACTAAAGATTTTTCTTTTGTTGAGTGGTTCGTTAATAAAAGTGTCATAATTCTAGAAATTATATACACTACACAAAGACTCCCAACTTAAGAGAACCAAATACTGTCAAATCTTACTTTTTTGTGTTTGTTTATTTTTTTTAATTTGCTGATAATTTTATTTCAAAACTCATTTTGCAATAATTGCAAACAAGTTGTTTTTTATACAAATATGCTGACACACTAAGGACAAATTTTATCAGGCTATATCAAAGTAGTCAGTTATTTAGTTTTTTCAAATGCTCCAAGCTCTAGCTAATTGAGCTCTTTTCAAGAAGCAATCAGCTATGCAACAATGGTTTAGTGCTGTTATTTCTCATAACATCATCATTATCTAAATTTCTGTCTTTTTTCTATTTATCTCTATTCTCTCCTTATCTGGCCACAGAAAAATGTTAGAGGCATTAAACTTAGCATTTGTTAAAAATTATCCAGGTCTGCTTGGAGATGTGAAGATATTGCTTTCCAATTTAAATTTTATGTTTCTCTAATTCAATAATACTTAAATAATTATAAAATTTATTTAGAAATGTAATTGCAATTTAACTTAATAATAACTTACATTAAAATTTACTTAAATTCCAAGACATTGTTTTTACATTTCAGAAAATTACTGTACAGCTTTATCATAAAAAGAAATATACCTTGAATCCAACTGAGCTCACACCTTGGATTTCAATCTCTATATCATGGTTACTGCTACTTTGACCGATAGCATCCTGAAAAGAACAAATTAATTTGAAGCAGATGTTTTTATGGAGATGATAATATTTGAAGTCGAAATCTTAAAATTTTAAAGTGATTGATACATCATTATATTAAAAACAAGAGTGTGTTATAAAAAAAGCAACAGAAATCATAATAGTTATAAAATAAACAAAATGCTTTAGTTTTAATGTATTCTGAGAAATTTTTAAAACAAAAGTTAAATGGTACAATAATCTTTCTCATAAACCTAAATGGTACAATACCCTTACATTACTGTGATGGAAAAGTTTGTGTGTGCTCAATAACCTGAAAAGCTGTTCTAGCCAAAGATTTTTTTTATATATAGATTTTTTCTATTGAGGATACTCATGCCAGAAATTTGCAGGAAGAGACCAGACAAAACATAGTTTATAAGATGAAAATTTTAACCCAGGCAGACTGAGCATATTAGCTGTGGCAGGCAACCAGTCTAGAAGATACATTTAAAATAAAAATTTTTTGCAGTTGAGTTAGATTGCAAAATCCAGAGTATCCTGTTAAATACACATCTTCACACTACTTTGGGCATTGCGTAAGCTTAAAAAAGTCTTTATTCAAATAGTGCTAAGAGGTACTGCCCAAAAAATCACTTTATAAGCAAGTCAGTATTGTTAAGTTTAAGATATTGGTAATTGATATTCAACACAACAAATTTGCTCGTTTCTGCAGGTTCTTCATTGAAAGAGAATAGACTCACCCCAGGCTTCTCAAAAAAGTTGGTTTTTCAATTCACTTGTATAGATAATGAGATTAATATTTTTAGGGAGTGACATACACCCAAACCAGACCACAAATACATGCACACAAGTGGGTTTGTGACATTTGTCTCAAATTTATCACTAAACATCACTAAACATCAAAATTTTATGTTAACAAACATAACCCTGGGGGGACCTCAAATGCTTCAAAACCACAACACTGTAGTGCAAACTCATTGTGCAGCAGACAACACAACACTCTTATTGACAAATCATTTCTACAAACAAACAAAACATCACCAAAGAACTTCTTCAAAGTTCCTTAACTCAATGCAAATGGCATCTGCAACAAAACAGAGAAAATACAACTGCTCATTCAAAATACCCAAGTTGAGTTATAACAAAACCAAAATAAAAACTGAATCAGTGCCAAAAAAACACCTAACATTACTCATTTCATACCTATCAAAAAAGATTGCACAAATAGAAGATTTTTGACTAATATTAAAAACAACAAACGTTTTTTACTACTTTAAACACCAAACATTTCACCAACCATACTTCAAATCATCAAAACCCATCTTCCTACACCCAGCGATTAAACTTTGCAAATATGTAGATTGCACCGAAGCAAACAGAAGAAAACTCAATTACATTCAATACATTTAGGACTATCAAAAATCTTTCAAACACTATCATTACAACCAAAGTTGATGCACATTATGGTATTTGCTAGGGAAAACCATAGAAAACTGATTGAAACAACCAGTCTAACTCCAATCACACCATACTAAACACACATACATTCCAACACATTCATCATGCAATCAAAGATAGCAGCCTTCTTTACTCAATATCATCACAATTATCATTTGTAATATCAATATAAAAATAAGTCAAATATTTGGTACATTACTATTAGGCAAGAAAATAATAATTTTTGATTTATCTTTTATTTTGCTGTTTTATTAATTTATTTTGCTGTTATCATGGCTAGGCTAATGATTGTGGCACTGGGGCAAAGATAAACAAACACTAGAATTTGGCAAGTAAATTGCTTTGATTTGTGTGATTTATATTTTATACAGTAATAAACAAAACAATTTTTAGTGCAAATTTGAACTCGCAGTACTTATTTGTTACCTATGTGCTGGTAATAGATGTCAATTTTTGTGATGTCAGAAATTTCACATGCCTGCAAAAACTTAAAACAATTTTTGTTTCATTAATGACAGTTGTGCTATTAACAACTTCTGGAATAAATTTGACAATTATAGTTACTTAACAATTGTCACAACTTTATTCAAGAATCCAAAAGCACCAGTTGAACTCGTGCTACAACATTTGATTAAAGAACACTTGATCAAATGGCACTTCATCAAATGACAATTGATCAAAACGACACTTGATCAAAATGATGCTTGATCAAAATGACACTTGATCAAAAGCAAAAAATAAACACCAAGTTTAAAAATTTACTGCACAGCACTATTGACAATAAAATAACTACACAACACAATAAAATAGAGGGGTATGCAACATTTTGGCAGGAGACAATTTGTCGGCAAGCCAATTTGTCGGCAAGCAAATTTGGCAGCAAACCAATTTGGCAGGGAAAATAAATAAAAATGATTTACTTTCACTAACATTGAAGTGACAACAAAAAAGTTTTGTTATGTCACAAAGCCAATTGAAAAGGCAATTGTAATTGTTCTGCTGATAAGAGTGAAAATTTTAATTTAAAGTTGTTAAGTGTGTTAAATTTAGGGATCTTCCTAGACCAATATTTATCTATTTGAATTTACAATAGCTTAATTTCAAATATTTAAATTGAAAACGGTAGTTCAATAGTTAAATTTTTGAATCATGGTCATTTAACACCATCTTTTACAAAAAAGTACAATAACATAGCTTACTACAAAGATGACAGGTTTGAACTTTTACAGGTGTACAAAGTTATGACATCATAATAAGCATTTTACTATATCTAAACAAATCTATTCTGGTTAGCACGCATAAACAGTTTTATTTAACTATTTTTTTTTTTTTAGTTCTAACAGTTTGTTTTGTCTATAGGGCTCATCAGAAAGCAATGAAAAATTGGAAAATCAAATACAAAAAGTAAAGCTTAACAAAGCAATAAAAAGTTGGCAAAAAACTTGAAACAAAAAGAAAATTACAGCAGTGATTAAAATTGTCAAGACTTGAGACAGAGGATTAGATTAAACCAAATAGCAAAGCTTACAGAAGAGTATATAAGGCAGTTACAAATCATTTTTGATTAAATTTCAATGTGTAAAGTTTTTTTCCTTTGCATACACTAAAGTTTACAAATAACGAACAAATTTATTGGAACTAACAGAGCATCCTAAAAATGCTTTTAATTATTCTATTATTCTATTGTACAAACCTGATTGAATTTTCATATCTTTTGTTTAGACTTGTACCTATTGTATTGTTAAACAACTCTCATACCGCTAATCATTGTTTTTCAGAAGTCGTTAATTGTGCAGCTGCGATTAATGCAACGGAATCGTTCTAAGTTTTTGCAAGCGTGTGAATTTTGTGACATCACAAAAGATGGCATTTATGGTCAGCACGTAGGTAAAAAATAAGCATGGCGACTTCAAATTTGCACTACAATAATTTTGTCCAGTTATATTATGAAAAGATTAAATACAAATTTATCCTGCTGAATTTCGCCGTTTATTTTTACCCACAATGCTAGAATCATTAATTATGATATTAGCCATAATAAATTCAAATTTGGAAACATTAGCATAAGAAAGAGAAAAAAACTTTACACATTAAAATTTAATTTAAACAAATTGTAACTGGTTTAACTTTTTAATCACTGCCATAATTGCCGTAATTTTCTTTTTGTTTCAAGTTCTTTTGCCGACTTTTTATCGCTTTGTTAAGCTTTACTTTTTGTATTTGTTTTTCCAATTTTTCATTGCTTTCTGACAGGCCCTATAGATGAAACAAACTGTTAGAACTAAAAAAAAAAAAATAGTTACAGGGTGATTCAGCAAAGTGTGCACAAATAAAAACTCATCTTTCGGACTTATAATTAGGTCAAATGAAACAAGTTATATGCTGTGAAGATAGTAAATTTAATAAGCTTTCAGAAAATATACAAGTTATTCAATATAACCTCCTTTGTTTTTGATTACTTTCCGAAGTCGTGGCAGAACCTGGGCACATGTGGCACGCACCACTTCTGGGTCAATTTCGTCCCATGCCAATGTCAATTTTCGCTTTAGAGAGTCCAGATTTGGATGAGAAGTACAGCAGGCTTTTGTCTCTAAAATAGACCATAACCCAAAATCCATAGGGTTCAAGTCTGGTGAAGACGGCGGCCAAAGCTCTTTCTCCCAAAAACCTTTGAAATTGCATCGACACCAAGCTTGAACTGAGTTGGCCGTGTGGGAGGTTGCACCGTCCTGTTGAAGAGTAACTCCTTGTTCTCCGACTACTTCTTGGACCCAGGGAAGGACTTTCTCCTCCAGCATTCGCCTATAGACAGTCTGGTTTATCTTGACCCCTTCTTCAATGAATATGAGAGGAGTTTTCAGCCCTTTTGATGTTGCGCCTGCCCATACCATTACAGAGGTGGGTTTTTGTCTTCTGAAAGAGCTGCGACGCTCAACTGGGACCATGTTTATGTCTGGAAGCCAAATCCTGTCATTTTGATGGTTATGGACAGCTTGAACAGTGAAAAGTTTTTCGTCTGTCCATAAAACTTGAGGCTGTGTGCCATCGACAAGTTTCTTGACCAAAACCTTTGCTCTATCAAGCCTTTTCTTCTTAGTGGCCTCCGACAAGAGATGTCTTTTGGTGAACTTGTATGGATAGCTCTGGAGATCATCCTTGAGAATCCTTTGCATGCTGGACACGCTCACAGAGTAGTCTTTAGCAAGTTGTCTGGCACTTCTTGCAGGATTTCTCCTCAACTTCTCTCTGACCTTTTTGATCAGTTTCTTCATCCTTACGGTTCTTTCAGGGTCACTCCTGATTCTTGGAGCACAAGTCCCAGTGTCCTTGAACCTTTTCACGGCTTTATAAACTCCTCTACGGCTTACAACCTCCTTCATCAACCAGAAAATTTCACTTGGTGGGAGCTTCTTCTTGCAATACTCTTCTATCACGTCATTGATCGTTTTACTCATCATTTATTTTTACTTCAAATAATACCAGATTTTAAATTTTAACTCTTAAATAATAAGAAACTGAAATGTTAATAATTGAAAGTTAATAATGGAAGAAATACATGTACATAAAACTAAGAAAAGTATTTGTGCACACTTTGCTGAATCACCCTGTAAAATAAAACTGTTTATGCGTGCCAACCAGAATAGATTTGTTTAGATATAGTAAAATGCTTATGTTACAGCAAGTATCATTTGAGTTTCGAACCCGGGTTTATTTCTGCCTTTAATTTACTTAATTTTTGTTTGACATTTAATTTGATACGCTTCATTATTTCACAGAGCTCGCTTGCTGCTTTTTTGTTGCCTTGAGCTGACCTTTGCTGATTTTTGTTACCTTGAGCTGACTTTTTTCCATAAGTTGGGTGTAAAATTGCAAGGAGACGTCTCAGTTAGCTGCTTCAGCCTTTGAGTAGCAGTGGTAGAGTCACTGTTCAGAATACTGTTCAACGCCGTTGGGAGTGCTGTTGGGGCTTTTGAGCTGTTTATAATACTGTTAGAGATACTGTTCGATATTGTTAGTTTTTGTCAGTCTGCTCCATGTAAATCTACAGTTGGTAAGTGTTTATAAGTCTTTCTTTTTTCATTATTTATTAGTGTTAACGTTTATTTATAGAAAACCGTCTGTTCAGCTTATTTTGTCCAACCATCTTATTTTGTTCGTCCATTTTATTTTTGTCCATCTTATTTCATCCAACCATCTTATTTCATTCGTCCATTTTATTTTCATCCATCTCATTTCATCCATCTTATTTCGCATTGTTTTTATATCTTGTTAATACAAATTTAAATTGAATCAAAACAAGGACACGTAAATTTCCGGAGACAGCCACACAGAGTTTCAGACCGCAAGGAACTTCCTGTAACAGCTTATTATGACATGATAACTTCATACGCCCATAAAACTTCAAACCTGTCATCTTTGTAGTAAGCTACATTATTGTACTTTTTTGCAAAAGATATATGTTAAACAACCGTGATTCAAAAATTTAACTATTGAAGTACCATTTTTAATTTAAATATTTGAAATTAAGCTATTGTAAATTCAAATAAATAAATATTGGTCTAGGAAGATCCCTAAATTTAACGCACTTAACAACTTTAAATTAAAATTTTCACTCTTATCAGCAGAACAATTGCCTTTTTAATTGCCTTTTCAATTGCCTTTGTGACATAACAAAATTTTTTTGCTGTTGCTTCAACACTTGTGAAGGTAAATCATTTTTATTTATTTTCCCGCCAAATTGGCTCGCCAACAAATTGTCTCCCGCCAAATTGTCATGCTTCAAAAATAGAGAAGCATGAAATGCTTCCCTCATATTGTCAATAGTTGAATTGTCAATAGTTGAATTTATCAATAATTAAATAAATAAATGGTTTTGAATTCTATTCAATTAACTGAATTGTGCAATAAACCAATATGCAATTAACTAAAGTGTTTTTTACCAAATGATTGTCTTTGTTGCGATAAGCAGATTATGCAATTGTGCAATATGCAAATACACAAATTCCTCTGTACTGTTAAAAATGTCATGTATACAAGGTGCGTTTGAAAAGTATCAGGACTGTATGCTTTGCTCAAGCAACGTTTACAACAGTGATAAAAGCTTTGTTTTTGAAGACAGCACAATGTCTTGTGGTTGTAAAAATGTAGTTTTAGCATTCTTTGACAACCATATGCTTTTTCACAGGCTTTTCATTAAAGGTGCTTTACTTTAGTTCATTTTGGAATAATTTAATAAATTAAGAGATCTGGGGATAAGAAAGATCTGTGCAAAAATGGTACCAAGGTTGCTAAATGATGGGCAAAAAGAACATTGTGAGCAAGTATGTCAAGACATCCAGAAACAACTCGAAACTGAACCAGATCTGCTGAGTAGAGTTGTAACTGGGGACAGTCATGGATCTTCAAGTACAATCCACTTACCAAACAGCAGAGCCTTGAATGGAAGAGTGCGTTGTCACCAAGACCCAAGAACGTGAGGCTGTTCAAGTTAAAAATTAAGGTGATGCTAATTATTTTCTTTGATGTTCATGGAATTGTTCACCAAGAATTCTTGCCACAGGGCCAAACTATTAACCAGAACATTTACAAAGACATCTTGTGGCATTTGATGTGTTTAGTATGGTAGAAAAGAAGAGAGTTGTGGGAAACAAAGTCATGGCTGCTTCATCATGACAATACTATAGCTCACAATGCAATTTCTTACAAAAAATAACATTACCATGCTAAAGCAACTACCCTACTCAACTGATCTGGCTTCCTGTGATTTTTTCCTGTTCCCTAAGCTCAAGGGAATCATTAAAGGAACTCATTTTGAAAACTTGATAGCCATTACAAAAGCTGTAACAAAGGAACTTTAAACGATTCCAATGGAATCTTACCAGAAGCGCTTAGAAGCATGACATCAGAGAATAGAAAAGGGCATCCTAAGCTCAAGGAGATTACTTTGTAGAAAAGCTGTAATTTTTGAGGTATTTGAAATCAATTATTTGCAAATCCTGTTACTTTTCAAACATATCATTCAATTAAAGCCCTTGTATATATAATCATTTTAATTAAAACACTTTACACTTATTCATAAAAAGCTTAATGAAAAGTCTAAACAGATCATACCATTATCAAAGAATCCAATTTTTGACAATTTGCTGATAAAATACATTTATGAGCAAGAAAACGCTTTTCTTCTACACAAATGCACACATCACAATACTTTCCTTTTTCTCTTTGAAGTGAAAGATGAGCTGCCTAAATTATATATGCATATTAATCATACAAAAAATTTTAAATAACTTATTTTACTTTCTAATTAGGCAAAACTATCGAAACATAAACTAGAAAAACAAGCAGTCAATTTTGACCACTTTTAAATTTTGTTTAAAAGTTTAAAAAACTCATGGGGAGACAAAAGTCAAATTTTAAAAACGCTGTAAAAAGAAAAACAAAATTTAAAAGCGGTCAAAATTGTTAAACTTTGAAAGAAAAATCTTTTAAAACTTTTTTTGTATGATTATTTAAATCAAATCAAAATTCTTTTAAAAAAATACTTAAGTTTTGAAGATATCATTAAAAAATGAAACATGCTAGTATATAATCTCATTTCTTAAACTTTTGTATTAATTTGATTCTTTGCAATACATGCAAAAAAAAATTCAACTAGATGTTGTATGCATTTAAAATGTCAGCACTTGAAATTTATTTACAAATAAATGGTACGAGGGTCAGTCAATAAGTAATGAGACTTTCTCAATTACTTTGGTGTTCTTGGAGTTATGCAACTGAAATTTTATGTGATGATTATGAATGGAGTTGTCATCTTATTTACAACAAAACTTGTTTATTTTCAGATTACTGTAGGTGTGACGATAAATTGAAATGACTACTAGGCTAGGAAACAGCTCATGCTTGGAACAAAGAGGAGTCATCAGATTTCTGTTGGCAGAGAGTGTAAAATCATGTGAGATTCTGTCTAGAATGCAAAGACAATATGGTCCTTCCTGTATGTCTAGAGCAAACTTCTACAAATGGGTGCAAGCATTCAAAGATGGACGCGAAAGCATTACTGATGATCTGAGAAGTGGAAGACCTGTGGATGTCTCTACCCCAGAAGCAGTACAGGCAGTTGAAGACCTGATCAAATCTGATAGAAGGGTCACTTTAGATGAAATTGCTACAAACTTGGACATCTCCCATGGCACAGTGTATGCAATTGTGCGTGAGAAGCTGCGTTTTTCAAAAGTCAGCTGTCGCTGGGTTCCAAAGATGTTAACGGATGATCACAAAATGCAGCGCCTGATGGCTTCCAGAGCATCACTACGCAGATACAGAAAGGAGGGAGATGTATTTCTATCGAGAATAGTGACAACTGATGAGACCTGGGTCTTTCATTATGAACCTGAATCGAAACGACGATCAATGGAGTGGAAGCATGTTTCTTCCCCAGTGAAGAAAAAATTCAAATCTCAGAAAAGTTTAAGGAAAGTCATGCTCACTGTGTTCTGGGACAGAAATGGGCCGATCACTATCAGTTTCTTGGAAAGGGGCAATACTGTGAACTCAGAGAACTACTGTGAGCTGCTAACTCAAGTGAAAAAAGACATTAAGAACAAACGGAGAGGACTTCAATCAAGAGGTGTGATTCTCCTTCAGGATAATGCAAGGCCCCACACAGCAGCAAGAACCCTAGCCAAAATTGAAGATTTAGGCTGGAAACTTCTAACACACCCACCCTACAACCCAGACCTTGCACCATCTGATTTTCACCTCTTCGGCCCACTCAAAGAGAGTATGAGGGGAATTCACTTCCAGACTGATGAAGAAGTGAAGGCTGCTGTGAGCAACTGGCTAAGGACCCAGTCCACAGAATTCTATGCCAAAGGAATAGACAATCTAATATCAAGATGGAACAAGTGTGTTGCAAAGGAGGGAGACTATGTTGAAAAATAAAAAAGCATTTTTTGATTACCAGTCATTGCAAACTTGAGTTATTAAAAAAGTCTCATTACTTATTGACTGACCCTCGTAGTATTGCAAAACAGTTTATTAAACAAAAAAAGTTACAGATGTGGATAGACAAATTTGCAAATCTATAGCTGATGAGATACAATCTTTTAGGCTGCAACCAAGCACCAAGAACTTTGTACTTATTTTTGGCTACATGCTTGTTGGAAACTGGCTTTTTAGTATTTGCTAAAACCAATTATACATTAACTTAAACTAGACTCTGATTGACTTATAGAAACTTATCGAACATATAGAAAATGAGCAAGGTAAAAGGTTCTTATTAAAATATGCACCACAAACATCACCAATAAACAAATAGAGTTATATTTTTTTATAACATAGAATTTAATTTGCAATTTAGATTAATTTGTTGTTTTCTGTCACCCAGAGCTGCTGGTTCTGCCAAAAATGTTGAGAAGTTGTGTAAAGTTATTGATAACTGCATTGCAGGTTCTTCCCTGTTTATATTATCAAGGATTTTAATTTACTTAATATTAATTGATCAATACCTACTACAAACAGTGGGCCATTTCACCAGACTTTCTTAGACTTTGTTACATACAACTCCCTAGATCAATTAATTACTGAGCCCACTCATCGTGATGGACACGTTTTTGATTTGCTACATTGTAATTTATTTGGCAAAAAATATTTGATGAATTACTATGTAGACATGCCTCTTAGTACCTCTTGTGACCACTTATCGATTCATTTTTCACTGCAGTGGAAATCAAGTTTTTCAACCTTCAAAACCTTTCGTTACTGTTTTAGAAAAGCTGACTATAATGTCATTCCCCATGTACTTACCTTAACTTATTGGCCAAAAATTATTCATTCAAGTAAAAATGATGTTCAAGTTCTTTATAATAATATTATTATCTGAAGTCAACAATATTAATAGATATCTAGGTTTAGACATTTGGTGGTACAGAATTTGAAGATTGCATGAAGTAAAAGATTTTTCTTCCCAAAGCTTTTCATCTGACACTCTTCAGGGGAAATCGTCAGAATGAAGCAGAATTGAAACCAAACTGAGTTATAAAGGAGAAAGCAAAGTTCTCATTGGCTGAAAGAAGTTAGCCTTTAAAGATTAAGAAATTTTCACAGAGTAGACGAATTCTTTTTGCTTACACAAAAGGGGATTGAGAGATTTAATGAAAGTTGCTGCAACAGCAGAAAGGTGAAGAAGAGTGACCTCAAGCAACAGAAAATTTTTTGTTGCTGTAGTGAAGAGCGCATTGGACGTTGTCAAGAAGATGTTGACCAATGGTAAATTTGTAAAATTGTTGTGGGCATGTGTTGGCCTAGCAAGAGTGGGAAAAGCTTTGGCAGTTGTGCAAAACAGGAGGATTGGCAATGGATCTAGGAATGTGTTGTTTAATTCGCTCTTCTAGGCATTGAGACGTGCGACCAACATACCGACTATCGCAGTGGCACACAAACTGGTAAATAACATTCCTGTGATGATGGTAAGGTTACATACACATCTTTCTTAATCGCTGATAAGAGCTGTCGGGTGTTAAAAATAACATGTGGTCTGACGGAAAAAAAGCAGCGTTTCACAGCAAACGTAATCTGCTTTTCAAACTTCATCAAATCCTACACTCTTTTGGAAGTAATAATGTTTGGATACTGCTTAAAGCGTATACTACTTCTGTTAGACCTATTTCAGAGTATAATAGTGTGATCTGGTCTTTTTACCTAAAAAAAGATATTATTAAAATTGGATCTGTACAAAAACAGTTTAGTAGAACGATTTGCAAGTGCTGTAACTTAGATTTCCAATCTTTCTCTAATTGATTGTATATGTTGAATCTTAAATCATTGGAATATCAATGACTTGAATTTGATATGATGTTTTTGTATAAAATGTATTATAATATGATTGATTTGGATTTTAATGACTATTTTATAAAAAATGACAACTGTTATGACTTGCATAGACCTACTCATCATATTAGACCTAAAACTAGACCCCACACTGATCGTTATAACAAATTTTTCATTCATAAAGCTTATAAAATTTGGAACAATCTGCCAGAAAGTATTGTAAATGCTACCAGTATTACCCAGTTTAAATGCAAATTAAAAAAGTTTAACCTTCACCAGATTTCTTCCCTAGTGTTTGCAAATGATTGAATAGCTACTTATTATTATTATTTTTTTTTTTTCTTTGCTAATATATGCATGTTTTTTTGTTTTTTTTATTTTTATTATTATTTGGCTTGTTTTGTTTTGCTTTCCTATTGCTTTTCGTTTACTAGTATGTACAATTGTTTTAAGCATATTTTGTTACATTTTCTTGCTGTATATCTTGTCTTTCCTTGCTTGTTAGAGTGCTTGGGTGTTGATGTAGGCACCATAGCGTTGTATATAAAATAAATAAATAACCTGACACTGTCAATAAGAAAACTCTTCTTGTTGAATAAAACACTCTGCCTTTGAGCGAATGAATGTTGCACAAACTGCTGAACAAAGTTACCCCAAAGTATAGGGTAACTTTGATCACACATTAAAAACCAATATAAGAATAGAGTGAACATTTTTTGGGTAACTTTGATCACTGTTATTATTTTTTAAATATTGTAAAAGTTCAAAAACATACTTTTTAGTTTTTTGAGAGAATATGTAACTTTTGTTTTTTGAAAGGGGACAGGGGGTTTTCTTAAAAACCTGATGGCTTTTCCAGCTATGTTTTCTTGACTACAAGTCAAACAGTACTCTATTCCCCCAACTGATCAAAGTTACCCCATTTTACGGTAAGCATTCAACATTTTACTTTTTTTTTTTTGCCCTTTTCTGAATTTTTTATATTGTGGAGCTTATTGAACCATGTTATCCCAAGAGATCAAAGTTACCCTGTTTTACTGTACCAGTAAAAAAAAGGCCAAATACATGAACAAATTAGGAATTGTTTCAAGAATCAAAATTTTTATAAAAAACCTTTAATTCCAATGCCAATTCTCATTCCAAAAAATTTATTGATTTTCAATTTCGTTTAATCATCCCTTCACTAATATGTAATCATTTTGGTAATCAGTACCTTTATTAATCTAGATAGTTACAACTTACCAAGGAAGCAATATGCTTAACATTGACTTTATTGGGCATAGCATTTGCCTTAAAAATTAAGTAAATAAAACTCTGCAAAAAAATGAAGTTATCATATTTTAGTAATAATTTCAAGTCTTCAAAAAGTGACAGTGAGTAATTTTTGTTTGTGAAACTAACTCAAATTCTTCCTATCACTTCTTGAAGAAATTCTTTTCCTCTCCCTTTCTTTCTTATTCCCTCCTAGTGCTGAAGAGGGATTCTGGGTTAGTTTTACTGAAAAAATACAGTTACGGTCCTATCTTAACCCTTAGTCTTCCGACGTCCTTACAAAAGGATCTAAGTCCAAACTGCCGACATCCTTAGCAAAGGATCGATATCATCTCTTTTCTACTCTTTGACAAATACTGACTCGATATTGTCTTAAGCGTCTATTATATTTATTGTGAAGACTAGAATTTAGAGCTGCTTACTACACCGCCAAACTGAGGAAAGTGCCATAAAGTGTCTTTCCCAAGGACACAATAGAATGACGCGAGTAGGCTTGAAACCGAGACCATGTTGATCACAATCATGGTGCTTTAGCCACTTGACCAGGCTCCCTTAGTCTTCCGACGTCCTTACAAAAGGATCTAAGTCCAAACTGCCGACATCCTTAGCAAAGGATCGATATCATCTCTTTTCTACTCTTTGACAAATACTGACTCGATATTGTCCTAAGCGTCTATTATATTTATTGTGAAGACTAGAATTTAAAGCTGCTTACTACACCGCCAAACTGAGGAAAGTGCCATAAAGTGTCTTTCCCAAGGACACAATAGAATGACGCGAGTAGGCTTGAAACCGAGACCATGTTGATCACAATCATGGTGCTTTAGCCACTTGACCAGGCTCCCGACAACCAACTCGTATAAACCGTTATTTATTCTTTGAATTTGTCGGCAAGTTTGGAAAATTAACTAGTTTGAAAAAGCTTACTAAGTTGATAAGTCAGTCAGTCGTTTTTTTGTTTCCGCCACTTGTCGAACAAAATACTTACATCAACGTAATTACACTACGAAAAAAGGGACATGCAACAAAACGAAACAACGTTGAAACATGCAAAAACTCAATAAACTACACTAGCTAAGGTAACGGCTTGCATGGTTGCATCACCTAGAAAAATATATATATACAAGTATAGAAAATAAAAATGCCTAAAACAAAAAAACAAAAAACAAAAAAAGTATAAAAAAATGCATAAAAACAACAAAAATTAAGACAGCCTTGTTTATTATTATATTATTTGCTGGCATGTAACCCCAGCACAGGGAGGCTTTCAGGTACTACACCTTGCCCAAGGGTGACCTGGAGGAAGTTGTAATTGAGTATTCTCATTCATCCCGACTTATCAGTTGATAAGCTTACAACCGGATGCAGTTTACACTCATACCCAAGAGAAACATATTTATAGACAAGACTTGTTTTTGTAACATATTTATTTCGTTTAAAATTCTTTAAACGTATTATTTAAAGTTCTAGTATGAGTTTATTTTAAGACTCTGCTGGCATTAAACTTTTTTATCTGGTCAATTTTTAGGAAAAAAAAAAAAAGTTTGTCGCGTTTCAAGACTAGTTTAATACAATTTGGGATTAAACGATTGTTCCAGGTGCATGCAGAGTTGAATTCTTGAATTGATATCGACGATGACCTGAAAAATAAAAAGAAAGCAGCAGCAGGCAGGAAAAAAAAACTTTTTCTATGTTGCAGGCAGGGGCGCCGGAGTTTTTTTTCCAGGGGGGCAAATTTCAAAAAAAGGACACTTTTTGTTAAAAAAGCACTCCAACAAAAGTCGTTTATAGCAACCATGTCGCAATCAAATTAGCATATAGCCTACTCTAAAAAAAAAGGTCTTCACTTATAGTCGATCTCTGATTTCTATTTCTATTTCGTCCCAAAATCAAAGGTCTTCACTCAAAATTGTTCTTTCACTCTAAACAAGCATCTGCCTCATTTGCCTCACCCAAAATCCATCACTACCTAAAACTTACGATTTTCGCGACTTTCATTATTGTACCATGATTTACGGATGTCTTTAATTTTAGAAACATCGTTGCATTTGATGGTGATCGAGATTACATAGGTTAAATGTAGAGCAAATCTAAAAATATTTCTGTAAGACAAATTTCAAAAGGCACAATCTGCCCCCCTGTGCCCCCGTGTTTTCAAAATATTAAAAGACAGGGGGGCAATTGCCCCCTGCCCCCCGCTTCCGGCGCCCCTGGTTGCAGGTACGGCATTATGTTTTCGTAGATTCATTGGGTATTGCGCCAGTTAGATAATAAAGTTTTAGTTTGTTTTTGAAAGAAACTAACGTAGAGCAGTTTTTAATTTCTTGAAACAAAGTAGGCCTATTCCAAATTTTGGGTCCAATAAATTTAATTGATTGTTGGCAGACTGTTGTTCTAAAACAGGAAGAAATAATTTGACTGTCATTTCTAGTTTTAATTTGGCATGGTCTAAGGTGAAATAGTTGTTGAATTGGAATAGGAAGAGTGCGTTTTTGAAATTTATACATTTAAATTGCAATTTCACTTTTATACAACTGCTGAATATTTAAAAGCTCGTTTTTGATCATAACATTTTTTACACAGCCTCTCCGTTTTATTCCATACATGGCTCAAATAAATTTATTACAAATACGTTGAAGTTGATTGATTGTTGTGCGATTGCCATAGCACCGATTGCCATAGCACAGATAAATTTTTTCAAAACTAAAAATTTTATTTTTTCTGCATTGTACATTAGTTTAAATTAGCCCCACATATACAGTTGAGTCAACAAAATTTTAAATCAACCTCGCCAACCTAGCCAAACCACGTCGACCACGCCGACCACGCTGACCACATCGACCTGTATTTTTTGAAGATACCGGCTGCAGGTGCTAAAACACCGCGCACCAAATCGTTTGGCCCTGAGAAGTGCTCCGCGTATTTGAGAGTTCCTTGGATAGGGAAAGCTTCCATTGGTCTTGATAAAAATGTCAAAACCGCTGTTGAAAGCTGCTATGGCTCCGTTACCACAAGAGTGGTATTTACATCCAAACGCATGTTGCTTGTAGCCCGCAAAGATGTTTTACCTACGCTGAAAAGCTCCGTTGTTTATGAATATTCGTGCCACTGTGACAGTAGGTACGTAGGACGAACATCACAGCGATTACAAGATAGAATCAAGCAGCATGTTCCTAAATGGCTACAATAGCAAGTGAAGCGGCCTACACGATCTCAACCAGGCTGATCCTGCAAGCTAAAACGTAATAATCCAGATTGTGACTATGCCGTAGGACAACACTTGCTTGATAACGAGCAATGTGCTGCAAACTATAATGACAAACGTTTTAAAATTCTTGCTGTGTTACGCAACTCATTCCATCTGTGTCTACTCGAGGCAACTTTTATCAAAACCAGACATCCGGTTTTATGTAAACAAAAGGAATTTGTTTACTAGGGTGGAGTGAAAATAATTTTTTTTTTGAAATTGAAAAAAGTGTAGTTCTAAAAACCTGCCAAACAGGTAAAATCTACGAAAAAATTGGTTTTGGCGAGTTGCTACCTTTGGGGGGCTAGCAACTCCCCAAAATGTGTTTTGAGGGGTAAAATTTCCTAAAAATGTCGTAACTCAGTAACCGCTTATCGTAGAGGCATGATTTATGGCTCAAAATTTGCAGAATCATCATGTTTCTACATGTGCTAAGAGAACGTTTTTGTCTATTTCCACTACAAAAAAGTTATGATAGAAAAACTGTTTAATAAGTTTGTTTGTTTGTACTTAACTAATAGTTATCTGAAAAGTTATTATTATTTTTTGCAGGTATATTGTTAAGTAATTGTGTAAATCAAAGCTTTGGCCAAACTGCGAAGTAGTAAAACATGAAAAGACGGAGTTCAACTTCTGTAAAGAAGATTTTACATAGTGGACACACTTTCTCTACCCGTGATAGTTTTCCACCAGGAGTATTGCCTACCAAGCGACATGTAATAGAACGCATTCTTCATTTGAAAAACTTTCGAACCTTCAATGCTGCAAATGACATTGCCAGAGAAATTTATGACAGATGGGTATGGTGCAACGTATATCCCATTCATCTGTACACCATTTCGAAAAAAGTTCAAAGTTTTGTAAATTGTTTCAGTGCACTTGATCGCTGGTCAAAGAAAAAACGAGGAGAAGCATTTTTACAAAAGGAAAAAGAGTTTATGTCAACTATTGATAAAATATTTGATGTTTTTTGTGCTGACGATAAGCAGCGCAGAATTTTGGAGAAATAACATGGTTTGAAAATGACAGATGATGATTATGCTTTTTATAAAGATCAAACTAGTAAGCGAGTTGGAAAATGTGTAGATGCTGTGGTTCCTTCAACGTCAGTTGACATACAGTTTTTGAGGCGCTTTCGACCCTTACAACCTCATCCAGAACCACCAACATGTTCTTCCGTTACATCAGTTACATCAGTGCCTGAGTCAACTTTGGATTATCTGTCAGATTCTAGTTCAACCAACACAGACCAAACGCAATCTTCTGCTGCTTTTGAATTTGTTTCTCAATCAATGCCATATGAAAATCAGAATCGAATGATTTGGTCAAACCTTGCAAGGATGAGTGAGCGTTTTCAGATATCCGACAGAGCTGCTGCTGCGATCGCTAATAGTGTGATGCAAGATTTGGGTCTAATTACTGATGATGACAAGACATACGTTATTGATCGTAGCAAGCTTCGAAGAGAGCGAGAACGATGCCGTGCTGAAATTAGGAAAAAGGAGCAAGAAAATTTCAAGTTAGTGAATGCCATATACTTTGATGGGCGCAAAGATGCAACACAGGTCACCATGCAAGGGCCAAATGACAAGTTTTACAGGTCTGTGCAACTTGAAGATCACTATACAATGGTTGGGCAGCCTGGTGAATACTATCTTTCTCATTTTTCCACAGAGGACGGCAAAGGAAGAACCACAGCACAAAAGATCTTCAACATCATTGCCAACACCGAATTACATGACAAGCTTACAGTAGTTGGCACTGATGGAACTGCAGCAATGACAGGCAAGTTCAATGGTTGCATTCGTAAGTTGGAAGAACTATTGAACAAGCCACTACAATGGGTAATTTGCCTACTACATACCAATGAACTACCCTTGTGCCATGTCTTTACTATGCTTGATGGAACCACCAATAGTCCTGACACATTTGCAGGACCAATTGGGAAGTGTTTAACTGGAGATGTTTCAAGTTGGCCGGTTGCTGCTAATTTTAAGTCAATTTCAAACCCTCAGTTTGTACAGTTGCCAGAATCAGTTGTTAATGATCTGAGTACTGATCAACACTATGCTTACAAGATATGTTCAGCAATAATCATGGGAGTTGTCGACAGCGACTTGCAATATTTAAAAGTAGGTCCCATTATGCATTCACGCTGGCTAACTCTGGGCTGTCGAATCCTCAGATATTATGTTTCGGTGGATGAACCCTCCTCAAACTTGGAAACTCTAACGAAGTTTTGTCTTCAAGTTTACTTTCCAAGTTGGTTTGAAATTAAGTTAAATAGTCAACTAACTTGCGGATCTAGAAATTTTTTCAACTTGGTCCAACGAATTCTTCAGGTGCCTGACGAAGCTGTTCGGAAAACTGCTCTGAAAGTTGTGCAACGAAATGCATTTTTCGCACACCAGGAAAATGTCTTGATTGCCATGTTGGGTGACAACGATGAGGAGATACGAATGCGAGGAGTGAACAAAGTGCTTTCGATTCGTGGAAACTTGCCATCAACGGTTTCATTTGATAATCATGACTTGGTTGACAGTCGCAGTGAAGAATATTCTTTGGAAGGAGCAAAATATTATGATACCGCCTCAACTGTACGGCTGTTTGAACCGCCCACACTGGATCTAACAGTGAACTCGTACTACAAGATGGTGAATTTAACATCTTGCCATCAGCAGCCTCCGGTAATTGAACATTTAACTGATTTAGATATTAAACAATGCCGGACATAGGCGTACGCAAGGGGGGTTTCAGGGGTCAAAACCCCCCCCTTGAAGAATGGTGTTCAGTCACATATACAGTACATTGTAATAAATAGGCTTTAATAATAGGATTTTGGTTTCTATTGTTTACCGCACTTTTTAAACTTAATTACTGCTTCGCATCAATTTTTGCTATCGTTTAAATTGCTTCAAAGTTAGCTAATGTACTGTACATTGCCACTGTGAAGAAGACTTTTAAACTTGTAAAATATTGAAAGTTAAGCATGGGATTGGAAATAAACTGCATGGGAACAATAGCTTCAGTTCACAATTTTTTAATGCTCCAAAACTTCAAAACATTTTGCGCAAGTCCATCAACACGATTTCGTCAACAACAAAAGCTTAAAAACTTGTTCAAATTTGTGCTATCAGATGGGTCGATCGACACGAGAGTGTTAGTACTTTTTCAAATTTACAATTTACCGTTGTAGAAGCTTTGGCAGAAATTTCAGCATGGCCAGACAGAGAAACCTCATCCCGAGCTCTGCAGTTGCTATCAACAATTACGCAAAGTGAATTTTGCATTGCTCTCTTAGTTTCAAAATACGTTTTTGGATACAGTGTTGTTTTGTGTAAAGTTAAGCAAAAAAAGTCGATAAACCTTCTTGAGGCCGTCAACATTGCACAGGATATTGCAAATGAGTTGAAGTGTCTTAGAGAAAAAACCGAATATGAATTTCACCAGCTCTATATTTTTGCGCAAGAAACGGCCAAAGCCGAAGATTTTATTTTGAAAATACCATGCCCTCTTGAAGACAGACCAATCGATGCAATATTGCTGCTGTAATAGATGAAGAACATTTTAGACTAGGAATTTTTATTCTATTTCTTGATAACTTTATTGTCACTCTCAAAGCAAGATTTGCAACCCACAAATCGATTATTGGTGAATTTCAGTGTTTAATTTCTGCTGATCAAACTAGTGCACCAACTCCTCAACAAATTAAAAGTATTCAAGTTTTGGGAAAATTTTACGAAAATGATTTAACGAAATCCTGAGGAGAATTAGTGCCTTAACTGATATTATGTTACAGGAAACTTTTTCGGTTGAACGCAGCAGAAAGACCAACTGATGCGTTGAGCAGCATCAAGGAATGCACTTCCGATGCTGTTCCGAACATATTTACATTGATGACCATTTTGTTAACTCTTCCAGTGATAACATGCACTAGTGAACAATTGTAAAGCTTTCCACATTACGCAGACTAAAAACGGGTGTTCCGTTCCTAAAAATCGCCCAAATTATGTAGATTCACAATCTCATAAAAAATATCTTTGATTTCGCTTTGGTCCGGCTCAAATAGCCGAAGAAATAACAGTTTTATGAGCAATTTAAATATTTATTTTTATTTACAAGAAAAAATGGCAACACCGCTTATTTTTCACGAAATTTAAAGTAATTTCCAGAACTATCCGATTGACCTGTTTTGATTATGACGTAATAGTGCGGTGATTGAGATAATTTCAGAACATTCGAGTAATCTTACTGAATGGTATAAATACGATTCGCTGAAAAGCAGTATTATTATAAATAATTGGATGTTTCGTTGTGGTAACTTAAAATTGGAAAATTGTTAACTGTGTGAAGTCATAGTTTTTTGAACGCAAGTCTTTGGTGGTCTACGTGATTGTGAAGAATTAAGCTATTGAGCTTTAACCTGTTGCTTTGATTTATACTATTCGGGCTCCTAAGTGGATTGGAGCATATTTCTTAATAAAGAATATATTGTGGTAGTCTGAGCTGTGATTTAGCTAGACTATATTTTTGCTGTCGCTGGTTCGAAGGTCAGATCCAGCAAGAAGATTAAGAATTATCGTTTAGTAGACACCGAGATTGTGTTATTGGCGAGGCCTTCTTAACAGGCGCCAAAAAAGGTAGACGATTAAACAACGTACTAAGTTACCAAATAAATTCTACAAAATTTCAAAAAACTTTTTAACATCGGAATAAAATTTAAAAAACTTTCCAAAATTTAGAAAACTAAAATTTGTGGAAGTAACAAAATTTCAAAAACTTTTCGCAAGGTTAACAAGCAAATTTCAAAAGATTTTTCACAAGCTAACAAGTAAATTTCAACAAGTGAAGTTTTAAGAAGATCAAGTAAATTTGTTATATAAGAAGAGCTCTTAAATTGAATAACCTACTTTGAAATAAACTGTTGGTAAAATTGCTTAATTTAATTGAACTGTGTGAAAAGTATAATTTAATTTGAAGACTCCAGAGGGGAATTGCAAGAAAATTCCTCACAACTAAAGGTACCGTGGAATTTGGATTTTCTAATTAAGCTGTGAACTGGTAGTTTGTTTCTTTATTAATTTGTGGTAATTGTGATTTATTTCATTTGGTAGTGTATTTTTAGCTATGTCTAGTAAAGATATTGACGTAGGGCTGCCCGATGTTGGCCCGTCTGGTTTGGGGTTAGATGAGGTTGTCCCGGGAGGGGTGCAGGTTGGTACTCGCTTAGGGATGACCACTAGATCTATGGCCAGAGGGGTAGATAATGATGGGATTATTGACCCAGAGGATAGTGTCTCCAACTTGGGGTCTAGAGCTTCATGTACCTCTGTTTTGTCTGAAGCACAAATTGAAATTCAACGGCAGATGGAGACTAATCGCATCATGGCTGATTTAAGGTTAGCCAAACTGGCACGGGAGGAAAGGCAGGCACAACTGGCCCGGGAGGAGAAAGAGGCAGAGCTCAAGGCGGAGCTGGCCTTAAAAGAGGCAGCATTAAAGGCTGAATTTTTAAAGAAGGACTTGGAATGCCGTAAGTCACGGTCTGGTTCTCAAGTCAGTTCAAGGCGGTCAGCCCACACCAGAACCGATTTTCTTGAAACCCATGGTGGGTATTTGAATACTAATAGTCAGCAAAGTAAGGCTGTGATCTCTGGTGGTGGTGGTGAGACTGGTGATGTGTTACTCCCCAAGACTGCTGTCCGGGAGAATTTAACCTTGCAGAAGTTTTCTGACTCAAATAATTTGCTAGGTAGCAATGATAGGTCTCTGCAAGGCAATGTGGCTTTTGGGGCTGCCCGAAGTGTGCCTCCTGACTTTGAGAAATATGTAGTTTCCCCTGGTGTGCCGTCTGGTCGGGCTGAGACATCCCCTAAAATTTGTGGTCCATATGGTAAAAATGCTGTTGAATATGATGGTGGTGTTAAAAATAAGTATGCTAGTGATGCCTTGCCTGCTGTTACGAATGCTAGATCTTGCAATGTTGGTGGTTTAAATTGGAATAATGGATTGTCTCCTGTGCAGTCAGGCTTGACTCAGCAGGACAGTTTCTTTCAATATCAAAATTGTCGTACTTTCATAGATAAGGCGTCTTTGATTAATTACAACGGAAGTAATATGCCATATATTTTCTTTCATAATCGCATTAAGGCTTTAATGGATAGTTGTCCGTTTGAAAATTCACGTTTAACTTTGTTGCAAGCTGCTTGTGTTGGACTTGCTGGCCAAAATATTGCTAATCTGGTTGCTGACACACCTGGCCTGTCTGAGGCTAGGCGCATTGAAATGTCTCTTGAAAGATTGTCGCAGAGATTTGGTGTTAGAGGTGGTTTTTATGCTGAACCGGAAATCCGCAAGTTTCGGTATGGTGATAAATTAAAATCAGATTCGGCCTTTGCGCTAAAAGAATATAAAGACCAATTGTCTCAATGTTTGCTCTACGCCAAAGCTTATAATCAACCAGATAAAGTAGAAGGTCGATTTGTATTGGATTTGGCTAAGCGTTTGCCAGATGTAACTAAAAAAGAGTTCTTAAAGTTTTTGGCAAATCGGTTTGGACACACAAATGAGCCTAGTTTTGAAAGCTTATTTGAATTTATAACTGAAGAAAAATCTTACAAGTCGACAGATTTTGGTATTTCACTTCTAAATGCTTCAAGTGAATTGTGCAAATTTGAAAAGCCCCATGATAAAAGTAAAAAGGCTTGCCCAGTAAGACAAACTTCCGTTAAATCACCTAATCTCCCAAGAAGGTCTGATGCAAATAATAAACAGAAGAAGTCTCTAACTACTGATAGTCGACCAGAGCATCCTATATGCATCTACTGTTCTTCGAAAGGGCTGGTTGAGCATCATTATCTGTCAAATTGCTCTGAATTTTTGCGTTTAACGCCTATTGATCGCAAAGATGTAATTGTTAAATCTGGTCGGTGTTTGAACTGTTTGCATAAGCATTTTGTTAAAGATTGTTTTGCCCACAATAGATGTAGAAAATGTGGAGCTGCATATAGTAGAAAGCACTCTTTCTTGTTACATGATGCCTTTGTTACACCATCTCAAGCATGTGAGAGTGGTGATAACACTTCAGAACCTTCAGTTACTGTGCGCAAAGTTGGTATTGGGAGTGTGAAGGCTGCCTTTAGTCGTGTCACTGCTGCCCGCATAATGAACCCTGTAAATGATAAAAGCAGGTTGGTGTATGTACAGCATGACCCAGGGTCACAGGTTACTCTGGTCTCAAACAAGCTGGTACAAGATTTAGGTCTTACTGCATTTGATAATGTTTCATTTGAAATGCAAACAATGACTAGTTGCAAGGCTACCATGGCAGATTTAGTCAAGTTTAATGTGCAGTCATTGCATACTGGTGAGATCTTTGGTAATGTGGTGTCAGTGGTCAATGAACCTTGGAGCGATGATGAAAATACTTTGCCTCATAAACAGGACTTGAGTGTGTATGAGCACTTTAATGATATTGAAATTGTTTGCTTGGATAATTGTCATAGTGTGGATGTGTTACTGGGCAATGACAATGCCCATCTTATGTATGCCAAGCAAGAACGAATGGGCAAGAGTCAAACTGACCCACATGCACTACTTTCTCCATTAGGCTGGTTAGCTTTTGGAGGAAAAACATCTTTAAGTGAGGTACCTGTCAAAGTCTTAAGAGCCAATGTTGAAGACAAGCAAAGCAAGACATTAAGCTTGCAACAGGCTATTGACAGAAAAGATGCAGAAATTGCTGAATTGCGTAGTGTTGTTAAAGATTTATCTGTTGAAGATGAGATACCTCAATGGTCTCGCACTGATACTATTGCCAGTCAATTGGTAGAGCCCTCCATAAAGGTAAAAGATGACCGGTTTGAGATTCCCGTACCTGTGGTTGAGAAAGCAACATTGCCTAATAACTTTGAGTTAGCACACGAGCGACTGTCTGCCCTGCATAAGAAGGCCCTTCGGCAACCTCATCTTAAAGAATTTTTAGTTGAATCTATGGCAGAAATGCAGTCCAATAATTACATTGAACGTGTGCCTGATGCTGATTGTGCGAATGACCAAAAATGGTATCTACCTTATTTTGTTACCTCTCAAGTTAAGAAGCGTATAGTGTATGATGGAAAGGCCAAGTTTAAGGGAACCTGTGTGAATGATATTATTATGTCTGGACCTGATCTTCTAAACCCCTTGCTGCATGTTTTAACCAGGTTTCGCTTAGGTAAGTATGCTTTGATGTCAGATGTCACAAAGTGTTTTTTCCAAATTCAGTTGCTGGCTGCCCAAAGAGACCTATTTCGCTTGCTGTGGTTCGAAAACAATGATGTAGAAAGAGGTAAGTTGGTATCCTACCGTTTTCGAGTCCATCCTTGGGGCATCAAAAGTAGCCCCTACATTGCCTGTCTTGCATTTAAGAAGCTTGTTGAGGAAAACCCCACATGTGCTAGTGACATGACCCTTCAAAATATACTGCAGAACATGTATATGGATGACCTTATTTTTTCAGTAGATAGTTTAGAGAGTGCACAGACAATCACAAATGAGGCAGTGAGTCTATTTAAAAGTCGTGGATTTAAACTTGTTAAGTGGAGCACAAATAGGGACACTATGAGTGTTTTGTCCTCTTTAGGTCCTGAACTTTTGTCAGCTTCTATAAAAGAATTAGACTTGTGTGGTGAAGAGCTAGCCTTGCCTTCTGCCAAAACCTTAGGCTGTGTCTGGGATCCTGACTCAGATGAGTTGCGTATTGACTGTTCATTAAAGCCTCTTGGTAAGTATACACGTAGAACCATGCTCAGTCAATTAGGACAGAATTTTGATCCACTGGGATTTGGGTCCTCTTTCTTTATTAAAGCACGTTTGATCTTGCAGCAGTTGGCTATAGATAAATATGATTGGGATACAAAAGTCCCAGATGAGATTGTTAAAGAGTGGGATGCATGGCTGCATTCACTTTCTTTGCTGCAGAGTTTTTTGCTTCCCCGGTTCACAGACTTACAAGGGCCAGTAAGTACCATTTACCCTGATAATGGAACTACCTTCCAAGCTGCAGCCAAAGTGCTGCCAAAATTGCTTGAGTCTACAAAATTAAAAAATTCACTTCGTAAAAAAGATATCGACTGGGAATTTATTCCCCCCTATGCACCCACACAAGGTGGGGCTTGGGAAGCTATGGTGAAGCAAATCAAGCATGTGATTGCTAATATACTTGAAAAGTCACAACGCAGACCCAGCTTTGTAGAATTGCTGACATACGTGGGAAGTGCCACCAAGATTGTAAATGATCGACCTTTGACCCCCTTAAGTGATGACCCTAGAGACTTCACAGCAATAACCCCTGCCTCACTCTTAACTCCCTATTCAAGTCCATATTGTGTGGTAGGTTCACCACAACACAAAGACAATTTAAGGAGAGACTATCGCTTTAATATCTCTCTTAGTGATCAGTTTTGGAAAAAATGGCTGGAGTTTTACCTACCTTGGCAACAGGGGAGAAAGAAGTGGTTGAAAATGGCACAGAATCTAACGCCAGGCCAATTGGTAATCTTAACCTCAATGGAAGATATATCAAAACGAGGCAAATACCAACTTGGGAGGGTGCATGAGGTCATTCCCCAGAGTAGAAATGGAAAGCAAATTGTGCGTAGAGTTAAAGTTGCCACTACTAGTACAGATGAAAGCACTGGTGATGTCAAAGTGGTTTATGTATTAAGGGACCTTTCTTGTATTGCCCCAGTAGACTGCCCCTTAGATAGCTGAATTTTCAACTTGGCAAGGTTGACAGAGGGCAGACTCTGCCATAATATTTTTACTCTTGTGTTGTTATTTCCTGTGTTTTTGTTTATTTATGTGCTTTGCTTATTGGGTTTTCTATTGGAAGAATAAGACGTTCCTGTTGATAGTAGAAGACATTAGCTGTAGCCTATGCTATTTTGGCCCTATTTACATGTAATGAATCTGAGATATTGCTGCTTAAATTGTAAAAGAAAGCTGTGTACTACTTCTGCCCTTGTGATTCATAAATGCTGACTTTGAAGTTGAATTGTTGATTTGAAGCAGGCAATAGTTGCAGCAAATATAAACTACTGATGTTTCTGTTATTCACATTTGTGCTGTATACAAGATATTGATTACAATTGGCTGCAGTGTTAAAGTTAGCGTATTTTATTTATTGTGCTGTGTTTCTTTTTTATTGAGTATTGAGTTAAGTGAAGTTGTGTATTTGTACATCGAATTCAAGTGTCTTTGTGATTTGTTAAGTTGCGATTTTTCGAACTTCATTTGTGTTTGAAATTTGACAACTGTGTGTCAAATTGGGGCCGCTTTGTTCCGTTCCTAAAAATCGCCCAAATTATGTAGATTCACAATCTCATAAAAAATATCTTTGATTTCGCTTTGGTCCGGCTCAAATAGCCGAAGAAATAACAGTTTTATGAGCAATTTAAATATTTATTTTTATTTACAAGAAAAAATGGCAACACCGCTTATTTTTCACGAAATTTAAAGTAATTTCCAGAACTATCCGATTGACCTGTTTTGATTATGACGTAATAGTGCGGTGATTGAGATAATTTCAGAACATTCGAGTAATCTTACTGAATGGTATAAATACGATTCGCTGAAAAGCAGTATTATTATAAATAATTGGATGTTTCGTTGTGGTAACTTAAAATTGGAAAATTGTTAACTGTGTGAAGTCATAGTTTATTGGCCGCAAGTCTTTGGTGGTCTACGTGATTGTGAAGAATTAAGCTATTGAATTTATTTGCTGTTATACTATTCGGGCTCCTAAGTGGATTGGAGCATATTTCTTAATAAAGAATATATTGTGGTAGTCTGAGCTGTGATTTAGCTAGACTATATTTTTGCTGTCGCTGGTTCGAAGGTCAGATCCAGCAAGAAGATTAAGAATTATCGTTTAGTAGACACCGAGATTGTGTTATTGGCGAGGCCTTCTTAACAGGCGCCAAAAAAGGTAGACGATTAAACAACGTACTAAGTTACCAAATAAATTCTACAAAATTTCAAAAAACTTTTTAACATCGGAATAAAATTTAAAAAACTTTCCAAAATTTAGAAAACTAAAATTTGTGGAAGTAACAACGGGCTTACGAAACACAAGTGGTACCACTCGAATGAATGGACCTGCATTACTAAACATTTATAGGAGCCACACGCGTGCCTTGCCCTGGTGATGTAATTAACAGATTAAGTGAAAAAAACAGGCGTTTGAATATAAGCCTTTAAAAAATTTTTAAATATTTGTTAAGTAAGGTTATTTTTTTGTTTGTTTGATTTTCCACCTATTGTTCTCATCATTTACACGAGTTGCTTTTAATTTGAAAAGTTTCTTGTCATGATTGAATTACTAGCACATAACTTTTCAATAGTTAGTTTTACGGTTTGGTAAAAAAAATTCATGCTACTGCAAGATGTTCTTAAAACCAAAACACTTTATTTTTGAATGTAGGCCTAATTTTGGAAGTTTTTGCCCATTACCAGGACTACTGAGAGCAATCACATTTTCGGCTCCAAAACCCCCCCCTTTACAAATTTCTGCGTACGCCACTGATGCCGGATAAGACCACTGCAGCTCGACCACCCATGTCACAACCAATGTGTAGAGCGCCATGTCAAAATGGTAACAGAGGCCGCAGCACAAGTTGAAGGATTTGAGCGAAGAGATGGGTTGATTCGCCAGAAGATTAAATCTCGAAAACTTTTGAAAACATTTGACACTAAAGTGCAATTCTGATGCGCTTCATTTTGCGTAGGGTATTTGGTGTACTCTAACTTGCTTTCTTATTTTTCTCTCACTCCTTAGGCAAAACAACCCAATATCAGCATCAACAGTTCGAAAGTAATGAGATGTAACAGATTTTCTTTAAATTACTGAAATACTAAACATTTTATGGGCAGTAAAGCTAGCACGTTCTGTACCTTATGAGTAGGCCTATTTAGGTACTTTGTCTGGTGACCAAAGTTATCCCAAATCATCTTGTTAATATTGTGATTGTCATAATTAATCCTTATCAGTTAGACATATATCATTTCAAAAGTTAGATCAAAGTTATTTCCATACAGCGCAATTTTCAAGTATTGAGCATAAAAAACGGTTTATCGATTATAACTTTTTTTAGTGGAAATAGACAAAAACTTTCTCTTAGCACATATAGAAACATGATGATTCTGCAAATTTTGAGCCATAAATCATGCCTCTACGATAAGCGGTTACCGAGTTACGACATTTTTTGTCAATTTTACCCCCAAAAACACATTTTGGGAGGTTGCTAGCCCCCTAAAGGTAGCAACTCGCCAAAACCAATTTTTTTAAAAGTTTTAGCCTATTTGGCAGGATTTAAGAACTACACTTTTTTCAAAATTTTTTTTTCACTCCACCCTATTTGTTTACACATTAAAACTTTTTAAATAACCTAAGTTGCGAGTAACAGTGTTTCTCCTGGGTAATTGCACATAGTGCGTTTCTCTTTTCTGAGATTACACTGTATTGCACCACATTTCTTTGATTTTGTGCAATTGTGCCTTTCTCCTTTCCGAGACTACAGCACCTTTCTCCCAACTGTTGAGACTATAAATACCTTGTGTTAAGTTTGCTACGTGTATCGTCAGCAGCCGCGGTCTATTTCTTTTATCAGTCTATGGCTGTCGTTATTAACTTACCTTACGTAAACCTATATCGTACTTAATCTTTAAGCATATGAGAAAATTTTATTGGCAAGGTCTAAATGAAGGCAATTTAGAACAAGCACAGCTAAATAAAACCAATTTTAAAAATATTCAGTGACTACGCTACCGACCACGTGCATTACAAACTCAAACCAAAACTAAAAAACAGAAAGAAAAATTCAACACAGTTAGATGCACATGGATCAAGTGATAAATGTTGCCATTATACAAAATGAAATTGCGTTTCTACCATACCCACCCCCAAAACCGGAAGTTAAAAACTGAAGGTTTTCGAATTCAAGAAACGCAATTAAAAAAAAAAACAACTTTACCTAGCACAATAAATCATACTAAATATACTGTAAATTAATGCCCCTCCCAAAAAAAAAATTATTTTGAACAATTAGTTTTAGATCTAGCCACATACTATGAGAACGCTATAACAAAGCACGCGAAATTCGCAACCATAGCTATCCAAACAAACAAACACTTTATTACAAAGCATGAGAAAAAGTCTTGTTATGGGTTTACATGACCCTCCAACAAACAGAGTTTACGAATGTCTCGAACAAACTCACTTCCATCGGCTGTCCGAACCCGAACTCGACGGACCAGATGGTTGCTATCTGGCATCACTTTCTTTACGATGGCCTTTGGCCAATGACCTCTCTCTTAGTCGATTCATCAACAATTAAAACGAGATCGCCAGGTTTTAAACTGGGTACCATTCCAAACCATTTATGACGTGGCTTCAAAAGTGGCAAGTACTGATTTGTCCATCGCTCCCAAAACAAATTAGCCAAATACTGGGTCTTCCTCCACGAGCGCCGTTAGCCGTCATCTTTTATAAACACATCAAACGGTGCGTCACTTTTTTTTATTTTTTATTTTTTTTATTTTTATTTTATTTTAATCTCTATATTTATCCTCCTGACTCGCAGGAAAGCGACGGAGGCGCTATACATAGGGTAGGCAATTACCCCGACCTGCTTCCGGAGATGCCAAGATATTGCTGTCCGCTTGTAATTTAGTAGAGATATTACTGTAATTTAGAACTGCTTGTCAAGACCACCAAGCAGGGGAAAGTGCCGTAAAGTGTTTTTCCCAAGAACACAACAGAATGGCGCGAGTGGGTTTTGAACCGAGACCATATTGATCATCAGTCCGGTGCGTTAACCACTCGACCACGCTGCCGACTTTCAACTGAACCGGAGAGAATCCAGTACTGTTTATACATGGTGGTCAATACTTGAGAACAACCCATCTGCCCTTCGCGCTCATGATACATTAACACTAAAAGCTCTGTGACGGGATGTTGATTAGGCAATATAATAGGGTGCTTTTCTTCCAAGGAGAGAGTTGAGCGTTGCAATCGTCCACCAACTTGTATAATTCCGTCAACAAGATAAGGATTAAGAGTTTGCAACTTTCTCACACTAGGATTATTGCGCAGTTGTTGTTCAGTAATTAATTTCACCGGATCGTGAAATCCTTCGTGATTACGCAACACAGGTATGATATCGCCAAAAACTTGGGATTGAGCGACTCTGACAATGGCTCTTTCTGCTGGAATCATTTCTGCCACCGTGATTGATTGTTGATTTGGTGTCGCATAATGTGGATTAGACTTTATTTTCAAAAATTCGATGAAGCGCAACAACCATATTACTGTTTGCTGCAAATCCTTAAAGTTTAAAAATCGTCGGAACAGCCAATGTAAGCAGTCTGAACTTTGAGGGAATTTTAGCTGAGTCATGCAAACTTCAGTCTTCTTGACTTCAGGGTGGTCTCCGGAGAGTTCCTGCAAGAAATCTGGCTGTCTTGGCCAATAAACAGCAATATTACGTAAAAACACTGGACCGTGAAACCAAATATCGGCAGATTGACATTTATCAGGCCAAACACCTCTGGATGCAAGATCCGCAGGATTAGACGCAGTAGGAACAAATGCCAATCATTTACGTTAGTCAAAGAATGAATTATCTTTAGACGATTTGCTACAAAGGTTTTAAATCTTGCCGAGGTATTGTTAATATATCTTAACACAACAGTTGAATCAGTCCACAGAAAAACACGCGAAAATTTAAAATCACACTCTCGAATAACAAATTGCGAAATTTCAGCGGCGAGAACAGCAGCAGTTAATTCCAAACGGGGTACACTGACCGGTTTTAGAGGTGCAACTCGCGACTTGCCAAAGACAAAACAACACTACGTAGAATTATCACGATAAACAGTTTTTACGTAAGCTACAGCACCATAGCCTAACATGCTGGCGTCAGCAAAAACATGCAATTCAAATTGTTCCGTTCCTAAAAATCGCCCAAATTATGTAGATTCACAATCTCATAAAAAATATCTTTGATTTCGCTTTGGTCCGGCTCAAATAGCCGAAGAAATAACAGTTTTATGAGCAATTTAAATATTTATTTTTATTTACAAGAAAAAATGGCAACACCGCTTATTTTTCACGAAATTTAAAGTAATTTCCAGAACTATCCGATTGACCTGTTTTGATTATGACGTAATAGTTGTTTGCTTTGGAGAATGTCAGAACATTCGAGTAATCTTACTGAATGGTATAAATACGATTCGCTGAAAAGCAGTATTATTATAAAATTGGATGTTTCGTTGTGGTAACTTAAAATTGGAAAATTGTTAACTGTGTGAAGTCATAGTTTTTTGAACGCAAGTCTTTGGTGATCTACGTGATTGTGAAGAATTAAGCTATTGAGCTTTAACCTGTTGCTTTGATTTATACTATTCGGGCTCCTAAGTGGATTGGAGCATATTTCTTAATAAAGAATATATTGTGGTAGTCTGAGCTGTGATTTAGCTAGACTATATTTTTGCTGTCGCTGGTTCGAAGGTCAGATCCAGCAAGAAGATTAAGAATTATCGTTTAGTAGACACCGAGATTGTGTTATTGGCGAGGCCTTCTTAACAGGCGCCAAAAAAGGTAGACGATTAAACAACGTACTAAGTTACCAAATAAATTCTACAAAATTTCAAAAAACTTTTTAACATCGGAATAAAATTTAAAAAACTTTCCAAAATTTAGAAAACTAAAATTTGTGGAAGTAACAAAATTTCAAAAACTTTTCGCAAGGTTAACAAGCAAATTTCAAAAGATTTTTCACAAGCTAACAAGTAAATTTCAACAAGTGAAGTTTTAAGAAGATCAAGTAAATTTGTTATATAAGAAGAGCTCTTAAATTGAATAACCTACTTTGAAATAAACTGTTGGTAAAATTGCTTAATTTAATTGAACTGTGTGAAAAGAATAATTTAATTTGAAGACTCCAGAGGAAAATTGCAAGAAAATTCCTCACAACTAAAGGTACCGTGGAATTTGGATTTTCTTTTATTTAGCTGTGAACTGGTAGTTTATTAATTTGTGGTAATTGTGATTTATTTCATTTGGTAGTGTATTTACTGTTAAGATTTTTAGCTATGTCTAGTAAAGATATTGACGTAGGGCTGCCCGATGTTGGCCCGTCTGGTTTGGGGTTAGATGAGGTTGTCCCGGGAGGGGTGCAGGTTGGTACTCGCTTAGGGATGACCACTAGATCTATGGCCAGAGGGGTAGATAATGATGGGATTATTGACCCAGAGGATAGTGTCTCCAACTTGGGGTCTAGAGCTTCATGTACCTCTGTTTTGTCTGAAGCACAAATTGAAATTCAACGGCAGATGGAGACTAATCGCATCATGGCTGATTTAAGGTTAGCCAAACTGGCACGGGAGGAAAGGCAGGCACAACTGGCCCGGGAGGAGAAAGAGGCAGAGCTCAAGGCGGAGCTGGCCTTAAAAGAGGCAGCATTAAAGGCTGAATTTTTAAAGAAGGACTTGGAATGCCGTAAGTCACGGTCTGGTTCTCAAGTCAGTTCAAGGCGGTCAGCCCACACCAGAACCGATTTTCTTGAAACCCATGGTGGGTATTTGAATACTAATAGTCAGCAAAGTAAGGCTGTGATCTCTGGTGGTGGTGGTGAGACTGGTGATGTGTTACTCCCCAAGACTGCTGTCCGGGAGAATTTAACCTTGCAGAAGTTTTCTGACTCAAATAATTTGCTAGGTAGCAATGATAGGTCTCTGCAAGGCAATGTGGCTTTTGGGGCTGCCCGAAGTGTGCCTCCTGACTTTGAGAAATATGTAGTTTCCCCTGGTGTGCCGTCTGGTCGGGCCGAGACATGCCCTAAAATTTGTGGTCCATATGGTAAAAGTGCTGTTGAATATGATGGTGGTGTTAAAAATAAGTATGCTAGTGATGCCTTACCTGCTGTTACGAATGCTAGATCTTGCAATGTTGGTGGTTTAAATTGGAATAATGGATTGTCTCCTGTGCAGTCAGGCTTGACTCAGCAGGACAGTTTCTTTCAATATCAAAATTGTCGTACTTTCATAGATAAGGCATCTTTGATTAATTACAACGGAAGTAATATGCCATATATTTTCTTTCATAATCGCATTAAGGCTTTAATGGATAGTTGTCCGTTTGAAAATTCACGTTTAACTTTGTTGCAAGCTGCTTGTGTTGGACTTACTGGCCAAAATATTTCTAATCTGGTTGCTGACACACCTGGCCTGTCTGAGGCTAGGCGCATTGAAATGTCTCTTGAAAGATTGTCGCAGAGATTTGGTGTTAGAGGTGGTTTTTATGCTGAACCGGAAATCCGCAAGTTTCGGTATGGTGATAAATTAAAATCAGATTCGGCCTTTGCGCTAAAAGAATATAAAGACCAATTGTCTCAATGTTTGCTCTACGCCAAAGCTTATAATCAACCAGATAAAGTAGAAGGTCGATTTGTATTGGATTTGGCTAAGCGTTTGCCAGATGTAACTAAAAAAGAGTTCTTAAAGTTTTTGGCAAATCGGTTTGGACACACAAATGAGCCTAGTTTTGAAAGCTTATTTGAATTTATAACTGAAGAAGAATCTTACAAGTCGACAGATTTTGGTATTTCACTTCTAAATGCTTCAATGAATTGCGCAAATTTGAAAAGCCCCATGATAAAAGTAAAAAGGCTTGCCCAGTAAGACAAACTTCCGTTAAATCACCTAATCTCCCAAGAAGGTCTGATGCAAATAATAAACAGAAGAAGTTTCTAACTACTGATAGTCGACCAGAGCATCCTATATGCATCTACTGTTCTTCGAAAGGGCTGGTTGAGCATCATTATCTGTCAAATTGCTCTGAATTTTTGCGTTTAACGCCTATTGATCGCAAAGATGTAATTGTTAAATCTGGTCGGTGTTTGAACTGTTTGCATAAGCATTTTGTTAAAGATTGTTTTGCCCCCAATAGCTGTAGAAAATGTGGAGCTGCATATAGTAGAAAGCACTCTCTCTTGTTGCATGATGCCTTTGTTACACCATCTCAAGCATGTGAGAGTGGTGATAACACTTCAGAACCTTCAGTTACTGTGCGCAAAGTTGGTATTGGGAGTGTGAAGGCTGCCTTTAGTCGTGTCACTGCTGCCCGCATAATGAACCCTGTAAATGATAAAAGCAGGTTGGTGTATGTACAGCATGACCCAGGGTCACAGGTTACTCTGGTCTCAAACAAGCTGGTACAAGATTTAGGTCTAACTGCATTTGATAATGTTTCATTTGAAATGCAAACAATGACTAGTTGCAAGGCTACCACGGCAGATTTAGTCAAGTTTAATGTGCAGTCATTGCATACTGGTGAGATCTTTGGTAATGTGGTGTCAGTGGTCAATGAACCTTGGAGCGATGATGAAAATACTTTGCCTCATAAACAGGACTTGAGTGTGTATGAGCACTTTAATGATATTGAAATTGTTTGCTTGGATAATTGTCATAGTGTGGATGTGTTACTGGGCAATGACAATGCCCATCTTATGTATGCCAAGCAAGAACGAATGGGCAAGAGTCAAACTGACCCACATGCACTACTTTCTCCATTAGGCTGGTTAGCTTTTGGAGGAAAAACATCTTTAAGTGAGGTACCTGTCAAAGTCTTAAGAGCCAATGTTGAAGACAAGCAAAGCAAGACATTAAGCTTGCAACAGGCTATTGACAGAAAAGATGCAGAAATTGCTGAATTGCGTAGTGTTGTTAAAGATTTATCTGTTGAAGATGAGATACCTCAATGGTCTCGCACTGATACTATTGCCAGTCAATTGGTAGAGCCCTCCATAAAGGTAAAAGATGACCGGTTTGAGATTCCCGTACCTGTGGTTGAGAAAGCAACATTGCCTAATAACTTTGAGTTAGCACACGAGCAACTGTCTGCCCTGCATAAGAAGGCCCTTCGGCAACCTCATCTTAAAGAATTTTTAGTTGAATCTATGGCAGAAATGCAGTCCAATAATTACATTGAACGTGTGCCTGATGCTGATTGTGCGAATGACCAAAAATGGTATCTACCTTATTTTGTTACCTCTCAAGTTAAGAAGCGTATAGTGTATGATGGAAAGGCCAAGTTTAAGGGAACCTGTGTGAATGATATTATTATGTCTGGACCTGATCTTCTAAACCCCTTGCTGCATGTTTTAACCAGGTTTCGCTTAGGTAAGTATGCTTTGATGTCAGATGTCACAAAGTGTTTTTTCCAAATTCAGTTGCCGGCTGCCCAAAGAGACCTATTTCGCTTGCTGTGGTTCGAAAACAATGATGTAGAAAGAGGTAAGTTGGTATCCTACCGTTTTCGAGTCCATCCTTGGGGCATCAAAAGTAGCCCCTACATTGCCTGTCTTGCATTTAAGAAGCTTGTTGAGGAAAACCCCACATGTGCTAGTGACATGACCCTTCAAAATATACTGCAGAACATGTATATGGATGACCTTATTTTTTCAGTAGATAGTTTAGAGAGTGCACAGACTATCACAAATGAGGCGGTGAACCTGTTTAGAAGTTGTGGATTTAAACTTGTTAAGTGGAGCGCAAATAGGGACACTATGAGTGTTTTGTCCTCTTTAGGTCCTGAACTTTTGTCAGCTTCTATAAGAGAATTAGACTTGTGTGGTGAAGAGCTAGCCTTGCCTTCTGCCAAAACCTTAGGCTGTGTCTGGGATCCTGACTCAGATGAGTTGCGTATTGACTGTTCATTAAAGCCTCTTGGTAAGTATACACGTAGAACCATGCTCAGTCAATTAGGACAGAATTTTGATCCACTGGGATTTGGGTCCCCTTTCTTTATTAAAGCACGTTTGATCTTGCAGCAGTTGGCTATAGATAAATATGATTGGGATACAAAAGTCCCAGATGAGATTGTTAAAGAGTGGGATGCATGGCTGCATTCACTTTCTTTGCTGCAGAGTTTTTCGCTTCCCCGGTGGTTATTCTTAAATAGCAATATACCTTGCTCAATTGATGATGTGAAATATGAGTTGCATGGGTTTAGCGACGCGTCAAATCAAGCTTTTTCTTCAGTGATATATCTGCGCAGATTAGTTAACGGTGCACCTAGTGTAGCTTTTATTTTTGGTAAATCTACAATTGTTCAGCGGCATCAGTCATCCTGGCCCATTGCAAGAAAAGAGTTAACAGCTGCCGTAAACACCTCCAAGTTGATGTATCAAGCAAATGAGGCTTTAAAACTGGACATTAGTAAGAGATACTTCTGGTGTGATTCTAAAACTGTGTTGTCTTGGATAAAGAATCCAGATTTACGCCTAAATAAGTTCATCACCAGACGAATTGACCACATCCTAATGCTGTCAAATGAATCAGACTGGAGATTTTGTCCAACAAATGTAAATGCTGCTGATGTGGGGTCTCGCCCCAATCTAATCTTGAAAGAAGAGTCACGTTCTCTTTGGCTAAATGGCCCACCATTCTTGGCTAAGTATGGTGAGCCGGAAATACCTGTCCCAGAGCTTGTGCCCATACGAAAGATTGACGTCAAAAAGGATGAAGATCTGAACCAAATTGTGGAAGATAAGTTGGAAAGACTGATTGACAGCTCATCATCCTTATATGTATTGCAGAAGCGAGTGGCATATCTTCTATCTTTCCTGGATTATATTCGAAGCAAAGTCCAAAAGAGTAAGTATGTCCCTCCAAAACTGGATGCTTCTTGCTTAAGTAGGGCACTAGAAAGAATTGTGATCTTTGTCCAACGACGCATCTATGGTAAGTTTATTGAATCCCTAAGTGAGAAATCTCCAGATGCCTTTGATGAAATTATCAAGTGCTTAGAAAAGAAAACAGCACCTGAAAGTAGAAAAAGGGTAAAAGAGTTACGCTCTCTGAAGAAGTTTCGGCCATGCTTAGATGACAAAGGTGCATTACATATAGAAGGCAGGTTAAATAGCTCTCCTGATATTGCATTTGATGCTAAACACCCACTCATCTTGCCATCTAGGCACAGTTTAACAAAGCTTGTTATCTTGTGGTATCATCATTGGAATCGTCACAGTGGAGTGCAACACACTTTGTTGTCAACTCGACAAAAATTTTGGATTACTAATGGTAATGCATCAGTACGAAGATATGTGAATGATTGTGGTGTGTGTATGATTAAAAAGGCACAGCCTGTAAGGCAATTAATGTCAGATTTGCCACAGTCACGTGTTACTGCAAACAAAAAGCCCTTTTTTTACTGTGGTCTGGACTATTTTGGGCCCATGTCATTTGTGGAAGGTAGAAGCCACAGGAAGGCCTGGGGCCTCTTATTTACTTGTATGTCATCAAGGGCCGTGCATGTTGAATTGGTGACTTCCCTGACTTTGAGTGAGTTTATACTAGCTTTTACCCGATTTACAGACTTACGAGGGCCAGTAAGTACAATTTATTCTGATAATGGAACTACATTCCAAGCTGCAGCCAAAGTGCTGCCAAAATTGCTTGAGTCTACAGAATTGAAAAATTCACTTCGTAAAAAAGGTATCGACTGGGAATTTATTCCCCCCTATGCACCCGCACAAGGTGGGGCTTGGGAAGCTATGGTGAAGCAAATCAAGCATGTGATTGCTAATATACTTGAAAAGTCACAACGCAGACCCAGCTTTGTAGAATTGCTGACATACGTGGGAAGTGCCACCAAGATTGTAAATGATCAACCTTTGACCCCCTTAAGTGATAACCCTAGAGACTTTACAGCAATAACCCCTGCCTCACTCTTAACTCCCTATTCAAGTCCATATTGTGTGGTAGGTTCACCACAACACAAAGACAATTTAAGGAGAGACTATCGCTTTAATATCTCTCTTAGTGATCAGTTTTGGAAAAAATGGCTGGAGTTTTACCTACCTTGGCAACAGGGGAGAAAGAAGTGGTTGAAAATGGCACAGAATCTAACGCCAGGCCAATTGGTAGTCTTAACCTCAATGGAAGATATATCAAAACGAGGCAAATACCAACTTGGGAGGGTGCATGAGGTCATTCCCCAGAGTAGAAATGGAAAGCAAATTGTGCGTAGAGTTAAAGTTGCCACTACTAGTACAGATGAAAGCACTGGTGATGTCAAAGTGGTTTATGTATTAAGGGACCTTTCTTGTATTGCCCCAGTAGACTGCCCCTTAGATAGCTGAATTTTCAACTTGGCAAGGTTGACAGAGGGCAGACTCTGCCATAATATTTTTACTCTTGTGTTGTTATTTCCTGTGTTTTTGTTTATTTATGTGCTTTGCTTATTGGGTTTTCTATTGGAAGAATAAGACGTTCCTGTTGATAGTAGAAGACATTAGCTGTAGCCTATGCTATTTTGGCCCTATTTACATGTAATGAATCTGAGATATTGCTGCTTAAATTGTAAAAGAAAGCTGTGTACTACTTCTGCCCTTGTGATTCATAAATGCTGACTTTGAAGTTGAATTGTTGATTTGAAGCAGGCAATAAGTTGCAGCAAATATAAACTACTGATGTTTCTGTTATTCACATTTGTGCTGTATACAAGATATTGATTACAATTGGCTGCAGTGTTAAAGTTAGTGTATTTCATTTATTTATTGTGCTGTGTTTCTTTTTTATTGAGTATTGAGTTAAGTGAAGTTGTGTATTTGTACATCGAATTCAAGTGTCTTTGTGATTTGTTAAGTTGCGATTTTTCGAACTTCATTTGTGTTTGAAATTTGACAACTGTGTGTCAAATTGGGGCCGCTTTGTTCCGTTCCTAAAAATCGCCCAAATTATGTAGATTCACAATCTCATAAAAAATATCTTTGATTTCGCTTTGGTCCGGCTCAAATAGCCGAAGAAATAACAGTTTTATGAGCAATTTAAATATTTATTTTTATTTACAAGAAAAAATGGCAACACCGCTTATTTTTCACGAAATTTAAAGTAATTCCAGAACTATCCGATTGACCTGTTTTGATTATGACGTAATAGTTGTTTGCTTTGGAGAATGTCAGAACATTCGAGTAATCTTACTGAATGGTATAAATACGATTCGCTGAAAAGCAGTATTATTATAAAATTGGATGTTTCGTTGTGGTAACTTAAAATTGGAAAATTGTTAACTGTGTGAAGTCATAGTTTTTTGAACGCAAGTCTTTGGTGATCTACGTGATTGTGAAGAATTAAGCTATTGAGCTTTAACCTGTTGCTTTGATTTATACTATTCGGGCTCCTAAGTGGATTGAAGCATATTTCTTAATAAAGAATATATTATGGTAGTCTGAGCTGTGATTTAGCTAGACTATATTTTTGCTGTCGCTGGTTCGAAGGTCAGATCCAGCAAGAAGATTAAGAATTATCGTTTAGTAGACACCGAGATTGTGTTATTGGCGAGGCCTTCTTAACAGGCGCCAAAAAAGGTAGACGATTAAACAACGTACTAAGTTACCAAATAAATTCTACAAAATTTCAAAAAACTTTTTAACATCGGAATAAAATTTAAAAAACTTTCCAAAATTTAGAAAACTAAAATTTGTGGAAGTAACACAAATTTAATAACGGTTCTACCCATAATGATGAAACTTCTAACAATATAAATCCCTTTAAGTTGAGGCAACGCCTTTAACCACGCGTCCCACTCAGAACCTATGCCATGTTTATTTTTAAGATCATCGTCCCATTCAAGCTCAGCTTGATAAACTTTCTGCAGCATCTGCCTAGCTGGTAGCAAGAATGATTGTATCAAGCCCAAGGGATCATACGTTTGAGAAATAGTAGACAAAATACCCCTCCTCGTACAGGGCCTTTCCTTGAGATTTACGTTCACCCTCATTCGATCCGTAGCTGCATCCCTGAAAACACCTAGGGCCTTCTGAGAAGGAAGTCGGCACTCATCAAGATCGATATCAGATGCAAGGTCTTCCTGCGGAATAGAACTCAAAACATGTTTGTTATTAGACAAAAACTTGGTAACGTGAAAACCACCACCCTTTAGTAGCTCACACAACTGTGACACAAGATTAATAGTTTTTTCAACACACTCACATGATCGGCAAATGTCATCAACATAGACATTTCTCATTACCGTCTGAATTGTTTCATCGTCTGCTCCCGAGAGATTGTCAGTGGCAGTCATACGTAGCGCGAACGCAGCACAGCATGGGGATGACTTGGCACCAAAAACATGGGTGCGCATTAGATAGTCTACCGGTGGTTGATCGAGGTTGTTATCTGGAAACCAGACCGATTTTTATGCTGATTCATGTCAAAGGATTACAAGTAAAATTGAAAACAAAAATTGTACAATAAAAGATACTTGTTAATGAAGTTCTAAAGAGAAGAGCGAATTAAGTAAATCCAAAACAGTAATCAGAAGTTATCAGAAGTAGAAATTTGTTTAACTTTATCGAAAAAGCTCTATTTAAAATTCCGGTGAGTTCGTTTCTTTTTTGTTTAAATATGGCAGAAAAATCGGAACTATACGAACGCCTGAAAGCCCCCAGAACGTCTTTAAAGGGATCTGTGACAAGAAAATTAACAGACTGCGCTGCCGTCACAGACAGTTAACAGGTGGAATCTTAATATGGAGTTTCCAAAAATTGTTTTAAACTAAAGGCTTCAAACGAAAAAAACTGAACTTTGTCTTAATAATTCCTCTGTTCCTAATATTTCCTAGATCCTACCACATCTTTATTCCGTAAAGTATCATATCCGAAAATCTTTATATATATTTTGTTCAACTTCACCTATGTGACTTGACTAAAGTCGAAGTAGTGAGGTACTTAAAGCAAGTCCGTTTTAATTCATTTTCAGGGCTCTCAGTTTTTTTGGTTGTAAGGAAATTACATTCATGTAAAATAGCGGAAATAAAAAATGAATGAGGTGAAACTTAAATGAACTTTGTGTACTGAAGGTATTTTGCATTATTTTCATCTTTTGAGAAAATTTTCCAAGTTTTCTGAGAAAAAGCTTAATCATTTGCATTTGGGCATTAAAATTGGTCATTGACACTGCGATTCTCGGAACACTTTTGCTCTGTTGAAAGGTTATTAGGCATAGTAGGAATTTGATGAGCAGTTTAGTCTAATAAGTAAGTTATGTAGAGTAAGTCAAATTAGAATTATGTTAGATGTATCACAATATATAGCTCTTAAGTATTCCATGCAGAAATAAAATGTATTAATGTCATTAGTGTAAGGTGCTTAAAAATCAATGATGTTTATCATCAATACTTTCAGCAAAAATAGTGGTCTTTAATGTTGCATGAAATTGAACAAATTTACTGTTAAACAGTTAAGCTTGAAAAAAGAATAGGGTTTATATTTCTTGGATTTTATTTTTTATCATTTTTTTGAAAATGTTCATGTTTGTTTTAATAGTTTACACTGGCTAATGTTGTTACATGAGACCAAAAAAATTTTCAATTAACGATGTATTAGTTGAGTTGTGCAATTTTTTAATTTATTTTTTGTGTTTAATCTTGAGTTTTCTTATAAGAAAGACAACTTACAGTATTTATAAAAAAAAACATAACTTTAAACTAAGTTAATTCTAAATCCAAAAATAACTAAAATCTAAATTATAGTTTTTTTAACCTTTTATTTCATTTTATTTCATCTCATTATTTATTTTCCTGACTTGCAGAAAAGCAATAAAGGTTTTGATATATAAGGCAAACAATTACTTTGACTTGCTTCTGGAGATACCAAGATATTGCTGTCCAGATAAAATTTTTATATTTTGGTTTTTTAGTTTTTTAAAAATATGACTACAATTAAGAACTGCTTGCCAAGACCACTAAGCAGAAAAAGTGCCATAAAGTGTGTTTCCCAAAAACATACAGATTGGTGCAAGTAAGCTTCTGAACTGAGACCATGTCAATCACACTTACAGTTATGTTGCTGTAACCACTTGATCATGCTATTGACTTTCAAGTCTTAATTTATTATTCGTTTAAAATTTTATAAAAATGGCATTTTATAACTTTAAGGTAATTTATTTATTTACCGTAATTCAGTTTTATTTGCAATCAAGTTATTATGTTTTTTAATTTGTTATTGACAAAGTGGTTGTAAAACATGAAACAACAGCTAAACATTATATATTAACACATGCATTACATCAATTGTGTATAGTTGCTATAGTTTTAATTTATCATAAAAACTTGTAATATTTATGTTATATATAGATTTATGTAAATTATATTATTAATTTATTAAAATTTTTATTTAACTGAAATATGGAGTGCAAAAATATATCATACTTACTTTTATTTTGCACAAATATTCAGAAATATAAAGTGAGTGTGATAGAACAAATTTTATAAACAGGACATATATGATTTCCCGTTAATCAATTAGATTAATTGAAATGTGAAAAATGTGCCAGCTTAAAACAGGGATACATTAACATATCAGGATCAGAAAGTCAAAAATACGGCATACAACAATAGGGTTACAGTCAATCTATTGTATGACTTAACTACTTTTAAACTGTCTGATTTACAGTACTTTTTTTTATATACAAATTTAAATCAGGTCAGACTTGAGCATTAATTAACAAGCTCAAGTAATACTACTTGTTGATAAAGATATTTTAACTCAGAAATTTTAACTCGAAATTCATCACTTGAGAGGAAACGATCAAATTCTTTACAAATTAAAATTTAAAATGTAATTATTTTTTTTGCAATTAAGGAATATAGATGAAAAGACAAAACAGGACATTAACCACGACATAGGAAAAACATAATCATGCTGACTTATTAGAGCTACTCTGGAGCTTTCTTAATTTTTGAGTGTCATTATTTGACTCTTGTAACCAGTGTGCATTAAAGCGTTTTAGTTCATTCTTGGCAAAGCAGTTAAAACAAGTTTCCACAATAAGTTCAAAGTTTGGGTCTGGTGCAGAATCGGCTACAATTGCCTTTTATGTCTACTTTGACTTCTCTTCTCATGTCTCATTTTCCGTTTCTCTTTTTGTTTCTTTATTATAACTTATTCTTTTTAGCAAAACAACAATAAACAAAGCAATTCATTAAGTTGTACAATTTTTTTTTTGATATTTTCACATATTTGCTTCTTTAACACTTCATAATTATTATTTTCTCATAAATAAAACACTCTTAAAATATAGTTTAAAGTTGTAAAAATTGGTTAATACTCTTAAAACATGGTTTAAAGTTGTAAGAACTTACAACTTTAAACCATGTTTTAAAAGTATTGAGATATATGAACACAAAAATTAAGAAGTGCTTTAAAAGCAAATGGCTGTTTATTAGAGTTAAACCTTTTATTGAAACTTACAAATAATAACTAGTGCAAAATTGGCCTTTATAAAACCATAGGTTTCTTGAATATATTTTAAAAAGTTCATTTCTATCAACTTTTAACCATTTTTTAAAGGTATTGAAGTATGTGAAAATACTAAAAAATATTCTCAAAGCCAACGCTTGTTTGTTAAAGTTAAATTCATTATTGAAACTTTAAGAATAAAAGCTTATCCAGATCAGTCCCCATAAAACCATTAATTTTTCCAGAATATATTTTTATAAAATCATATGTTCCAATGTTAAACCATATTTTAAAAGTGTTTAGACATGTGAAAATAATAATTAAAAAGTGTTTTGAAAACAAATAGCTTATCTTGAAAGTGAAATTTATTATGGAAACTTACAAATGATAGCATTGTGCACAATTGGCCATCAGAAAATCTTTAGTTTTGTTAAATATATTTAAATCAAATCACTTTTTGGGCTTACGACAATATTTTAAGAATGTTTAAGCAGCAAATGGCAGTTTTTTAAAGTTTACTTTATGACAGAAACTTGCAAACGACAGCTTGTGCACAATCGGCCATCAAAAAATCATTGAAACATGCGATTGATAGCTTGTGCAATATTGGCCCCCTCAAAACATTACATTTCGTTAAATATTTATAGAAAATCTATTCCATTTTAAGAATATTTTATTTATGTCAAAATAATGATTAAGAAGTGTTTGAGAAGCGAATGATTGATTTTTGAAGTTAAATTCAGAAAGCCTGCAAATATTAGCTTGTGCAAAATTGGTCATCATGAAATATTTTTTGTTTCAATAAATGATTTAAAGCAAAATCAATTTGTACATTTTGAAAGTATACTTAAGAATGTATAAGACATGTATAATCATTGAGAAGTGTATTTGGAAATAAATCATTATTGAAAAGTGTGATTGATAGCTTGTGCAAAATGGGCCCCCAAAAAGATTATGTTTCATTGAATATTTAAACACATTCAATTCTTACAACCTTAAATTATATTTTAAGAATGTTTTATTTATATGAAAATAATGATTAAAAAGTGTTTGAAAAGCAAATGATTGATTTTTAAAGTTAAATTCAGAATACAAACCTGCAAATGTTAGCTTGTGCGAAATTGGCTGTCATGAAATATTTTTTGTTTTACTAAATGATTTAAAGCAAAATCAAGTCCTGCAACTTGAAAGTATATTTTAAGAATGTATAAGACATGTATAATCATTGAGAAGTGTATTTGGAAATAAATCATTATTGAAAAGTGTGATTGAGAGCTTATGCAAAATGGGCCCCCAAAAACATTATGTTTCATTGAATAATTTAAACACATTCAATTCTTACAACTTTAAACTATATTTTAAGAGTGTTTTATTTAAAAAGTTTTTTGTTGGTACAAAATTTTAAAATAGCTTTTAACAACAAATGCTTCATTTAAAGCTCTTTTGTTAATTAAGTAGCCTTAAAAAAGGCTGTTTTGAAAACTCAAACATTTTCGTCTAGCTCTCTTCAGGAGGTTTCGCTAGAATGAATTGCAGAACTGAATGTAGTATTTCAAAAGTTATAAAGCTGATTCTGATTGGCTAAAAATTAAGGTTAATAATAGTTATCATAATAATTGAAAAGTATTAATAAATAAAATCACGTTTCGTCAGCGTAAGAAATTTTTTGGCAAAAAAAAGGAACAAAATTATGCAAGCTTTGTGTTAAAATTTGGAACTAAAAAAGAAAATTTTTACAATTATGCTAACAATTTATGTTTGTAAACAAACTCTTTCTGTCTACACAAATTAGGTTTTCAAAGAGTGATGAAAATTGATTCTAAGACTGATAAGTGGAAATCAGATCGTGCTTTAGAGAGAATAAAAAATTGATTGTCCTTATAGTGAGATGCACATTTTTGGTTATGTAACAAATGGTTTCCAATCGGTGAGTCACAGTGCGGTATTGAATTAGCTAGTTTACCTGGACGTTCTGGTTGTTTACGTTCTTTACTGGTTCTATTCCAAATAGACTTCGGCACATGCTGGCGGATTCTGTCCTGCAAACGTTGAGACGTTCGACCCACGTACCGACTATCACAGTGGCACACGTATTCGTATACGACGTTACTTTGTTGAAAAGTGGGAAGAACGTCTTTATGTATAGCAGGTAAAATTCATCTGGTGGAAAAGACCACTCGTGGTTGGACCGCTCCAAAACAATTATTAATAGATAATTTTACTTTTCTTTCAAATTTCAGGGAATTTTTGCCAATCCAAAGTAGTTTTACATAGACAGGACATTTTTTGGGGCCTTCTTTAGTGTTTTGTTGGAAACGTAAAAGTTTTTTAAAAATTCTCGAATCAATAAGGAATTCTGGATAACCATTTTGTACAAGAATAGAGCGAATATTATCTAGTTCATGTTTTAATGTGGATTTAGAGCAGATTTTTAAGGCTCGATGTGTTAAAGTATCAATGAGATTTGTTTTACGTTGTTTTGGTCCAAAGGAATTCCAGTGAATATATTGACCTGTGAAAGTGGGCTTTCGATAGACTGAAGTGATGAATTTATTGTCAGATTTTGTAACAAGTACATCCAAAAAAGGCAGAGAATTATTGGTTTCAATTTCATTGGTAAATTTTAAGGAGGGGTGAAGCGAGTTAAGACAATTTAAAAATTTTTGGAATTCAGTTTCTTTGTGAAAAAGGGAAAAAGTGTCATCAACGTACCGACAGTATACGGTAGGTTTTGAAATTTCATTGAAAAGTTTTGATTCATAATAGCCAACGAATATATTTGCTAGAGCGGGACCAAGGGGACTACCCATAGCAACTCCATCAATTTGTTGTTAAAGCTAAATTCAACAGAAGTGGTTGCAGTTTTCATCAGTTCAATAAAAACATGTTTAGGAATAACTGGAGCAGGGAGGTGACCGTCGTAAAGTGTTTTAGTACAAATTTCAATGGTTTCTGCTAAAGGTACGTTAGTAAATAAGCTACAAATATCAAATGAACAAAGAATTGAATCATTAGAATTTACTTTGAGTTGTTGTATCATTTCAGCGAAAGAAAAGGAATCATTAATACAATTAGTTGAGTAGAGTTCTAATATGGGTTGTAATAAGGCAGCAAGAAATTTAGCGAGTTCATGTTGGGCAGATCCAATCATTGAAAGAATAGGACGGCAAGGCACATCTTGTTTGTGAATTTTTGGAAGGCTGTACATTCTTGGTCATTGTGAGCCGGTGGGTCTAATAACTTCATAAACGGTTTTCGGAAGATCATCACTTTTAACTAATTGAAGTAAACAACGTTGAAGTTTGGTTTCATTTTGAGTAGTATTATCAAATTCATTTGCAGGCCCAAGGCATTCAAATTTAGTTACGTCAGAAAGAATGGCTACCATTTTTTTGTCATATTCTGATCTATTAAGAATGACGACTCCAGAGCCTTTGTCAGGCTTAGTAATTAAAATGTGTTTATTAGAACGTAGAGACTTAATCGCTTGAAGACAGTCAGAATCAAAGGGGAATTTAGTCACATCGATAGGAGAACCACAAAAACTGTGTGCTAATTCATTAAGTTTAGCTTTAAGAAGACTTAGTTCATCAATACTTTTTGGTTTATGATGTAATAATTGAGCAAATAAAATTTCAAATTCAGCAAATACTTCTTCACGTTTAATATTAGTTGGCGGAAGGCAAAACTCTAGACCATAGGCTAAAACAAACTTTTCAATTTTGGAAAGATTGTAACTAGAATATTAAAGTGATTGTAACTAGAATATTAAAGCGATAGATTATGTCTGCTGTGAAACACTGCTTTTTCTCTGTCGAACCACGTGTTATTTTCAACACCCAACAGCTCCTTCCAGTGATTAAGAAAGACATGTAACCTTCCCATCATCACAGCAATGTTATTTACCAGTTTTTGTGCCACTGCGATAGTTGGTATGTTGGTCGCACGTCTCAACGCTTAGAAGAGCAAATTAAACAACACGTTCCTAGATCCATCACCAATCCTTGTGCCTCGCCCAACTGCCAAAGTCTTTCCTGCTCTTGCAAGAACAACACACGCCCACAACAATTTCATGAATCCGCCATTGGTCAACATCTTCTTGACAACGCCCAATGTGCCCTTCATTACAGCAACAAAAAATTTTCTATTCTTGCTTGAGGTCGCTCTTCCTTTCACCTTTCTGCTCTTGAAGTGACTTTCATTAAATCTCTCAATCCCCTTCTGTGTAAGCAAAAAGAATTCATCTACTCTTTGAAAATTTCTTAATCTTTTCTCTCATTGGCTGACTTCTTTCAGCCAATGAGAACTCTACTTTCTTCCTTTATAACTTAGTTCGGTTTCAATTCTGCTTCATTCTGATGATTTCCCCTGAAGAGTGTCAGATGAAAAGCTTTGGGAAGAAAAATCTTTTACTTACGCAATTAGAAAGTAAGTGGAATCTTTGCTTGATGACATTATAAGGATGAATCTCAAGTTAGATTGCACAGCCGCTATATGAGTCTCTCTCTCTATTTTGCTACATCTCTGTCACTGTCTCAGTCTGTATGACTGGCAATTCGGCCAGCAAGTATATATCGCCAAAGTGATTTTATAGATTTACTATTATGACGCCTGACTTTTTTTACAGGTAAAATCATGAGGCGATAGATCACGTGGTCAGGTTATATCGTGTTTGCTGTGTGTTGATAATGATTACACAAAAAGGTGGAATAATGATAATAATGACACAAATGGCATTGATGGCATGATCAGCCAACAATCAGTTGGGGGTACACCATGATGGAAAGGCAGTACATAAAGAAAATACTAAGAAATGCAAAATTATTACATGACGGTTGTCATGGCAGTAGATAAACGTTGTGCACCAAACAGAAGGGCGCTGCAAGCAAAGTCTGCAGTGAGTGAAATACATGTGAAAATGCATTTGTGGAAAACTTTTCAAAATCCAAGCAAATGTATGCACGAAAGGCAATTTGCAGTGATGAGTTTGCTACAATAATAATAATCTGCAAACCTTCAAATCGTTGATGCTGCATGAAATCTAGACTTTGGACAGACCAAACTTGCTACTTTTTTGTTGAGTTTGAGTCCAGCTATATTGCATCAAATTGTTGGGTCCCGAATTTGCATCCTGGACTTCATTTTGAATCTGACTCTGGTTTCATGAATTTTGTCTCCAAAATGTAGTGACTCTAAAAAAAAGATCTTCACTGTAAATCTTACTCTAGGTTTTTGATTGTTGTTGAAAAAGTAACTTTGCAAAACACTGTTTTGAGAAATGAAAATATAACTAAAAAATTTGAGTGAGCAGTGGGATGCAGAAAAATGTGAATTGGGCTGCAGGTTGGGCATCCCTGGTTTAGATAAAGTATTAAGTTTTAATATTAGCCCTTGCAATGCTAATTATTCTTACAGTTGGTCAGCACAAAGTTGTTAAGTGTTTGTTTGCAGTTTGCACTGTAAGTTGCTTTGAAGTTCTGTGAAGGTTGAGAGTCAAGTTTTGCAAGAGTTGATCAAGTTCATTTAATTTTATGAATAATATATTCTATTTGGTTAAGTTAAAAACTGATTTTTATTTGTTGAGAGAAGTTTTCTAGAGTATTCATTCATGCTTACCAGAACTAACTGTATTAAGTTCAGTCTTGTGGCAAACTATTTGTAGAGCCAGTATAAGTAAAAATTAACACTGCTTCACTTCTACACAGTATTTAGGTTTCCTAGTTTAACTGGTCCGTTTGGATTCTTGAGTAAGGGTGTGACAAACTCAAAACTGACCAAGAACGTTTCTGCCAAATTGTTTACATGTAAAAAACTTTTCATGCACACACACATACACATGTAAAAAAACTTATCATTTTTTCAACTGTTCTGAATGACACTTTGCCTCACTACTAGTATGTGCAAGAACCAAGCAGCAGTTTGCAAGTGATGAGAGAGTTTAGGTAGCTTTTTAAGGAAGCAACAACTAACTAGTTAATCTAAAATCAACTTGTATTGAAACCAAAATCATTGTGAAGTATCTATTTTCCAGAATTAAATCTATAAAGATAACAAGAATTAAATTTAATTAAGATTGGTCAAAATTGCCAGTAAAACACTATTTCAGACTTTTTGGCTATACTGTCTTATTAATAATTATACTAATTTTTAGTGATTTTTAATCATGTTGATATAATTTTGTTGTATTAGCTTCCTTAAAATGTTTTGTGTACAATGATGGAATCTTCCAAGAAATTGCCTGTTGACAATGCTGCAACATCAATCCCAAATGTAAATAAATCTTTAAGTACCCTATTTCAAGTTGAAGACACATCAAAAATAACATCCAGCTTTTCTAAATCTGTAGATGTTGATTCGTCTTTGTCAGATTCTCTTAATAATCTTAAGATTTTCGAAACAAGTTCTTCAAATAACATTGGTTTTGAAAAAAAAAATCCTTTGAAGCCTCAAAAATCTTTTGAAAAGATTACTACTTTTTCTATGGATGATCTTGAAATAATGACAACCCTTGGTTTGTATTTTTATTCTTGATTTCTATTTAAAATAATATTTATTATTTCAATTTAAATTTGCACCAAAATTTTTTTTCCAAAGCTCTAAAACAGGTTTGTTTCAAGAATAAATTATTACATTTTATATTCTAATCAATGTTTACACTGTTACCAAGAACAGTACTTAATTTAAAATTTGTAAGTTCTGTTATAAATCAGAAGTCAGTTCAACATTAATAAATACAATAAAAGTTGTACTGGTGAATCTGGATATTTGCTTATCGGATAATCAAATAATCTGCTTTATTGCATAAGGATCATAAATCCAAACCACAGCCATTCATTTGCTAAGAAAACACTTTGGTTAATTGTATATTGGTTTATTGCATAATCCTAGTAATTGAATAGAAATTCAAAACTATTTATTTGATTAACCAAACATCCTGCACATCAATAAAAGTAGCTGCCAATTGAAAATGCATTGTGAGCATACACATACAATGCTCTTGCAGCATATTCATGAGTAGACAACAGTTGATACAGAACAAAGCAAGATTAAAGTTGCTGAAGTGCTACTGCATGTTCTTAAAGAATCTGTCATCATCTGATTAAAACAACATTATCAATAAAAAACAACAAATGTCCCTCATTGTGCAATGACCGTTTATTTAATTGTAAATGTACAATGTGATTTCATTTCAGTGTTACATACTGTAGTTTGCAAAACACAGTGCATGCACTTCCCTTTGTTCGTTTAACAAAGTTTAACCAATTTAAATTTATTACAATTAAAAATCCTTATTCAAATAGAATTGGAAAGAAAAATAACGAATTAGAATAAAACACATTTAAAACTGCAATTTTTTAAGTTCGACAATTAGTACGTCCGGAATTATACTATTGATTATTAAGTTTACTTCAAGCTTTTACATCTGCCCAAAAGTATTTCAAGACATTAACTTATAAGAAGCTTTTTCTAAAAAAGGGAACAGATTGTTTATGAAGCGAATAATTGCAAGCAAGCAAAAAAAACTGATAAGCTTTAAAGTGATTAAAGGCCTGTTTCCACTACAAGCGTGGAAAAAAGCATTCTTTGTTTGTTTTATTGATTTTTTTTGCGCTCGCTTCAATTATAACCGCTCGCTTCAATTGAAGATCAATAAAAAAGAGAAAGAATGCTCTTTTCCACGCTCGTAGTGGAAACGGGCCTTAAGGAGTAAAATAATAAGGTCTTTTCACTGCCTTGCAAAAACAACTCGCAAACAATTCATCAGCATTACAAAGCACATTACGAATGTTGGGTATCTCTGCTAGAAAGATTTAAACAAAACAAATAAACAAAATATGGTTATTTCTTCAAACCACCTTTTTTTCTTTGTTTTTCATCACTTGCTCACTTTGTGAGAATAGAAAAAACCAAAATTAAGACTCGTTTCCACTATGAGCATGGAATAGAGTATTCTTTGTTTCTTTTGTTGATCTTTTTGCACTTAAATCTAAGCGAGTGCTAACCAAAGCAAAAAATCAATAAAACAAACAAAGAATACTCCATTCCATGCTCACAGTGAAAACAAGCCCTAACAACTTTGTGCAAGGAAATGCAGACCTTATGTAAACAACAGGATACTATCTTCCTTTGCTTTTTGAAGCAATGAAGAAACCACACGTAATGCCACTAAAATTAATCTAAATTGAAATTTGTAAAATTAAAATTTCTATAATCTCCTGGGAATGTTATAATTCATTTATTCATTCATTCAGTTTTTTTATTCTCGATCATTATTAAACAGTTTAACACAAAAATTATAAACATTAAAAAGATCAAGAAAAGGAAGAAGCAGCACAACGTCAGATGTTAAAACATGCATATGATAAACATAAAGTAAAAGTACAAGACAGTATAAAGCATGGCCGCAACACCTTAATCAGATAAAGATATAAGAAGTGAAAAAGAAAAAAAACAAAATAAATAAATAAATACATAACAATAATATTATTAAACAAACTGAATGATTAAATAACCAGTGCATGACTAGGCTGCGTAATGATGATAAGTGGCACAGCTAGCCAAGATGGGAATTTAGCTTAACTGAGCAAGGTGAGTAAAGAAAAACCACCCAAAAAAGAAACCTCACTGTCCCAAAACCTTTTCTAATAATGAGTTCATTCTGAATGGCCATGATTATCTGGCACATAGGGATGCAACTAGGGGGGATGTTTGGATGGCATGCCATCCCCCTTTACAATACTTATCAAAAAACCAAAAACAATAGACTGTCTTACAAAACAGCAATTTTTTGTTGGCAGTCTTTTGATCTGCTCTGCTCCCTTTAGCTGTCACAAAAAAAGGCCTTCGCTTTAACAATTTCATTTCTGTATTGTTTTAGTGTTTCTTTAATCAATGCTATTGGAGTTTTTAATGTTTGCAGAATTTTGCAAAATTTTTTTGATTTTGCTGCATACTTTTTTTAACAGTGTAGTCACACTCTTGTACTCACATTCATAATAACTGTAGCAGTGAGAATTGGATAACTTAAAATTTTTTTGTTCACTTGAATGTTACATCATAAATTTATCTCTAAGAATTGTGCAATGAAGATTTGAGTCAGCCAAATTACTTATTATTATTATTGCTTTTTATTGCCTTTGTATTTCATCATAAACATTCTGTCTCGTATGTTAAAATCTTTTGGGAGTTTGTTTCGTGCACATGTGCTTCTAATGTTTTCTTTTAACAAGATAAAGATTTAGTTGTTTGACAGTATGAAGTTTGCAATTTACATTTGTTACGATTTTAACTTAGAATGCGATTCTTACTTAGAACGCCAGAATTGATTTTAATTCTTATATTTCATTAACTATTTTGCTTTGGTTAATATAATTGATTAAATCAGAAGTCTTGATTCTTCTTTGGATAGAATCAAATTACTTAAATAAAGTCTAAGTCAACCAAACAATAACTGCTTTTTCAAACTAGTATATTGAAGATGGAATTAATGTATAGTACGTCACATATTTTTAAAAGTGAAGTTACGTCACACGCTCTTCAAATGTTTATGTAGGCGCTAATGTGTGACTAATTTCAATCGTGTCACATAGTTAGGGTTGCCAGATTAGGTGAAAAGTTGCAAGTTGGGTCAGCTTGGGACAGCACTTACAAACCTTTATAAAACTTAAAAATTGGTGAGAGCGAGCATAGCCAAGAATAGAATTTTTAGCTTTGCAGAAATTGTGTCTATAAAAAAAGCTTTTTTCCATAATTGCCATCCCCTTTTGATAATTTCTGGTTGTGCCACTGGGTACACATACTGAAATGATTCAGCAACAATTAGAGATTAAAAGGGGGTGTTTTTACTACTTTTGGATAAACCCATAATCTGGTTTAATTGCATAAAAAAGCATAAGAAATTGGCTATGCAATTAACTGGATTTGCCTGTACATATTTATTATTTTGTACAAGTTTTGCTTTAAAAAAAAGTGCTCATATATATATAATACAAAATTTATTCAATCACTGTTTAAAAACCACAACAGTCTGTTTCATCCTTAGAATGATCAGGTGGTTACTAGAAAATTAAAAATATAGTTATTTGTGGTAAAAAAATATGTGTGGAATAAATGATATGTAGTTAAATTAAGTAAATAATACAATTCCTATGACATCATACAAGAAAAAAATAACTCAAAATGTAGTAAATGCATTTCTATAGTATAGTAGCCTATAATATATGAGGGCTGTTTGAAAAGTAATGGGACTGTGTAAATAATTATTTTATTTGAAATGCCATGTAAAAATTACAACTTGTCCCCTTCAAAGTAATCTCCTTGAGCTCGAATGCACTTTTCTAATCTCTGTTGCCATGCTTCTATGCACTTCTGGAAAGATTCCATTGGGATCGCTCGTAGTTCCTTCGTTGATGGCTGTTGTTATGGCTTTTGGGTCTTGAAAATGGGTTCCTTTAATGACTCCCTTGAGCTTAGAAAACAAGAAAAAATCACAGGGAGCCAGATCTGGCGAGTAGGGTGGTTGCTCCAGCACGGCAATGTTATTTTCTGCAAGAAATTGTCGTATGCTTAAGGCATTGTGAGCAGGAGCATTGTCATGATGAAGCAGCCATGACTTTGTCTCCCACAATTCTCTTCTTTTCTCCCTTACCGAATGCATCAAACGTCGCAAGATGTCTTTGTAAACATTTTGGTTAATGGTTTGGCCCTGTGGCAAGAATTCTAGATGAACAATTCCATGAACATCAAAGAAAACAATCAGCATCACCTTAATTTTGGACTTGAACAGCCTTGCTTTCTTGGGTCTTGGTGAGGATGCACTCTTCCATTCAAGGCTCTGACGTTTGGTGAGTGGATCGTACTCGAAGATCCACGACTCATCACCGGTAACAACTCTACTCAGCAGATCTGGTGTAATTTCAAGTTGTTTCAGGATGCTTGACACACTTGCACACGATTTTCCTTTTGCCCATCATTCAGCAACCTTGGTACCATTATCGCACAAACCTTCCTCATCCCCAGATCTTCTGTAATGATCCTCCACACCCTCTCACTATTCATGCTGAACTCATCTGCTATCATTCTAACAGTAAGGCGGCGGTCACTGCGCACTTTTTCTCTCACATGCTCAACATTTTCGTTTGTTCTGCTTGTTGTTGGCCTTCCACTCGTAGGATCATCTTCCACATCCTCTCTTCCCTCTCTGAACCTCTTGTGCCACTCAAAAATCCGAGTTCTTGACATCGTAGCATCTCCGTAAACTTCTTGGAGCAAATTGAATGTTTCAGTTGGAGTTTTTCCAAGTTGAACGAGAAACTTCAAGTTGATTGTTTGTTCAATGCTCATTATTTGTTAACAAAAGAAGAAAAAAAAAGAAAAAAATATTTACTAAATAAATTATCCCAAAACGAACTACAGTAAAGCACCTTTCAAGAAAAGCCTGTAAAAAAGCATATGGTTGTTACAGAATGCTGAAACTACATTTTTACAACCACAAGACATTGTGCCATCTTAAAAAACAAAGCTTTTATCACTGTTGCAAGTGTTGTTTGTGCAAAGCATACAGTCCCGATACTTTTCAAACACACCTCGTAATAAATAATAGTAATTTCTCATTGCCTTTTTATTGCTTTGTAGATTATTTTCTTTCCTTTTATATGTTTCACCACACACCCAACTCGCCTTCCCTCACCTTCAAATGAATGTAAACCTCCATACTTGCATTTACTATATTTTGAGTTATTTTTTCTTGTATGACGTTATAGGAATCGTATTATTTACTTAATTTAACTCAATATCATTTATTCCACATATATTTTTAACCACAAATAACTATATTTTTAATTTTCTAGTAACTACCTGATGATTCTAAGGATGAAACAGATTGTTGTGATTTTTAAACAGTGATTCAATTAATTTTGCATTAAATTGCTCTGATTTTTTTATTGGGCACTCAGTGGGAAAGTTTGATTTACTCTTGCAATATATCAGGTAATCTAATAAGTTCTGTTTAAATTTTTGAATGAAGAAAACAAATAACCAAATGTTACATTTTATTAAAGATTTAATCATCAATGTACTTTTTCTGATTATCTATGACTTCCATCTATTAACAGCAGTGTTGGCATTAAAAAACCTGCCCAATAAAACCAAAAAAACCCACCTAAAAAAAACCAATAAAACCTGGCCTCAAGTGGGTTTTTTGGGTTTTTTTAAATTTTTTATTTTTTGAGGTATTTAAAAGCATTTTATATCAATTATATTAATAGTAATAGTATTACTAAACATATTACCTTGTAATAGTAGAAAAATATATGTACATATCCTATGAATAACATGCTACCAATTGATAAATACGACCTTCATAAATAATGTCAGTCATGAGAATGTGAATAAAACTACAACCTCAATTCATTTTGTCAATTTATTTCCATTTTACACAAAAATCAAAACAAGCATTTTACTCAGGGTTGGCATTAAAAAACTTGCCCAAAGAAACTTTTCTTGAAGTGGATTTTTTTTGGTTTTTTTAAAGTTTTCATTTTTTAAGGTATTTAAAAGCATTTTATATCAATTATATTAATAATAATAGTATTATTAAACATATTACTTTGTAATAGTAGAAAAATATCTGTATATACTTACATATCTTATGAATAACATTCTGAATTGATAAATATGACCTTTATGCAGGGTGTAAACACCAAGTGTAGACTCATTTAAAACCATATATCTCATGAATTATAGAAGCAATCGTTTAAAGTAATGGCTTAAAATAAAGGTACACAAATGTCACAAATACACTTTCAGATTTATCAACATTTATTTGAAATAACCCTTTTTTGCACAAATCATACATCAAAGTCTGTCAATAACCTGAGGACATGTTGCATGCAGCCCCCTGTTTTGTGGACTGATGAAAAGTTGTTCACAGTTGAAGCAGTCCATAATACACAGTATGACTGGACTTGGGCTAAGAATGTTGAACAACAGATATCATTCCAACGTCAAAAACCTGCTTCAATTATGGTGTGGGCTGGTGTGTGTGGCCAAAAAACACCTCTTATCTTTATTGAAGCAGGTATCAAAGTTAATCAGTACATTTATCTGTCCATGTTGAAAGATGAAGTGCTTCTGTGAGTTAAAAAAACTATGGAAAATAGTGGTGTGACATTGCAGCAAGATGGGGCAACATTCCATACTGCCAAAACGGTTCAGAGCTAGTGTAAGGACAATTTATGGTTTTTTGGCAAAGGAGTTTTGGCCCCCTTCCTCACCAGATTTAAACCTGATAAACTTTGGAGTCTGGTCTATGTTGGAGCACAAAGCCTGTGCAACTTATCATAAGAATATCTTTGCTCTGAAGCACTCATTGGAGAAAAGCTGGAATAAAATATCTCCAGAAACTCTGCGTGCAACATGTTCTCAGGTTTAATGAAAACAATGCACTACCAGCATAACTGCGATACACCGCTAAGCCGCAAGGATTATTGTCCCGACAAGTTCTAACAAGGACAAAACAGGTCTATTGGCAATTGCTTGTTGATTGACTTGATCATTCTTACTTAATGTTTTCAGGGTATTGACAGACTTCAATGTATGATTTGTGCAAAAGGGGGTTATTTTAAATAAATGTTGATAAATCTGAAAGTGTATTTGTGTACCTTTATTTTAAGCTATTACTTTAAACGATTGCTTCCATAATTCATGAGATATATGGTTTTAAATGAGTCTGCACTTGGTGTTTACACCTTGTAAATAATGTCAGTCATGAGAATGGAAATAAAACTACAGCCTCATTTCATTTTGTCCATTTGTTTCCATTTTACACAAAAATCAAAACAAGCATTTTACTCAAGGTTGGCATTAAAAAAACCTGCCAAAAAAAACCTGCCCAATAAAACCTTGCCTCAAGTGTTTTTTTTTTAATTTTTTATTTTTTAAGGTATTTAAAAGCATTCTATATCAATTATAGTAATAGTATTACTGAAAATATTACCTTGTAATAGTAAAAAAATATATGTATATACATACATATCCTATGAATAACATCCTACCAATTGTTAATTATGACCTTCATGATGACCTTCATAATTAACCCTTAATATACCAAGGAAGTCTCTCAGGGACCCCAGAGGTCAGTTATTTTGGCTCCTGCCTTAACTATAGTTGCAATTTTTCTCTTAATCTTTGTATGTGTCATAAATTTGAATAAGATAAATATAATGTGATCAAATTCATAAAAAAAATTTTGAATATCATTCTAATTTTGATACTCTGGGCCTAATTATAAAAAAAAAGGATAAAATAACACTTGGGGTAAAAATCAGGGTTTTGTTACAATGTCACGTTAAAAAGAGCCATATCTGTTTCACCTACTGCAAACTTGCTTTTTTATATTGATTGTAAAAATTGTATTCTAACTAATGGTGAAGAGTGTAGGTAGCAATTTTGCTAGTGTTTTGGTGCACCAACATATTATGTTTTGTGCTGGCTGTGTTTCTCTACAGAAAATAAAAATAAACAAATACTGGTTCTATAAATATTTATGTCATATCCAAAAATGGTTGTGTCATTGAAATAATTTTCAGTAGCACACAATTCTATAGTTTAAATCAGTGGTTCCCAAACTGGGTGCTGCAAGACTTTGCCAGGGGCGTCGCGAAAACATGTGAAAGTTGCTGCATTTACTACTTTCCTCACAAAAATTACAATGTGAAACTTGTTAGCAGCTTTTTACAATTTTACAGTGTGTGGTAAGCAGCAGCTGTGTGGAACCGCTTATTAGTTGTTAATTACAATAACTTATCTAGAAAACCACGCGAGTTTTTTGCTCGTAGGTTATCAGAAATGAATACGCAGTCAGTTGTATTTTCAAATTTTTTGAAAACACCAGCCAAAGCACAGCTTGCGTCTTTTAAAGTTGCGTACAGAATCGTGAAATGTAAAAAACTGCATACCATTGCGGAAGAATTTCCTGCTGCTCTTGACTTAGTTTCGACAATGATTGGATAATCAGCTGCTCAAAAACTAAAACCTGTTCCACTCTCAAACAATATCATTAGTAGGAGGATTGATAAAATTTCGGATGATGTTAATGATCAACTAGTAGCGAAAATGCATGGAAATGAGTTCAGCTTACAGTTAGATGAGGCAACAACCAGTACCACTAATAAAGATGTTTATTTGATTTGCTATGTATGCTTTATCGATAACGATGACAATATCGTTAAATTTTCAAAGTACAAAAAATGTGCAATAACCGTGATCGCCTACATATTATCGCAATTGCCGGGGCATTACCAGAATCTCATAAAAAGCCATGCAGGCTCTGGAAACGGAAGTTAAATTTTAAAAAAATATATTTTTTAAACACGTCAATAGTTTATTAAATAAAATAAATTAAATTCATGGCTTCATTGCATTCAAAAAGCAAGCTATTTAATTAAAAGTTAATTTTATTCTTGTTTTTGCTGCGCATTGGCCATTTTGACTATATATTTAATCAATATGTATCTAATCTCAGCTTACATCAAAATATGCACTCAAGTTGTTTCAAACTTTTTTCTTCACACTATTTACAAAAAAAGCTGCCTTTACAATGTGGCCAAAAATGGTAAATAGACTATACTTAGCAACATTATCAATATTCCTGTACACATGCATGTATTTAGCTCAAAAATTAACGATAGGTGTACAGATGGGTTTCTATTTTAGCTTCTAGTTAACATCCAAATTAAATTTTTTTCTTAAAATGCTGTATCTAAATAAGAGAAAGATGCAGCATTTCATCACAGTGGTCTTTGCAGCTAGTATGGTTGCTTTGCAATGTTGATTGAGAAGTTGAAGTGACTCTGAAATGTGAATAAGGTATTCATTCTGGCACCAGTGTGTGTGCAAAAAAACTATCCTCATGCATCACATTGCAGAGGTGACTTATATGCTCAGGATGGGGTGCTGATGCCAAAATGCTGTGCACAGCTTCCCTATCTCTGGTCTACTCAACAGCTGAGTACTGCACACCAATCTGGTGTTGCAGTGCTTACACTTGCCTTATGGACAGTGCTTTGAATGACACCTTGCACATAGTTACTGGATACCTGCATCCCACTCCAACACCACTTACCCATACTTTCAAGCGTATAGCCAGCTGAGCTGAGCTGAGCTTTGCTGACTAACAGCTACACTCTCCTTGGCTTACTGTGGATCTCTGGACCCTGATCATATCCTGTAAGGTTTTTTAAGTGAGTCCTCAGATGCTTGTCAAGAGCGACTAAGATTTAAATGCCAGTTTGTCCCAAATGCGCAGAATCTTTTGAACAACTTTGCTGGACATGGCACCTGTGCTTCTGTGTGGATGAATTATAGATGAAATGCAGAGTACTGCAAGAATACATCCAGGCTCCCTGTTTTCATACCCAGGATTAGTGCCAGGCCTGTTGGGATGAGCTTGTCATGCAACTATTAAATATTAAACTTAATTACATGCAAACTGGTGTTGGGTAATTCCATTCTTTCATGCAGAAATGGGTTCTTGCTCCTTTACTGAATTTTGAGTGGTGCAGCACCTCTAAACAAACCACAGACAATGTTTTAATACCATGCTCCATACATTGGGCACCACATGGAGCACAAGGTCTGATGGTTTTGGATGAAAAGCTGGATTAACAATATCACTGCCAGTAACTGATGTTAGTAGTATGGCAGCCTAAGATAGTAAAAGGATAAGTCCTCAGCCACAGTCCTGTTTGTATCGGGCCTGGAGTGGGTGTCCTTTAAAGCAATGACAACAATGTGAGTTAAAACCATCTACTCTAAATAAATGCAGAAAATTCTGATTTTTTTGAGTTTCAAGAAATAGAGCAACTTTCTTTTGCAGCTTTTAAACCTGAGCTAGCTTATTGGTTTTTGATACTGTAACTATTGAACAGCCATGTGATCAACATCTACATCCTTGCACCAAGCAGTAAAGAGCCTCAATTTGACATCTTGTTTTGACAAAGTTGGCAACATGAATGACAATTGCCCACTTGTCGTTGCAGTTGGTAGAGTTACTAGTTTATACAGGTAAAGACAAGAGCCTTGCAGTAGATGATGCAGTAAATTCCTACTGTGTATGGACTTCTCTGCTTTATCCTGGCAACAAATCTGCTTTGTGATCTAAGCATTTTGGAACACCATCTTTCAGACACCAACAAGTTGGTTTTTGGCTAGAAAATTTTCGACATTTGCCAAAATGACTGAAAAAATTTTGGATATTTCAAGATTTTTTTGGCAATTTAAAATTTTGCAGAAACAGAATTTCTAGTTGCAAAAATTTTGTTTGCTTAAGTATAATTTCAAGCTTTTAAAATGGTTTTTAGTAAAGCCATGCTATCACAGACTTTACTTGGGAGTCCAAGAGGACCTGTTGAACAAGGTAATCCGAATTCCTGTGCTGAAGTAAAGCTGTGTGTATTTTTTATTTATTCTGGCTCAAGAAGTAGTTTGCTGCAAGACTAAAGCTTTTTTATACAGTTAGCTTCAACTAAGTTTGAATTGATTTGTTTGAAAACTTTTCTCTACTAACAGACAGAGACCACTGTCTCTAACTAGAAAGAATGTATTTACAAAATCCACAAAAATAACAATTGACAAAAACTTTTCTCCCATGTTTTGCCAAACTTCAAAGTGATTTCAGTGCTAAGACTTAAATAAATTCGTCCAACATAAACATAATTCTACCTCTATAGAATTAACCTCCAAAAACACTGGTGCAAAGCAATTCCAACACTCGTCAATCAACTCATTGGAATAACCTGGATTCACACTGGAACAACACTAGAATCACTAAGCTTGAATAAAAACTAAAATTACATGCATAGTTGATGGGTATGTTAGACTTCAAATAAAACAGAGTCAAATGATTTGGACCTAGTTTGAAAGATGATGAAAATCTGTTTGCATTTACACAAAATATAGAAACTACTTAAATGAAGTTTGGGCTCAAGTAATCAAATGTCTGGATTGTTGAGACATACCAATCAGTTGTGTCACACAAAACTGTAAATCTGTTGAAGAAATATATATAATACACAGCCAAAAAAGTTCTCGACTCCAGCAAAAAATAGTTTTTTTATATTGAAAATATTGGTTGCATTTTTTGCTTACTGCACTCTTTTTTTAGTTGACTTACATTTCAGGCATGGAATTCTTTTGAGGCCATGATTAAGTGCTTCAAATAACATGTTGAAGTGCTGCAGTACACCCAATTAGGTCACAGTACAAGTAAACATAGAAAACCATTTTCTCCTTGCCTCTTTAACAAATTGATTCTCATGACCAATAGTAGGCCTGTTCAAATGGGCTTTCTTCAAATAGCTTGGGTTAAGCTCAATTACCTGGAAGATTAGTGTTAAGTAATTACATTTGTCCATGCACATTGCACAAATGGGTTCTTGCTCCTTCATTGGATTCCATGTGTGGTGCTACTGACAAACTGCTGACTATCTCCTAACAGTGTGCCTCAATTTTGAAAATGATGCTCTATGGAAATGTTTTTAACTGCATTAAACAAATTGAATAAATTAATGAAGAGAAAAAAAACATTCAAAAATTGAAGCAATTAAAGTAGGTGTTGTGTAGAGGCAATTACTAATTGTTCACTGTTTAATAAAGCATTTTTGCACAAATTAAGAGATTAACATCAAAAATTTATTTTGAGGAAGTAACAATGCTGAGAAACAAGTTTTACTGCCATTAATTGCTCAAAGTGTTGCAGTGCTCTGTATTAATATACAAAATTTAAAAAAAAGTCATTTGGTTGCTTTCCAAGTGTTTGGCCATGCTCCTGAATAAAATATATTACAAAAAATTTGATGTCATAATCATTTATACGAGGGTCAGTCAATAAGTAATGAGACTTTTTTAATAACTCAAGTTTGCAATGACTGGTAATCAAAAAATGCTTTTTTATTTTTCAACATAGTCTCCCTCCTTTGCAACACACTTGTTCCATCTTGATATTAGATTGTCTATTCCTTTGGCATAGAATTCTGTGGACTGGGTCCTTAGCCAGTTGCTCACAGCAGCCTTCACTTCTTCATCAGTCTGGAAGTGAATTCCCCTCATACTCTCTTTGAGTGGGCCGAAGAGGTGAAAATCAGATGGTGCAAGGTCTGGGCTGTAGGGTGGGTGTGTTAGAAGTTTCCAGCCTAAATCTTCAATTTTGGCTAGGGTTCTTGCTGCTGTGTGGGGCCTTGCATTATCCTGAAGGAGAATCACACCTCTTGATTGAAGTCCTCTCCGTTTGTTCTTAATGTCTTTTTTCACTTGAGTTAGCAGCTCACAGTAGTTCTCTGAGTTCACAGTATTGCCCCTTTCCAAGAAACTGATAGTGATCGGCCCATTTCTGTCCCAGAACACAGTGAGCATGACTTTCCTTAAACTTTTCTGAGATTTGAATTTTTTCTTCACTGGGGAAGAAACATGCTTCCACTCCATTGATCGTCGTTTCGATTCAGGTTCATAATGAAAGACCCAGGTCTCATCAGTTGTCACTATTCTCGATAGAAATACATCTCCCTCCTTTCTGTATCTGCGTAGTGATGCTCTGGAAGCCATCAGGCGCTGCATTTTGTGATCATCCGTTAACATCTTTGGAACCCAGCGACAGCTGACTTTTGAAAAACGCAGCTTCTCACGCACAATTGCGTACACTGTGCCATGGGAGATGTCCAAGTTTGTAGCAATTTCATCTAAAGTGACCCTTCTATCAGATTTGATCAGGTCTTCAACTGCCTGTACTGCTTCTGGGGTAGAGACATCCACAGGTCTTCCACTTCTCAGATCATCAGTAATGCTTTCGCGTCCATCTTTGAATGCTTGCACCCATTTGTAGAAGTTTGCTCTAGACATACAGGAAGGACCATATTGTCTTTGCATTCTAGACAGAATCTCACATGATTTTACACTCTCTGCCAACAGAAATCTGATGACTCCTCTTTGTTCCAAGCATGAGCTGTTTCCTAGCCTAGTAGTCATTTCAATTTATCGTCACACCTACAGTAATCTGAAAATAAACAAGTTTTGTTGTAAATAAGATGACAACTCCATTCATAATCATCACATAAAATTTCAGTTGCATAACTCCAAGAACACCAAAGTAATTGAGAAAGTCTCATTACTTATTGACTGACCCTCGTATGTAATCTGCAAAATTTGTGATAACAAACAAATGAAAACATTTTTTCAAGTGTTTTATTTGACATTTATCATTTTTTATTTGACTTTTAAAAAATTATTGAAATGGAAGAAAAAAAGTGAACTAATTTTATGAGAGAAAAAGAGAAATAATTTGTCAAAAATTTAATGAATAAAAATATCATTGTTGAGATTTTAAGATTTCAAAAAAATTGTTGTTTTTATTTGACTGTTAAAGTAAGATGATGCCAAGGAACAATTTGATTTTTAAATGAGAGTGACAGCTTTCTTTGTTGGATTTTATTTGACAATAACTTTAAACTAGTTTTTATTTCAGACTTAATTGAAGTTAATAATGGGTCTTTTGACCGCCATACTACAGTATATGTTTCCCTTAACATAAATTTATTTTAAGATATATTAGAACTTTTAACTTACATCTGAGTATTATTTTATCTCTATATTTATCCTCCTGACTCACAAGAAAGCAATGGGGGTGCTAATACATAGGGTAGATAATTACCCTGACCTGCTTTTGAAGATACCAAGATATTGCTGTTTGCTTGTAATTTAGTAGAGATATGACTGCAATTTAGAACTGCTTGCCAAGACCACCAAGCTGCTAAAACTGCTGTAAAGTGCCCTTCCCAAGGGCACAACAGAATGAACTGAGACCATGTTAATCATAAGCACAGCATTTTAACCACTCAACCATGCTACCAACAAGTAACTTTATAAAGTAAAAAAAAATTTATATTGTTGTTTGGGCTTTTTGGGTCTGGGACTTGTTTCATTTAGTATATTGTAGTGGCATCAAGTAGAAAACTTGGTGTTTGTTGCATCATTTTTACTAAAAAATTACTAAATAAAACCTTGGTTAACTTTTACATGTGCCAAATATGCTGTTACCCAGTGGTTCCTATGGAAAATTTTTCTAGTTGTTTGCAAGTTATAACACTAAATGTATTGTCAATTATCATATATATAAAACTATATTATATTAGATTTCATAAAAATATAAAAGACCAAACTTATAAGTATTTTTTATAGGTACTGGGACTTTTGGCAGAGTGGTTTTAGTGAAAGAACCACATTACAAAGAACATTTTGCTCTTAAAGTAATGAAAATCAATGATATTATAAAATTAAAACAAGTAGAACATGTGAAAAATGAAAAAAGCATTTTAAACAGGATCCAACATCCTTTCTTGGTCAAAATGTAAGTTGATATTTCAAATTAGTTTTTAATGAGTTCATTGCTTTATGTATTAACATTGATATTTTTTTTGGTTTAATAAATATAAATTGAAGTACAATTAAGGGCTAAAATAAAAAAAATTACTACAAGGTGCAAGATAACTTCAGCTGAAATGTTGGAATTAGAACTATTCACTCTTATGCATCCTAAACTAAAGTGAAAACTTTTTTTTAGCTTTTGGTTGGGCTTTGCTGAACTATGCAATTTTTTATACTCTCAAAAAAGAGTTTGCTTTTTGTATCTTAAATTTTCACTAAAAGTAGCCATATAACATCTTTTGAATGTATAATATTTGACAACAGTTAAAAAATTACAGAAGTAACAGCATTTTTGGCTAGCTTAAGTTTTTATCAAGTTTCTATAAAATATTCTTAATTGTCTATGGTAACATAGAAAGATCTATGATGAGGACAATGTGCAATGTAAAGTTGGTGGGCAAGAAGGGTACAGAGGAGCTGATGGACATGTTGGGATTAAAGGAAGCACCAGATAAGTTGGCAAAGGCCAATGGTATGAGGTGGTCTGGTCATGTTTTAAGACAACCTGAGGAAAATGCTTTGAAGGCAATGGTACATAGAGTGGATGGAAAACGTAAACAGGGTCGACTGAGGATAAAATGGAGGGTGCAAGTTGGAAGGAAGCATGAGAAAAATCGGTTTAAAGAAAGAAATGCAGCAGGTGGAGAGTTGCAGAAGTAGTGGGATGCATCTGGCCATGTCCATTCACCTGGGATTAAACTGGATTAAAACTGGGTTAATGATGATGATGATGATGTCTTAATAGTATGAATAGCTCTTCTTTGTTTAATTGTGGATTTGACTTAAAAATGCAACTAATTCTTTCAACATAAAAAACTACTTTTTGCTGGAGCCAAGAATCTTTTTGGCTGTGTATTATACAGGGTGTCCAAGAATTAAGGCAACAAACTTTTTTTGTTTATAATTAGAATGTTTCAAGTCAAATTTTATATTGCTTGGTATTAGTATAGAAGTTGAATATTAGTCTTTAAAACCATGTATCATTTATTTGATATAACTTCCTATGTTACAAATAACTGCTTTCAGTCTACCAAAATGCATTGCATGCAGCATGCATGTGCTCTTGAGGAATGGCTTCCCATTCTTTTAAAAGTTTTGCACACAATGAGTCTAAAGATGAATGGGGAGCATCAGAAACTCTAGCCTCCAAAATTGAACTGATAGATAAATCCAGTGGATTGAGATCTTGCAGGCTTCTTGCAGGCCAATCTTCTTTGGCAATGAAGAAGGGAATTTTCCATTAAATCCAGGATTGAGGGAATGTGGAGCTGTGTGAAGGAGCAAAACCTTGTTGAAACATCCAAAGTTTATCTTTAAAGTGTTTGTTGGCCCAGAACAACAGGCATCCTTCTTAAATGTTAGTTACATACTGTTGAGAGTTTAGTTTGACTCCAGAAGAAACAAAAATGACTTTTCAACAAGATTCTGCTCCTTCACGCAGCTCAAAATTTACTCAATTCTGGATTCAACAGAAAATTCCCTTCTTTATTGCCAAAGAAGATTGGCCTGCAAGAAGCCTGCAAGATCTCAATCCACTGGATTTTTTTGTCAGTTCAATTTTGGAGGCCAGATTTCTGATGCTCCCCATTCATCTCTGGACTCAATGCATGCAAAACTTTTAAAAGAATGGGAAGCCATTCCTCAAGAGCACATGCGTGCCACATGTGATATTTGTTGGTAGACTAAAAGCAGTTATTTGTAACATAGGAAGTTATATCAAATAAATGATACCTGGTTTTAAAGACTAATGTTCAACTTCTGTATTAATACCAAGCAATATAAAATTTGACTTGAAACATTCTAATTATAAACAAAAAAGTTTGTTGCCTTAATTCTTGGACACCCTGTATATTTCTTCAACAGATTTACAGTTTTGTGTGACACAACTGATTGGTATGTCTCAACAGTCCAGACATTTGTTTACTAGAGCCCAAACTTCATGCAAGTAGTTTCTATATTTTTTTGTAAATGCAAACAGATTTTTATCATCTTTCAAACTAGGTCCAAATCATTTGACTCTATTTTCTTTAAAGTCTAACATATCCATCAACTTTACACATTTTCTTTCCAACTGTGTTACACCAAACAAAATTTGTATTATAGCTCTCCTCTCTTTACTCTTAAAATTGCCATCAGATTATTTCTTTAACGCCAAGTCTTACTTCCATGCAACATTGTGCGTTGTAGAAGAAATATTAGTCTCAACTAATCCCAGATCAAACTAAGATCAACTGTACAAAGTTATGTATCTTACTAGGTTTTTTAAAAGGTTTGCAAGTCCTATGTCATGCAGGCCTTATCTATTGGTTTTAGTATAACTGTAAGGCTTGTTTAAGTTTAAGAGTTTTGCACAAATTGTTTAAAAAGAAGTTGGGGCGCAACATCTTTATGTTTGCCCATGCTCTCCCTTGAATTTAAAATATCAAAATCACTTTTCTCTTGCATGTGTTTTAGCATGAGCAATTTTGTACAAATGTTTTTGTCTCATGTGTCTTTCAATGCCAATAAAAACTCTTACAGTGTCACAGAAATTTATTTTCTACTTCAGATGAATTTGGATATTTGTATTTCAGATAATTGCATAATCTGCTTTATCATATAAGGATCAGAAATTCCAAACCAAAACCAATCATTTGCTAAGAAAACACTTTGGTTAGTTGCATATCAGTTTATTGCATATTCTGGTTAATTAAATAAAAATTCAAAGCTCTTATTTGATTAACCAAACATTCCTGCACATCAGTGAAAGTAACCAACAGTTGAAAACCCATTGTGAGCACAAATGCACAATACTCTTGCTGTATATTCATGAGTAGACAGCAGTCAATACAAAACAACATGAGATCAAAGTTACTCAACTGCTACTGCGCGTTTTTAAAACATCTGTCATCATCTAATTAAAAAATAGAGTTTCAATGTTTGTAATTGATTAAAAACCACATGTGCGGTTGCCTTTTTTCTTTATTTTAGGTCACTTGTATTGTGAAAATAGAAGAAACAAAGCATAGGAACTTCATCGGGTAAAACACAGACCTTTAGGCCTTGTTTCCACTAGTAACATGAAATGGAGCATTCTTTTTTTTTAATTGATCGTTTCATGTTGAAAATCTTAGTCAGCACTGAGTAAAGCAAAAAAAATCAATAAACTAGTAGAGAAATTTTTGTTTCTTCTATTATTTTTCCATTCTTTTGGAGTATTTTTTGTTTCTTCTGTTGATCTTTCCACTATTAAAATCTAACCCAGTATTAAGCAAAGAAAAAAATTAATAAAATAAACAGAGAATACTCTATTCCATGCTCATAGTTGAAACAAGACTTTATATGAGCTTTAGGACACTAGCTTGCTTTGCTTTTTAAAGCAATAAAGAAACCAAGTGTAATGCCACCAGGATTTATAGATATAATGGAATGTAGAAATTTCTATAATTCCCTGGTAATGCTATAACAAATTCATTCTGAAATGCTTGTCATGAATTGGTACACATGCCAACAGGATTTAGCAACAATTATATTTAAAAGAGGATGTTTTTATTATTTCCAGTTAACCCTTTAAGGCAGGGATGGCCAACCTTTTTTCCTCAACCACCAATTTTATTCATGTTCAGTTCATATCTGCTACACAAACAAAAGACTTCAAAATTTCATAGTAAAACCAAGCTGATCTCTAAAAAAAAAAAATCAACACTGGAAAAAATTCTTTACATTTTTACTTTTCCTACTGAAACCAAGCTGTTCTCTAAAAAAAAAAGGTCAACGCTGGAAAAAATTCTCTAAATTTTTACTTTTCCTACTGAAACCAAGCTGTTTTCTAAAAAAAAAGGTTATCGCTGGAAATCAGGGTGCAATCCACCACAGGTTGGCCACCCCTGATATAGCTAGATATAAAGTTGTGAAACATTTTTCATTTGAAATATTTTCCCCAACTGCAATGTGCCACCACTAACTGTCCTATGTGCCGTAGGTTGGCCACCCCTGCTTTAAGGAATATAAGAATTTGATTGTAAAATAAAATAACAATGATTTAATAATGATGTCACAAATACCTAAAAATCAGAATTATAATGCCTTCACAAAAGTGCTTTTATTATGTTACAATCACAATCATGGAAAGGGTTAGATGCATAATCTTGTTAATCATATAATAAAGCTTGACAAATTGGCTATGCAATTAACTGGGTTTGTCTGTATTATGGTTTGTAAAGAGATATTAAGTATTTTGTATTTAAAGTGTCTTCTATGAAAATAATTGTGCAGCATATACTCATTTTCATCATATTAGTTGTCACAGATTTTGTTTGGGAATCCTAAGGGACCAGTTGAGCAAGGTAACCTAAATACCTGTGCTGAAACAAAGCTGTGTCTAATTTTATTTTATTCTGGCTCATCAAATAGTTTGCTATGAGCCTGAAGTTTTTATACAGTTGGCTTTGGCTAAGTTCTGATTAATTCGTTGAAGACTTTTCTCTGCAAACAAACAGAGACCACTGTCTCTAACTAAAACAAATGTATTATAAAAATCACAACTCATGACTGATGAAAATTCTCTTCTGCACTCTGCCACTGCAAAACAAAAATCAACACTGCAACTTAATTCGTTCAATGCAAATATTCTACCTCCGTAGAACCAATCTGCAAACACTGGTGCAAAAACAATTATAACACTTATCAATGCAATATGATCAAAGGTTCCTTTGCCCAACCTCTGCACCCAAACCAACGCTCAACCAGATTACATTACTCTCTCTTGTCGTTCTTATCTTTGTCTTTGAGTGAGCATACATATATATAGACAAAATCACATGACAACAAATTGGCTCAAGTTATCTTGAAAATGCTTTGCTCATGTGCTTTGAAATTAGAACATTTTTTCCATGGTGAGTGAGAACATTCCAGTACTACATTTAACTTGGTCAAACGTTGTAGACAAAGTGCATTACGTCATCACTGTCTGGTGAAAAAAAGAGAAAGATGCATTCAAACAAAAGCAGATATTTAAATCACATACCACAAAAGCAATTGTAACTTGTCCAAAACTATATTGCCATAACTTAAAATTATTTCAAAAAAAATGTGACATTAGTTATTTTCAAAATAGACAATAAATTTTGTTAATTATATTCCAACTGGACTATGCAATTCATTTATGCCTAAATTGGAAATAAATAAAGCTGTTCTTATTGCTAAAGTTTAAGAGAAGAGAATTCCTTGAAGTTTGTAGTTGTTAGTCAGAGTTTTGATTTTAAAAAAAGTTTGGTGAACATTGTCTTGAAGTTGGTTGAAAGAAATTTGGTGTATTACAAAGTTACTGCACTTATTTTTTAAGGTGTTTCAGATTATTGTTTAATAGTTGGTACATGACAGTATGTAAGACTTAAAAAGTTTGTAGCAAACTTGTGCAATAGGCTACTAATTGTCGAGTGAGTTGTCATCTTAGTAAATAAAAGTGGTTAATTTCAAAACCATAATACTCATATACAGGGTGTTCAATAAATAATGTTAATACAGATTTCACATCACATTAAACAAAGACCATACATTAATTATTACAAGATCATAATGCAAGAATAAGTACTAAAGAATAGAGAAAGTCTAAATTAATACAATATATCCTTCATTTGCATCAATATCTTGTTGAAGATGTATGGAAACTAAAATGTATGAGTCACAAAATTGTTGTGAAGCTTTTGCTCATTTTGAATTTAATGTTTTTGCAAAGCTTTCACTTTAGGTAAGATTACCACAGTGAGATTTTGCTAAAACCTTTTTCTCTAAAATTGACCAGATTCTGTCATACAAAGGGTTGAGATTTGGCAATGAAGGGAGCAATTATTCCTTTGAAATGAAACTCAGAACATTTGAAAACTTGTCAGTTTTATGCAATTTTACAATGGCAGTTTTATCACTCAAATCTTTAACCACATAGAACTTAATCAAATATTATATTTAAAAAAGAAGCATCGAAATAATATAAATGAAATTTTTATAAGGAATGTAATGGTAAATATTGAACACCCTGTACAATGAATGATTTCATTATAAGATGTTTTTAAAATTATAGAATCATAGAGTAACTTATTTTTGAATGAATAACTTTAATTGATTATTTTCAATTAATAGGTACTGGACTCATCATGACGACAAGTTTCTTTACATGCTTTTGGAGTTTGTTTGTGGCGGTGAACTTTTTTCATATTTAAGGAATGCAGGTTTGTTTGTTTCTTTTTTAATTTTTTCTTATTTTTAAAACTTTTTGTTTAGGTCGGTTTAATAATACAACAGCTCTTTTCTTTGGAGCAGAAATAGTTTGTGCACTTGATTATCTTCATAAGCAGCACATTGTTTATCGAGATTTAAAACCTGAGAACATTCTCATTGATCGGGATGGCCACACAAAGCTTACAGACTTTGGATTTTCAAAAGTAGTTGATGATAGGTGAGGTTTGTAATTCGCTTTCAAAGTTGTTGGTTTATAATTTATATTTAATCTATTTCATATTGATATAACCTGGTACCCATGCTCATTTTATGCACTTGTTTTTATTGTCTTTTTGGCACTTGAGTTGACCATTAAATGACAACATATTACGTTGGCTTTATATAATTTTTTGCTAGAACTTACAAAAACAAATTCAGTTTTTAATTTGTTTCCTGCAATGTTGGCTGAAAAATTATTTAAAAATTGCAAAACATTTTGATTCCAATTTTAGTCTTTATTAACTGTAATGAAAATGATAAAAACTAATTATGAATGCCAGGGGAAGCTGAGCTACTGTAACTTCAATTTTTAAACTTAAGACTTTTATAAATTACTTTTTTTATATTATTAATGAAAGTGTATTACAAGCCAATTAACAACAGTGGACCTCTACTGTTTCGTTTGGTTTGTTTGCTCTTTCCAAAGGTGCATGGATTCAACTATCTTATCATTGACCTTTTTTTGCCATTTCTCCAATTCTCCTTTATTTCTAAGCATGTTCACTTACAAACCAATCTTTTGAGAATCTTATACTTGTGTTTTTCACATTTTTATCCATGTATTAATCATCTTACTCCAGTAACTTCCAGGATTGTGAGGGAAGTGTTGTACTTATGGAAACTGTCAAAGATTATTTCTATTTGCTTTAAGATACCTAAATATTGTGGTCCAGTTAAAATTTATTTGATTTTTTTGTTTTTTATTTTAGTATGTTACTGAAATTTAGTACTGCTTGCTAAGACCAGTATATTTCCCTATTACACAACAGAATGATGGAACTAAATTTTGAATTGTGACTGCATTGATCGTATTTGCCATCAATACAGTGCTCTTGCCTACTTGGCCATGTTATCAACAATTTGCCTAAAGAAGTTTTTTTATTGATTAATTGGGCTCAAACTGTTTGTTAATAATTTAATATAAACCTCTTTTGGTATTTATTATCTTGTACTAACTTCTACATAGATTGTTTATTTATCCTATTTAAAGATTCGGTTAGTGGTACAAAACTTTAATATAGCTTCAAGGAATGAATATGCTTTTCAAAGCTATCTTATCCTATTTAAGAAATCCTTAAAAAATATTTAAGTTGAAAATAATCTAATAAGACTTTCTGATGATTCTTTGAGCAAAATGAAACATGTAGTAGGGATGTGTTTTAATAAAATAAATGTAAATTTAGTACTAAGTAAAGCTTTGATTAGAACATGGACTTTATGTGGAACCCCAGAATATTTGGCTCCTGAAGTAATTCATAGCAAGGGTCATGGAAAATCCGTTGATTGGTGGGCTCTTGGTATTATTATTTATGAGATGCTTGCTGGGTGAGTATTTAATTACGAATAAATATTGTTTTATATGTGTAGCTTCTATGTTGCAATATTTAATCAAAGAGAAATTGGAGCAAACAAATTCTTTCTGAGATTTGAAGCTTTTGCAGAATATAAATAAAATCTTCATATTTTGTTAATCCCTAAGAATTAGCTACATTTTTAGAAAATAAAGTGGGGTTATGTCTCCTGTTCTTTAAAAATTTATTGCACAAGTAATGTAAAATATATTGAGTATAAAACTTTGTGATAAATAACCATGTTAAAATATTGTCTTGGTTGATGAGGTTTGATTATATATGATATGTTGTTTGATTTGCCTTGGTTGATCATGTATGATATTGATTATGTTGATTTTTAAGAATCAAAGCATAGTGATTTTTGCCACTAGAAGCCCAAATAGTTTGACTGCTTGTACAAAAAACAAAAGGTTAAAAGACAGCTCTTTTGTATGATGACTGACCATCTTTATTAACCCTCCCATCAAAAAAGAGCTATTAATTGTAAATTAAACTAATTTCTTGACTCTGCTCATTTTTTGTTTCTACTTTAAGCTCTATCAAACAGACTGTAACTTATAGTTTTTCTCAGTTTATTAACAACCTGAAGAAAATAGAACCAACACTTTTTTGTTTAGAAAAAAAAAGCCCCTTTGGTTCCTTTCCAAAATATATCCCTGGCTTGAGTAAATAACACTGTGCAACAATAAAAATTTTTTTTATGAAGCTCAAGGATTTTTTTTTGGTCATGACTGTATTTAAGGCATTGAATTCAAATCTGTATTTAGTTTTTCTCTTATTACATCAGGTTTTTGAGATACAACAACATGAGTTGTGACATAAACATTGCTTTTGTTTATCAGTTCAGTTACAGTTGAATCATTAAATTGGAGAAATATGATAATACAAGTAAAAAGTTCTCTGCCACTTGCAAAACAATACGTGCTTGCACTGCAATGACATTTTGTTTTATTCTGTTTCTGCAAAAACCGATAATAGTCTCCCAACAAACTAGCATTACTTTTTTCATTGCAGCATCTTCCATAAACGCAATTCCCTGGTAAAATCTTTAACTGTGTTAATCATTTACAGCTCTTAAAATGATATAAAAAGATTGTAAGGTTTAAATGTGAAATATGCAACTTTTAACTCATTTTACTATAAACACATTTGAAAGCTTTTATCATATTTCCCACAATTTCGATTTGATTTTTGGCTCTATGGTTTCCAATTAACTGAAATGTGTTTCAAGTGTCCAATTCTTTTGCATTGAGATGTCTGGAAAATTTTTTATCATCAAAAGGATTTTGATTTTCAGGACCAATGAAAATGCAAGCTTTCAGTTAAACATCATTATTTGGTCATTCCGTGTCAAACATCCTGAAATTCAGAAATGTTCCAGCTTGGCCCCCTCCAAATTTGCTCAAAATTTGTCAAAATGTTGTATATCATAATTAACCAGGAAACTGAAAACTTTAGCTCAATTTCTGTTGTATTTTATGAAATATGACTTATGGAAATTTGGTATCCCATTCCAACAATTAGTGTTTGGTCATTTTCAGCCATTTTTAAACAAGCATTTCTCCAATTATAAAAATTGTAGAAAGCTGATTTTTGGTATATTGATTAACTTTCTGGTATATTAAATGGATCAAGTGTCAAAATGATACTAGCTTATAACATAATGAAAATATCGAGTCCCAAAATATCCACATTTTGACTCAAAAACAAATTTTTGGCCATTTTTAAACAGCTGTAGCTGCCATACAAAGCATAGCACTGCTCCAATTTTTAACATGGATGCTCCCTACCAACTGGACTATAACTTCACTAAATACGAGAAATACGTATAAAGAAAAACAACAGCTTAGAAAAAAAGTTACACTACTTCAAAGTATGGACCAGCCGTAAAATTGCTAAAAATGCACCATCTTGTGATAAAAAAAAAAGGCCTGTAAAACACTGTTTTTAAAAACAGTTTTTTAATATGTTAAAAAGCTTTTCTTAAGGAGCTTACACACCAAATTTCAACTTTGTTCCGAAACTGTAAGGGGGTGAGATATTAGTCATTATGTAGGCAAGAAATTTAACTTTTACCATATCCAAAAAAGTGCAAAATTTCACCTTCTATCTATAATTTTGTATATTAATCAAAAAGTTAAAATTGAATTGATAAAAGAAAATTCCAACTCTTTACCTGCTATAGCTTGGCTTTAAATCTTATTGAAAAACTGCCACTAGATGGCATATTTTTTCCATGCATATATATATTTTTGGCTTGCAAAACCATTTCTAGCCACATTGAAATAGAACAAATTTCTATCTGGGAGTATACAATGATGCTAAATCCATTTTTGCTATTTGAACAGCTATATTTTAACAACAAAAACTAGAAACAGAGATAAGTTTGGACCACAGCATGTCAAAAGATATTTTGCAAACTGAAAAAATTCAATATTTTACAAACTGTTATAAAATTTTTAACATTTGCTTAAACCAAAGATTCAAGCATTCTGTCTGGCAGCAAGCACTGCTTGGATTTGATCATAGTCTGTGATTGCTAATTTGTAGTGTTGTCCACTCTGTTATTGCAGCTCAGGTGGATTAATTATAAATATTTAATAGGATCCAACACTCATTTTTTAGGGTCTGTGGCCATGTTAAAACCAAATTATTTTGTTTCATAAATTTGATATAGACATCTTTGTTTTCATTTGAACGTTCAGTTATTACACCAATGTATCAATCTTGGTCATAAATGCAAGCAACATATTTTCCAGGATATAAATCATTTTCAATGAGTTGCAAGTGTTAAAACTAATTTGGTGATATCATCATAAAGCTTTTACTAGAACTCCTTCATCATCTAATAATAGCCTTTTCATTACCAATTTTGATTTAGATAGTGTAGGGGTCTCTAAAGTAGGGCCCACAGGCCAAATCCGGCCCATGGAGCTCTTTTTAAAAAATATATACAGTCACTTTGAACCACAGTTGGATAGAATCATTTTGGAAATGTGCCCCAGTTTCTTGTTCCCTTAAAAAAAATGAAATCATGGTGATCTCTAAAAAAAAAGGTCTTCACTTCATTTACAGTTATTTATTAACTGTTTTTCGCAAACTATGTTTTTGGCTTTGGCTCAAGGAAATCCAAAAAATCTATACACGGCTTGCTGCTCAAAATGTTTGGAGACCCCTGAGATAGTGGAATGAAGCAGTGAGGAAATCTTGTTCCAGAAACAGTTGAACAATTCAAATATTTTTGTTCCAGTTATTAAGTTTTGGCATTTTTGTGAAACTTCTTGATCAGCCACATAAAAAAAATTATCCTAGCAATATTTTGCTTAGCCCAATGAAACATTTGATAAGGACTTAAAATTTGATAGTTTTCAGTAGCTTGAAAAGTTTTTCTTGCAACAAATCACTTTGTAGTTCCTCCTATTCCATCACATGGTGACTTTCCATGGCTTGTTGCAAAGAAATGCCATTGAGCTTGAATATTATAGTCAATTTCATGATAGCACAAGTTTACAAAATTTTTGAAATTTTTATATTGGCTGGCTGCCCCATCACTAAAATACAAAATTTTGGTTATAGCATGGAAATTCATGTACAGTTTTGGTGTCATGTCTCATGCAATCAGAGATGATGCAAAGACCTAAGCATTTAAGAATCTTTTTTCTTTGTAGTAGCAACAAAATGGGTGCAGTATTGCCTGGCCGTTTTCCCAGTAATAACCGTGGAGTGCATCTTGGACCAAACAACTGTAGTTTTCAGTAAAATCCAAGAGAGTTATGACAGTATCACTAGGAAGTGTTTCCTTGGTTGATTGAAAAAATGCTGATTGAGCATTGGCAATGAAGTGGTGTCTACATAGTAAATCAAATTTTTCCAAAAACATATCTATAAACTCACTTACCAAAAGCTGCATGTCAATAAGTTTAGTTCCATCTGTATGAATCTATTGCTTGCATTTAATGCTATCATCTACATCAAAATCATTATTATCAAGAATTTTCTCCAATGCTTTTTGTAGTTGAGGCCTTTTTAGACACTGACTGCAGGAATGTAACATGCAATTCTTATTTAAATTGCAAACTAATTCAGACAAGAGATTTTTATAATCCAATTGCTCAGGAACAGCAGCCACAAGCAGCTTTGCATTTTGGTGCTGTTCACAAACACAAACTGTGTGCATATCCTTGCTGATGTGATAATTCAGAGTATGATGCTCAAGGAAGTTTTACTACACATTTTAGTTGTGAAAAATTACAGCTTAACATGCTGTGCTACAACTACAGCAAAAGGAATTTTTGATTAAAATATAAAACTGACTATGAGAAGATGCTAAATATACATCTAACTGCATGGATTTAAAAACTTATCGAGAAATATTTACAAATAAAATATGTTAGTTTAACACTAGCAGATTGTCAAACCTATGACTAACTTGTTTATTGTGATTTGCAAGTGAATAAGTTCATTTGAATATCTAACAATAAGTTTTATAATTGAAACAAAAAATTAGCATTTAATTATCCAAGTATTTGGAACTTTATCAGTACATTTAACTGAATGAAACATACTAAAAAATTTAGGAATATTTTGGGCTTGTTATTAAATGCTGGGCATGCAAAATTGTATATGCTTCTTGGTTAATAACAATACCTTTTATTATTAACAAATGGTTGATTTGACTACTTTGCTGTTAAAATATAGCTGTTCAAATAGCAAAAATGGATTTAGCATCATTGTATACTCCCAGATAGAAATTTGTTCTATTTCAATGTGGCTAGAAATGGTTTTGCAAGCCAAAAATATATATATGCATGGAAAAAATATGCCATCTAGTGGCAGTTTTTCAATAAGATTTAAAGCCAAGCTATAGCAGGTAAAGAGTTGGAATTTTCTTTTATCAATTCAATTTTAACTTTTTGATTAATATACAAAATTATAGATAGAAGGTGAAATTTTGCACTTTTTTGGATATGGTAAAAGTTAAATTTCTTGCCTACATAATGACTAATATCTCACCCCCTTACAGTTTCGGAACAAAGTTGAAATTTGGTGTGTAAGCTCCTTAAGAAAAGCTTTTTAACATATTAAAAAACTGTTTTTAAAAACAGTGTTTTACAGGCCTTTTTTTTTTATCACAAGATGGTGCATTTTTAGCAATTTTACGGCTGGTCCATACTTTGAAGTAGTGTAACTTTTTTTCTAAGCTGTTGTTTTTCTTTATACGTATTTCTCGTATTTAGTGAAGTTATAGTCCAGTTGGTAGGGAGCATCCATGTTAAAAATTGGAGCAGTGCTATGCTTTGTATGGCAGCTACAGCTGTTTAAAAATGGCCAAAAATTTGTTTTTGAGTCAAAATGTGGATATTTTGGGACTCGATATTTTTATTATGTTATAAGCTAGTATCATTTTGACACTTGATCCATTTAATATACCAGAAAGTTAATCAATATACCAAAAATCAGCTTTCTACAATTTTTATAATTGGAGAAATGCTTGTTTAAAAATGGCTGAAAATGACCAAACACTAATTGTTGGAATGGGATACCAAATTTCCATAAGTCATATTTCATAAAATACAACAGATATTGAGCTAAAGTTTTCAGTTTCCTGATTAATTATGATATACAACATTTTGACAAATTTTGAGCAAATTTGGAGGGGGTCAAGCAGGAGGGTCCAGGACACTTGACACGGAATGACCCTATTGTAAGATCGAAATGTTTCCTAAAATAAGGGTATAATTTTTATATTTCTTCTAATCTTTGAAAAAAATTTAGGTTACTGAAGAGTGTTAAACAGCAGCTTCATTGTCTCATAAGTTTCTTTTAGTTGTACTAAATGTGCAACAGGTATGGATGGATGAATATTATCATTATACAAAATCATTACTTTTAGACTTGGTTTGCTCAAATCAATAAATAATTTCTAATCAGCACCCTTATCTTCACACCCTAACTCCATTATTAAGCCATCAACATCTTAACAGAACCACAAGCCATTGTAGGAGTCAAAGAATGAATTGAGTTTTTTTATTGAGATGATAAAACTATAACTTTTTATATTTGAAGAATTAAGAGGATTTGGAATTAATTTTAAACAAGCTGCATAAAGATGAGAAACACCAGACTTGAGTTTCGCTCTCATTAGAGCTCATCAGTGATGCTTATCTCACTGCGAATCGAACCTGGGACCTGTAGTCTTCCACGCAGGTTACTATACCACTAGACTACAGATCCCGGACGACAGATGGACTCAAAGTCTTTGTCCCAGATTTGTCCCAGGTTTCGATTCGTGGTGAGATAAGCATCACTGATGAGCTCTAATGAGAGCGAAACTCGAGTCTGGTGTTTCTCATCTTTATGCAGCTTGTTTAAAATTAATTCCAAATCCTCTTAATTCTTCAAATATAAATTTCTTCTTCGCTCGTCAAGCTCTAGGAGAGTAAGCGCGATGCTTAACGCTTGTCGGGTAAGTCCCGGTCATGAGGTACGGCCTTGGAATTACAACATAGTGGATTCTATGTATTCCTTGTTCAGTAAATCTGGGAATAACTTAAGTTATAACAGCTGCTTTGAGTCCATCTGTCGTCCGGGATCTGTAGTCTAGTGGTATAGTAACCTGCATGGAAGACTACAGGTCCCAGGTTCGATTCGCGGTGAGATAAGCATCACTGATGAGCTCTAATGAGACTGAAACTCGAGTCTGGTGTTTCTCATCTTTATGCAGCTTGTTTAAAACATAAATTTTTAGTAAGTTTCATTGTTTTAAGCATAATCCCAAAATTTCAGCTTTGTATTTTCGCAATCCAGGTCTAACAAGATTGTTCAAGATAATTTGATTTATAAAAACTGGATTGCTTGAGCTAGCTGCAACAAGTTTTTAACAACTTGATGTAGTCTCACTAGAAGTGTCTGGTTCAAATGAAAACTCAGGACATTCAAAAAGTGAGAGCTTTAGGAGTTGAAATGTTAGTATCATGCAAATATGGTTTCAGGGCAAACTGGCAACTTGGATAAGCAATTTTAGATTTGTATTTTTTAGAAAATCCTTTTATATCAGTTAAACAAAAATAACAATAATGGGAACTGCAAAAGGCATCTTATTTTGCTCACAAACAGCCCACTGGAGGAGCTGAGTGTGGCAAGAATTGCAGCAAATTTAAGGTGGTCATTTTTTTGGTCCTGATCAACAGCTTTACAACTGAAGTATGCAATTTTCATTTTATGTTCAATATTTTTTCTTAATGCTGGCATTGTATATTTTTACACAGTAATAGCAAAACATCTTGGGATTAGTTTCATACTTCTTGCTATCCACCATTTTGCAAAAAAATAACAACAAAATAATGGTTTGTTTTTTAAAACCAAAACATATTTTAGATTTTTCAGATACATTGATATTAGCATGCAGCTTACTGGAACTAAGAGTTATCTTAAAATGCACACAAGGATTATGAATGACATCCAATGACATCCAACTAACAAAGTGCTGAGTTGGCATTTAAAGGTTTTTAAGCTTTTCATCAATATAAAAATGTATGGTTTCACTAACAGGTATCTCAATTTTTATCTGTTATGTTCACAACTCAAAAACTTGACATGGTGAAAAAAAACTGGTTGCAGATTTGGATTCAGCACCTCAAAATTACCCCAAAATCATTCTTAACTTATTAATTACAAAAATGTTGCTGTACAGCATAGTAAAAAAAGAGTACTAAATTATCACATGCCTAAATTTTGTTCATTAAATTCTTGGCATCAAATTCTTGCAGCCCCTATTTTGTACTGCTATTTTCCTCTGTAATTAATAAAAGTGTAAATAACTTATTTGTGTGACTTTTTATTTAGAGAAACTTATTTTTCTATTAACCTACAGAAGTGCTTTATTAAAATTTTCATAAACATGCAGATTAAGAATTATTTAAAGTAAACATATTTTGAAATATTAATGTTTAGTTAATTTGCTTTTTTAGTTATGAATGTCTATTGTGTGCTTGAGTGAGATTATTTTGGAGGTTAAAAAGATATATTCTCACCTTGAATTGAATTGCAATAAAATAACAGCATGGTTAAATAGAAGCATTGTTTTGTATCATCTGATGGTAAAAAGCTTAAGAGGGGAGCTGGTTACTTATAAGATAATAACCAATCTCAAAAACTTTTTGCATAATTAAAATTAGTAAGCAAAATAATATTTGGTAAGACCTCAAGCTTTTTCATTTTCAAAAAACAAAAAATTAAACATCCTTATTTTTATTATCATATCTATTTATCTTTCTGACTCAATGGAAAAAGTCAGAGGTGTTATACGTAGCGCAATCATCAAGTGACCACTCAGGGGAACAACTGCCCTCAAAGAAAGAGAGCTGATTTACTTTCAACATTTTTTCAAATGTGGGAGCTTCACACCCTCCTTGCTCTTTATCTTAACAACCATCTAGTTTAGTAAACTCTGCAAGCAATGCTTTGCACTGTCGCATCTTTTGATGCTGCACAATGGCATCACGTATCTCATTGGTGGCATTTTTTCACTGGTTAAAGGCTCATTTCCACCATAAGCATGGAATGGAGTATATTGTTTCTTTAATTTATTTTTTGCTTTGCTTAGCACTTTAGCACAGAAACGTGGAAAGAAGTAAAAAAATCAATAGAACAAACAAAAAAGAGTCCATTTTACATTTGTAGTGGAAACCAGCCCTAAGCTCACTATCTAAAAGTCAAGTAATGTTACCAATCATTTAAGCATTAAGTACAAACTTTTAAGTTTTGTTTTTTTATTAGCCTTGTTATTTCATATCTTAAAATAACTTTTAGACAGAACAACATTAAAGAACTATAGGCTGCTTAAAATTTTACAGAAGTGGAATTTCAAATTGTCGAAAAATTTTGTTTGCTTGAAAATAATATAAACAACAAATTTTAGCAGATTTTTAGCAAACTCAATACCACAAAACCTGAATAATTTTTTCTTTTTTTTTTACTGTTATTGACTGAATCTTATAACTTTGGTTATATATACAGTATACGTGTAAGCCATCAGAATTTGCCAGAAATGTGCTAGCCAAATATTACCTTGAAAAATCATTGCAGTAGAAAAAAAACTACAGTACTACAAGTTTTTAATTTCAAGATAGGTACTTGGTTCAAGACTATTTTAAGGTTGTAAGGTAAAATCACAATTAATAATTTGCGATTGTAAAATTTGATATTTATAAATAACTGCTTTTCAATTTTATCAAATAATGCCATTAAACCAAGAAAAAACTACAATGTTCTGCATATTCTGAAAGCAAACTGTGTCACAAAAGATGTGTATGATGTTGTAATAAAAGCTATGATGAACTAGATATTTCATAGATAAAAAAATCAAAATAAAATGTTTGTTGCCTGGGCCTCAGCGCTGGGTACCACATCTAACATTCAAGCAGCAAATTTAACAAAAATTCAAAGGTTTCCAGTTTCTTTTTAAATGCAATAAAATGTAAATAACATGTTAAAAGTCTTATAATAGAAATCTATTACTTAAAACAAGCCGCTTAAAAGATGAGAAGCACCAGACTTGAGTTTCACTCTTGTTAGAGTTTGTCATTGATGTTTATCTCACTGCAAATAAAACCGAGTACCTGTGGTCTTCCATGCAGGACAATACCTTCTGACCACATAACCCAGACCAGTGTGGTCCAAGGCTAAGAGCATGGAGGGCTGCATTAAGGTTTGAAAAAGCTTTGTGGGCCGCAAAGATAAAATCTAGGTCAGGGTGGTCTAACTTCTCCACTTTTGTGGGCCACATTTTTGAAAATTTATTTGAGTTTGCGCACCTCAACTGGATAAAAACGCTTACTTTCGTCTCAAAATCAGGGTGTTCTCTAAAAAAAAAAAAAAAAAAAGTCTTCACTTGGAATCGGTCTGCAAAATTCCTATTTTTGCACAAATCATAGCGTTCTCCAAAAAAATTACGGCTGCTTGTCATCGACAAGACTTGTGCAAAATTGTTCCGCAGGCCGCACAAATTTCCTTGGTGGCCCAGGGTTTGGACCACACTGACCCAGACGATAGATTGACTCAAAGCAGCTATAACTTATTCCTGGCTTTGCTGAACAAGGAATACATAGAATCCACTATGTTGTACTTTCAAGGTCGTACCTCATGATTGGGACCTGCCCGACAAGCGTTAAGTGTTGCACTTACTCTTTTAGAGCTTGACGAGCAAAGGAAGAATTTTATATTTGAAGAATAATAAGGATTTAGAATTACTTATAGCAAGCCACTTAAAAGAGGAGAAGCACCAGACTTGAGTTTCACTTCACTTCTAACAAAAGTGAAACTCGAGTCTGGTGCTTCTCATCTTTTAAGTGGCTTGTTTTAAGTAATTCTAAATTCTCGTTATTCTTCAAATATAAAATCTATTACCCTTTTTCCAGTAAAGTCACATTGATGATTTTATTTAACTGATCAAATTGCTATGCATAAATGCATTAATAAAATTGGTCAAATTTTAATGAGCCACATATTTAATATAGAAAATAAAAGTTAAAAATTAAAAACCGACTAAATTATCACAAAAAGTCGGTTTTGATTAATAAAGGTGATCAGTTTCTATAAAAAATTAAATTATTTTTGACAATTTTTTTTTTCATTTTAAAAACTCTACTCATACTAATCGGGTCCTGACTCAAAGACACAAGTGAAGCTTCCGATAAAATGTCCAATATTGATTGAGTTTTGTCTCTCATATTGTTATGACATCTGCTTGTATTTTGAATGAGCAGTTGCATTTCATCAGTTTTGTTGTAGATGGAATTTTGCATTAAGTTGCAGGATTTTGGGAAAGTTTTTTGGTGATGTTGTGTTCTATGGTTAAAAGTTTTGTAAAGTGTGCAGTACCATGAGTTGTTGTAATATTTTGTTGTGATTTGGGAACATTTTAAATGCAGCTCGTGCTTTGTGTAGTTACATAAAATAGATGTTTGATGTTTAGTGACAGATTTGAGCAAATGTCACAACCCATTTTTGTGTTGGTGGTGGAGGGTTTGAGTGTATGTTGCTCCCAAGAAGCAGCAATCAAGTCCTCCAATTTGTCAGTAAACTAAAAAACTGACTTTCCCGAGAAGCCAAAAATGAATCTTTTCTTACCAGATAGAGCAAGAGCTTTACCCAATAAAGATTAAACAGGAAGCAGAAATGAGCCAATTTATAGTGGTTAAAATCAACCATCAGTGTCCAAGCTCAATGAGGCTGATTCATTTAGGAAAGTATTTTTAAACAGTTACCTCTGTCAAGTACCTAAATGCAAATCTTTTAATCTGCATGATGCTTGAGGCAGCATAAAAAAGCGTTCTAGGTGACCTATCATGAATTAACGGCAAGGTTTTTTTTTTATATAAGGGATTTCTTTTTCCTAGACTGCTTGCTTGTCCCAGCTTTCGAGCACAGTCTGCCCAGGTTAAAGTTGCCATCTTGTGAACTATATTTTGTCTGGTCTCTATCTGCAAACTTTCCCACCATGATTAGATAGTAGTTCATAGAAAGATTAAATTTAATTATTTTTTCTTACCAAGTCTTTTTTTTTCAAAATTAAGTATAAAAATTTGTTTTAAGGTTTCCTCCTTTTTGGGATGAGAGTCAGTTTGGGATTTACCAAAAAATTATTGCTGGAAAGTTTGTTTTCAGTCGGAACTTTGATGCAGCTGCAAAGTAAGTTATTGATTTGATGCTTAAATTTTCCTCATCTAGAATGCTCACTTGCAACAATCTATTGAATGTATTGACAAGTCCAGATAAGAAATAAATAAAAAAAAGCAAATTCAGATACATTAGTTGACTTTTGAAACTATAATTCACTGTCTTGATTAGATTGTAAACGTGGAGAAAACTAAAACATATTTCTTTGGAATATTACGACAGTTGATTGAAACGACACTTGATTGAAAAAACAACAATTGGTTTACTTGTGTATGTTTTTATGATTGAACAATCTCTTTGTTATTGCAAATTAATTTATTAAAAGCAGAGGCCATCAGTAAGAAGCTAAGTCGGTTTTAGTTATTGCAAATTTTTCAATGTCAAGGTCACGATTTCTCAACAGGATTCCTGGGCACATTTTTAGGACGGCCCTGAAGTAGAACTCTGCTTGTGGCTTCCTTTCTTTTTAGATTCTTATTGCTGTAATTTTTTTTGCATTTTCTCTGCATTGTACCAGAGTTTTCCACTTAATGTATCAAGTACATTAACTGGAAAATAACAAAATTTCAAAATAAGTTTAGTCCAGGTTAACGTACCATGGTACATTAAGTAGAAACGCACACTAAGTGGTAAAGTTAAAAAAATTTTGCGGAATACAAGTTTGTTCTAAAATTTATCACGTCAGAATGCTGGAATAATGGTCCCTTAAAACACCTCATTCGCATGTTTTTATCACGAACATTACATGCGTTAATCATGCAGGAATCAAAATTGTTTTGTTACAATGGCTTTTGTGACAAAAACCTATTAATAGACATTCAAACAAAACAAAACTTTGGCGCCTATTAATGTACCATGGTACATTAACTGGCACCTGTTTCCAGTTAATATACCCATGGTACATTAACTGGGGGGGTACATTAAGTGGAAAACTCTGGTAGTCTTCTCGTAATATTTTATGTTGAAGGGTGTCTGAAGAATCCTTGCTGCAACATAGAAGCTGACAATTTAAAAAGTTTGAAATGCAATGAGGTTGGCTTTGAAGAATTATGGTATCAGTTTCTAGCTGTCATCACGACAAATATTTACTTTTCAGCTAGAAAACGATCGTAGTACTTATTAATTTTCGATGACTTGACTTTGTGCATCATATATAGTATTTGCTGTGCTGTGATCGAGACAAGGATGATTAAAAAGCCTTGTTAGACAAGTTTATGGAAAGTTTTACCATGATTTCATTAATGAATTACTTTATCTGTATTTGGATTATTTTTGTTTATCAATTATTACCAATTGACCCTTTTTGGTCCAGACCCTTTTGGTCTTTGAGTTTGTTGTTTCTCCCACCCATGATTACACAACATTCTTTGACTATGGGTCAGATGTGTGTATTAATTATCTTCTTTTCGCTTTCCTTATTAACATCACATCGCTTTGTTCAAAGGTACAGCGACCATGCACAACATCAGTTGTAATAATGTACTTCGTTTACTCGCTGCTTCCTTATTCACAATCTTTATTTCTACATGCACTATGATTAATTTCAAGTTGATTGTGAGTAAAAATGAAAATAAATAAAAAATAAATAAGTAAATTAACATGGTAAATAAAACAAAAAATATAGTTTCGTTTAAGACAAATCTAGGTTGTGTTTTAGGTGGAACAGGGATCATAGGTGCTTTAGTGTTTCTAAAAGTGAGCCACAAACTATGAACAGTTGAAAAGCACTGGTTTAGATTGTTTTGTTTTAGATTGTTTGTTTTAGTTAATTAAAGTTGTAAAGACTCAGGTTTGGATTTTGGTGGGTAAATAAAATTCGTCTCTCGTTTTTTTAACGACTCTTTTTTGCCTTGGCGATATCTTTGGCTTTCCACTGTTTGTCGATATTGCATTTTAAGAAGCAATTATTAATGAAATTTTTATAGCAAAATTTATTTTTTAGCTTAGTAATTGATCTAGATCAGTGGTTCTCAACCTTTTTAGCCCATGGACTATTTCCCCATTAGCACAAGTATTCGCAGACTCAATTAATAGAAATAAAAAATAATTTAGTTCAGCACTATAATAGTAAGTTAGAAAGCAGAAGCAGTTCATTTATTGGGAGCACATGCCCTGGAAATCTAAATGAGAACCTTGCCCCTGAACTTGTTTTACAAGTTTGTCGAAATCAGGAATTATGGTTGTCAATGCATATCTGTAATCGTCTTTCGGTTGAAGTTGATTTCAGTACTTAGTTTTAACCATCGACAATGTTGAAAAGCCAGCCTCATACAAGTATGTAGTCGGAAAAGGCAAAAAAGCTATTGTTGCTTGCTGGCAGAAATTAGAAAGATTAGCTTCCTTCGACCGAATATTCGCCCAAAATTGAGTCAGAGAAACAATTTTGAACTTGTCTCTCCACATCTGTCGACATTGCAGTTCTATCAACTGTTCAGCAATGCAGCCCATTTCTGCATGAACCTTTTGCACTGAAATCTCAAATGGAACTCACACCCAGTTAAATATTTTGCTATAATTGTGAAAAGGAATATATCAATCCAGCTCAGAAACAAATGCATTAAGGTGCTCAAAAAAGACTTATGAAATGCTGCGCAAATCAATATTTTTCTTCTAAACAAATAAATTCAATGCTGGAAAAGCAGCCAACTTTCCACTTTTCATTCAATGCATCCACAATTTTATTTTATCATTGAATCATCAATGCCTTCTGATGCATCTAAAAAATTTTTCTCATTTCTTTGCTTAGAGCTATTAAGTTGGTTACCATGGCTGAAAAAATCAGCTAAGAAAAGCAGCTTGGCAATCTATTTGTCATCGCAAAAGCGATCAAAAAAATTCATGTTTCTGTTCTTTTAAAAAGGTGCTAATTTCATTTCGTAGGTTAGCCACTCTCTCCAGCACCTTTTCTCGCGATACCCAACAAATGTTGGAATTGTTCAACCCCATTTTATCACACAATAGACGAAATAAACGAGTGTGCAAGGGACGAGATTTAATAAAATTGACCACAGATACAACTTCTTTAAAAACTACGGCAAGGTCTCCTTGTACCTCTTTCGCTGCCAGGTTTTCTCTGTGGAGAAGACAATAAACAACTGAAATATTTTTATTTTCTTTTTTCACAAAACTCATAAAGCCCTTTTTACATCCCATCATGGACGGAGCGCCATCCACGCAAACTGGCACACAGTCAGACCATTCAAGCTGATGTTTTTTAAAGAACAAATCCACTTTCTTAAACATTTGCTCTCCTATGATATTTTTGGCAAGTGGACGATGAAACAAAAACTGCTCCATATAGTTTTCAATCAAGGTATTGCACAAACACCATAAGCTATGCATCATTTCCAATATCTGTTGCTCATCCAATTGCAAACTAAATTTTCCACTGCGCTTTACAGAAGCAATAGTTTATTGCAAAACATCTCCTGATATTTCTTGAATACGCCGCTTGATGGTGCCGTTTGACAAAGGAACCATAGCTAACTTATCAGCAACAGCATCACTACACAATATCTTGGCCATTTCCACAGCTGCCGGTTTAATCAAGTTTTCTCCCGCTTTATGACGCGCTTTTTCTGTCAGTTTAATCAAGTTTTCTCCCGCTTTATGAGAACTCTTTCAATCCAACTGACTTAAAAATCGTCTTTTAACCACAGAACCATATATCTGACTAGTCAAAACCACATTTTCTTCTGAGAGAGCTTGTTAAATTTCTTCATGACATCTTAATGCGCAAGATTACAAAATTTGGTACCGTGAAAAAGGCGACAAAACTTATCTGAAAAATTAAGATGAAGCTCAATGGCGAACAATACCTTAAAAATGGGAATGTGCGTAACATGTACAGGTAATAATTGAACAAAAATTTACTAAGTTGATGTTCTCGCGGACTCACCAAAACATTACTCGGGGTTTACTGATCTAGGTTTTGATAGGTTTAAGGATAATTTTTTTAAAGAATTAAAGAAAAACAGCAGTACTTAAGCATTACCCAAAGCAGGTAAGCAACTTTCAAATTGCATTCAATTGCACCAACTTTCAAATAAATTAAAATCGTAAAAAAAATTCATGAAGTTTGCAGACAAGTTGTACTAGTGGTTTGGATTGTCAATACAATGACAAGTTGTAGTACTCGTGTCGAGCGCAATCTTAACAGCACCAACCGGTTGCGTGCGCTGTCCGTCTTGTTGATTTGACAGAAATTACAATTTTTCGCTCGCAACTAGATTAAACAAAAATTTTGCTATACGCAAATTTACCTTTACGGTGTAAGAACTGCAAAACAAAGATGATTTAATTTATAACAGGTTATTTATTAAAAACATATGACTATTGATTAAGTGTAACAAAAAATTTTATTATCATAGCAAAAATTTTTTTCTAAATCTTGTTGCCAAACACCAAATTAAAACCGGACGAATTAAAGATCTTTCAGTTTAATTAGTTTAAAAAAAAAAATTGATATCATATATGTCAAAATATTTGATACAATAAAAGCCAAAAAAATAGCCAAAAATTTTTTTAAAGCTTTCTTGTGATAAATTCATGATGACTTTGCAATATTTCGTTAAAAATTTTTTTGTCATGATTCGATCGAGTATCGTTTCGAGCAAGTGTCGCTTCAATCAACTATAGTTTGATTAAGTGTCGGGTCACGATTTCTTCAGCGTACACTTATGTTTCCATTCTAGTGATTAAAGTGATAAGACACTTAAATCTAAAATCGAAAGCAATTGATGTCTCTATCTGCTACAGTGGTTAGTTACTGGGCTTACATAAAAAGATCACGAATTCGGGCACTTCTGTTGTTGAAACATTTGAAGGTAATGTACACATTAATGTGTCCACTTCCAATTTTTTTCAAATCGCTCAGTTTCTATGATTTTTAAGAAAAACATCAGCACCGAAAAACCACGCAAAAAATTTAAAATATTTTTTTTGTCATCTTTATACTTTGGGAGGTGTGAAAGATTTTCTGTGGGCTAAACTGTACTTTGAGAAATACAGCATCTAGAGTTGCAATCTTGATCCCAATTGATTCAGAAACTTTGTTTTCTGTATTTTATATAATTCTAAACTGTTTAATTTTGAAGTTCTTTGCAAAAACTGAAGAACCACTGATTTGATGTTTTTTTTATAAAAATTGAAAAAAACACACCTACACATACACACACACACCAAAATTTTTGATCTGAGCTTTTGGTTTTATGCCAAATGTTTGTGCCCATATTAAATAAACTCTTAAATTTAACATTCCTTTGCTGCTTGTCCAGTGTTGGGCTTAGCCCATTCTTTGCTCTTTTGCCCAACGTGTCCCTTACACAATCAATTTCTGTTATAAGTAGCATTTCAAGGAAGATACTCTGCATGCAATAACTTTTACAGTGATTTTACCTTCTAGCAATCTTATTCTATTTTAGGAACTCCGTTTGTGCTTTGCAGGGATTTGATCCGGCAACTGCTCGTTGCAGACCGCACTCGCCGGCTCGGCAGCATGAAAGGGGGGGCCGAGGATGTGAAGCAACATCCCTGGTTCAGCTCGATTGATTGGCTCGCTGTGGAGGAGAAGAAGTTGTTGGTCAGTGGTCCAGTGTCCGGCGCTTATGCGCGTGCGTTCTCCAAATTACCAATCTTGATTAATTGATAGAATGGCCGTGTTCAGCTTTTCCCGGCACGCGCGAGGGTTAGATACTGTGCAATCAAAACATAGCGTTTACAACTCGTCGCGCCAAAAAGTCCGAGACCCATTAAATTAATTTAAGTTTATCGTAAATATGTTGAAAGGAAAAAAATCTCCATATTTAACTTTTTAAACCAAACTCCTTAGGGCTTTCTTTACGATCTTTTCTCTTTCGGCTCACATTCTTCATTTTAAACAAATCTCTCAATTACGATTTAAAATAAGGGTCTGTAACGAGGAAATAAAAGACTTGCTTGGCTATGCTCTAAAATCAAGATCTATTGTGGTTTTTAGTTGAAATAACATTTTCCTAGAGAACCCTTTTGTTGAAAGGTTCTGCCTTATAGCAAAAGTTAAGTTTTCACTCTGGAGAAGCTGTTTTTTGAGTTTGTGCGAATTAGATTAAAGTAAAACTGCCCATGGCTTCTATAAATATTTGAGGTTTCGTTCCATATTTTCGTGACTAACCTTGATTTGAGGATTTTCCAAAATTTAATAGGTAGTCAACTGAACCTCACGAATCATAAAGAAGAACCAAGATTTACATACAGAGAACTGATTATTTCGATTCGCATTTGTAAATTTTATTTTAAAACTGCGTTTGACTGGTTTCGAACCTGCGTGCAACTTGACATTTGTTTGCAGCCCCCCATCACCCCTGTGGTGCAGCACAGTGGCGACACCCGCAACTTCGAAGTTTATCCGGAGGAAAATTGGAGGGTAGGTAGATTGCTCGGTTGTTGTGTAGGAAGTGACGTGCCGTTATGTAGGTGATGACGTGTTGTTGTTCAGGCGGCTGAGCGGGCTTCCTCTGATGCAATCGCGATCTTCGATGATTTCTGACCTTTGCACTTATCCACACATAGACGCTGGTTTGGTCATACTTGCATTCTTGTTACCTATTGTGCGATGATTTTTGTTTGCACTTACCTGATCATTGCATTTAAAATGGTGTCTTATTTTCTTTTCACTGTGATTCCTACTCGTCTTCCGCCATTTTGCGGCACAAAGTTTTTTTGGTGCTTTACTTCAAAGCTTAACCTTTTGCTTGCACCTACAGTCTTCATATAATTGTAGTTATTGTTCTTCAATTTTTTTTGACTAAATATAAATGAACAACTCAAATGTTTTTTGTCCGGCTTTGCAAACGCTCCTAATATCTCAGTTTTTGCTCCTTTTTGTAATTTTTATCCCAGGATGACTTCGATATCAATTTCATTGAATTAAGCAAAAATTAAATATTACATATTTGTGTTATAATTTGTTTTGTCAATGTACAGCGCAATCGATTGTTTCTGCGAACGCGGCGGCAGCTGGCGTGTCTTTCGGCATTGTGGTGTGGTGAACAAATGGTTCGTTCAGTTGTGTTACTTAAATTTTATTAGTTGGTATTACACGTGGTGGCGTACTAGCGTCGTAGTTTATGCAGCTTTATATGGTCTTCGTGATATCAGGCTTTGATTTGGTGAAATCTACCGTGTTTTCACATGTTTGGTGACGATCTGGACAAGAAGCAGCAATAAAGCTGATGAATAAAGTTATGATTTTTAAAAGTGAACTAATGAACGAGCCGCTCTTCCTTTAGCCTTTCTTGCTAAGAACAATCCTCAAACCTACCTCACAAAAAACATCACGAAGATCACTCTCAAGATCTCACGACTTGATCCCTTGCCTTTAGTTACCTCGAAAACTTTTAATCCTATGTCCTCCTAATTCTCCATGTTATCATCTCAATTTTCCGTTTCCTACCATTTCTCAACACCATCTTGAAACGGCCTTCATCAACTCCATAGTTAAGCTTCTTAATTTTCTACCCTCCCACACAGTAATATTACTGCTTGAAATAATGTTTGGGTTTCAGGGGGCTAGGGAGGGGACGGACAAAAGGATTCTTATTTAACCGTTCAAAAAGTCCCCCTGTCACCTTTTAATCAAGGGCAGTCTAGCACGAGATGAAAGATGTCCGGTGATTCGAAACCACAGTTGCTGCACGAAAAAGTCTCGGCTCGACCAATCCTGTGGAGGTATGTAGCAAGAGGAGAGTTTTGAAATTGCAGAAGCCGTTGCAAACAAAAGTTAGACAGTGCTAAAGATGTATTTCAAGAGTTGTTGGGCCATAAAAACGTTGACGCGATCGCCGAAACTCGGCGGCAGAGTAAAAGCAACTCAGAAAAGAGTTGGAAGCGTTTTTTGGCTTGTGTCTTCTTAATGGTATTTTAAAAGAAAGGGATGAACTACTAACAAATTTTTGGGTACAGAATATGGACGGCCAATCTTTCCAGAAACTACGCGTAGGAACAAATTTCAATCAATTATTTATTACGTTTTGATGACAAAGCTTCAAGGCGGCTTCGCCGGCAATCTTACAAGTTTACGGCAATTCGAGAGTTGTGGGATGCAGTGATAGACAATTGCCAGAAGTCCTATTTTCCTCATTTTCATGCTATAGTTGATGAGCAACTTTTCTCTTTCCGATCAAGGTTACATATATATGCGGTTGCATGTTAGTTAGAGGTATTCCAATTTAGGTCATGTTAAAAAAGTGCATGTTTTCGGAGCTTATATGGTGCATTGGACCTTAAAAACACTTCCCATGCAAAAAAAATTCGAAAAAATATCTCTGCTTTCCCTCATGAGGGTTAAAATAATACACGTAATTTGCTCAAAGAGAATCCCTGATGACGTCACTTTTTTTGATTTATTTATTATAATTTGAGTTTTAGAGCAGATAGAAAAAACAAAACCAATTGTATTTGTTTTCAACAAGCATGTGCTTCATTTTACGACTAAACTTGATGACGTCATATTTGCCACTTGTTTTTTGAAAGCAATTCACATAGGAAATGTTGAAATGATAGAAATGATTAATTCAATTTAAAGAAAAACATATAAGAATGTTGAAAATTGGATTTTCTTAAAGCAAAATAACTTAACAAGCAATATAAATATTAAACAAGTTTATTATATGACTATCGAAAGTGCTAAATGTAAAGCAATTAAACTTGCAGTTGTTACATAAAAAAGCAAAAGAGCAACATGTGAAGTCAGACTAGTTTCAAAGATTTTGTATTTCGGCGATGAACCATCTCGTAAAAAGATCAAAAACTCCTTAAAAAGAGCATGTTAAACAAGCTGGTCCAAGCTTTCAAAGTTCTTTGTAACTTTAAACCAGGGCTGCAAACTCGAACTCGAACTCGAAGAACTCGACAATTTTGGCCGAACTCGAACTTGAACTCGAACTTGAAAAAAGTTTGTGATGTTTGAGTTCATTTAATGAGTAAATTTAACTATAACATTTCTCAACGTTGGTGCCAAATTATAATTTGCCATCCTTTTTTATTTTGTTTAATAATAGATTAAATTTGGTAACATTGATGACAAAGCATTTTTAACATGTGCTCAGTTTTTCGCGGTTGAATTATTCTCTTAACTCTATTCCGACTGTATTTTTTCAACTCTATTTTGTGAACTCGAACTCGAACTCGAACTCGAAAAATTGAAATTTAAAGAACTCGAACTCGATTAAAAATGCTTCGAGTTCGCAGCCCTGCTTTAAACGTACCTAAAAATCTGATTAACTGCACTGAAATTACTCAGGTTTTCGTCAGGTTCAAAATTTCAGATAACGCTGCCACTATGTTGGTAGCATCATTTACAAAAGCTTGCCAAGGTGACGTTGACGACTTCTGTCCTTCACGCTCAGCCACCTACAGAGCTCGTATAGCAAACAGACTGCAAATTTCTGATGAAATTTTTCAAGAAATACGTGAAGCTCCATCTTGGGATCTGGCTCTCCACTGGGACAGTAAACTAACAAAGGAATGTTTCGGCAATAAACATGAGGAGCTTTCTGTGCCGGTTTCAGGAACATCAACTTATAAAAAGAGCAAGCTTTTGAGAGTACAGAGGTTAAAAAAGCAAGTGGAACAGCTCAAGCAGATGCAAGTTATCATTTATTTGAAGTGTGGAATCTGAAGCAACATGTGAAGCTTTGATTTTTGATACAACTGCCAGCAACACTGATTGAAACAACAGTGTAACTGGTTGGAACAACAGTGCTGCAAAATGCTTGGAAAAGTTTTTAGATCAAAAGCTTTTTTACAACGGGTCTCGTCATATATACAAGTTTATTGTTGGTGCTGTATATATATGCTTATTCGGTCACTCATCAGCTACAGATGATGCTAATTTCAAATGTTTTCAAGCACAGTGGCCAAAAATAGACCTCTCTAAAGGCTATCACATTTTGAAAATGTCTTCAGAATGGCTTAAAGAAAAGTCGAAATTGGTTATATGTGAGCTGCAACAGATCATTGAAAAGGAAAAAATGACGAAAAAAGCTTTTGTGAGAGGAGATTATAGACAATGTGTAGAAAACACACTTGCATTGCTAGGTTCTGCAGCTTTTAATTTTTTTATTACAAATTTGGCGCTACTTCCAGCGCCCGATGGATGGGCAAAGTGTTATACTGCCAAAAAATGTTCATGTGGTCCGATCAAATGTCTTATGACCGTGAGTTTGTAGAAAAGCTTCATCAAATAAATTTGTTTATTGCTCTTTTTTATGTTCCAGAATGGCTGAAATGTAATATCGGTATGGATTCTCCAATTAACAACTTAATTTTTCTGTATGACATGCTAAGGTACAAAAACGAAGATCCGACTGCAGCTGATACCTTCTTCAACAAACTTTCATCGCATCACTGGTATCTGACTCAAGAAACAATGGCATTCTCCTTTTTTAGCCAGTATCCTTTTCTGATAAATGAAATGAAAGAATCCATGGCATTCCAGCTCCTTTCAATATCACCACCAGATGAATTTCGCTGAGGAATTCCCGTTTTTAAAAGAAACATTGACAGGTGTTCTAAACTTTATGACTTTATTGGACCTGAAACTTGGTTTATTTTTAAATGTCTGAGAATGGACAAGGACTGACTCTACGACAAACCAGAGCAGTGGACTGCGAATAAATTATTCAAAAAGGGTAAAAAATTGGTGCCAACATTGAAGTTGTTAACGATGCAGCTAAAGAGCTGTGAAACTATATTCAGACTATGCTGCCATTTTAGCAGAAAATGAAGAGCAACGAGTTAGTCTGTTGCAGGTCGTTAAAAAACATCGAAAGTAAGTTGGCGACTTTGAAATCGACTATGGCGCTTAATTTATAATTCGCAAACACAACCCTTACAAACATTTCCGATAAAAAGCAATACTTCACCAGTAAAAGTATCGGTAGTCTAATTTTGAACTAATACATTACTGAAGACTAATAATTTTGTGAAATTTATGGCATGTATCACTCAAAAAGCAGCGTCTATTAAGTTTTCTATGCATTTACTTTAAAAATGAAGTTGTCGTTATGACGTCATCAAGTTTACTCTCAAAATGAAGCACATGCTTGTTGAAAACAAATACAATTGATTTTGTTTTTCTATCTGCTCTGAAGCTCAAGTTATAAATAAATCAAAAAATGACGTCATCAGGTGATTCCCCTTTGAGGAAATTAGGTGTAGGAGAGACCGGGGCACGTAGTAACACTTTTTTTTCTTTTTGCTATTTCTCCCACAATAAATGTTTTTTTTCAAAATTTTTGTTTAATATGAAAAATTTAGGTCACTGTTTAACTAATATCAAAAAAATAAAGTAATAATTTTCAAAGCTTAGTGGTTAAAATTACGATTTAAATATTTTAAAAAAGCGTTACAATGTGCCCCGTTAATGGGGTAAGTTGTAACACCAGTTGGGGTAAGTTGTAACACCAACAAAAATCACTAATAAATGTTTAAATATAAATGTAACTTGAAGAAAATAACAATATGAAAAAGTAAACACAACGAAATCACACATAGCTTAGTCATACTGTAGAAATGAGTATCAAGCACAAAAAATGAGGTATTTGGCCGTTGTCTAAAAATGTTAAAACAGTTTTTTTCACTGCTGGATTAGCCTAATCACAAATTTCAGAATCACATTTGTGACAAAAATATGTATTCAAATCTTCGGCACAAGCGAAATGTGACCTCTTTAGATAACCATGGCATTGTACCATCCACTCCTCATCAGGACGACTGTTAAAATAGGGCTCAAGAAATGTAATGCAATACTACTCTTTTGCTTTTAGTGTTTTTTCAAAAATTAGTTTTTGTTTTTGTTTGAAGCTGTAACAGATTGTCCTTTTCTGGTGTGTCTGTTAACATGGCACATTTTTTAGACCTTTTCTTGTTTTGCACCAAGGACTTGGCCTATCTTTAAGTTTTTTTAGCACTCTGTAGAATTTTACATGGTAAACACCAATGTTTTGCTACTCCCCTTACTGATCTCTTTTTCAATTATAGCAACTGCTGCAGCAGCTCCTAAGTTGTCTTGTGATGATGAGCTTGTGTTCCTGTTAGTCTTTATTTTGTAAATTCTCATATTAGGGGAAGTGTGGGACCCATGGAACGGTGGGACCCATGGAACACCGGATTTATTTGAAAACGGAAAAAGGATTTTTTAAAATTTTTGCATTTGGAAACACACTGTTGTAAGACATGCTGATTCCAAAATTAAAATTCATGAAACTGCTGGTTTAGAAGGCAGTAAAGCTGTTTTTTAATTTTTGGGGTAAAAGATGTCCTTTTTAGGTTAATCTTTGTAAGAATTTTGTAGTTTCTTGAAGTTACTAAAACTATTAGTGTTGGTTTCTTTGAAAAGACTACTTATCTAGCTATCAGTTGATCAAAAGCTTTGGTTGTCAAAGTGTAGTGTGTATGAACTAAAAGCTATTTTCCATCAATTATAACTATGTGGGACCTTTGGAACATAGCGTTTCATAGGTCCCTTGTATTTCAGGTCATGCCTACATTTAAATCTAGATTATCAAATAAGGGTTTGTTTAGTGAAGAAGACCTAAATAAAGCTTTGAAAGGTGTTCTTACTGATGAACTCAGTTTCAGAAAAGCTTCGAAAGTTTACGGAATATCTATTGGTACTTTGCACAGTTATAAAAAAAAGATGCATCCAGGAAGCACTGAAGTTAAAAAAATGTCTATGACTACAACTCAAGTAAGTAAATTTTTGTTGGGCTAAGTTTTATGCTTCTAACCTTGGCCTATACTGACAAAGAGGCTAACAGATTTTGTCAGTTAGGCTAATGGTTTGATCTAAGCCTAATTTAAGATTTAAGAATGAAATCTAACCTAATGAAAAACTAGTTTATTAAATAAGGAATTTAATAACCTAATTTAATATTTCCTAACTAGGTTTTTAAATAAGGAATTTATTAACCTAGTTTTTCATATCCAGTTAATAGGCTAATTAACCTACTGTTTGTATTTTTATAGATTTTTACAGAAGATGAAGAACATGCATTAAAGGATTACATCATTAAACTTTCAAAGCTGTTTTATGGCCTTGACAAAATTAAAGTTAAAAAGCTTGCTTATGAATATGCAAAAATAAAAAACAAAAAAATTCCTAATTCATGAAATGAAAAAAAAATTGCTGGAGAAGATTGGCTAAAAGGCTTTCGTAAGCAAATGGGAGATTTAAGTTTGAGAAAACCTGAAAGTACAAGCCTTGCCAGAGCCATGGCATTCAATCCTTTTAATGTTTATGCTTTTTTTGACAACCTCAAAAGTATTCTTAGCAATCAAACATCCCTCCAATTAGAATTTGGAATCTTGATGAGACTGGAATTAACACAGTTCCCAATTCCAGGCATATTTTATGTAGACCTGGTACCAAGATCAGTTGGCCAAACAAGATCAGGGGAACGTGGTTTAAACATTACAATGTGTTGCTGTATCAGTGCTACTGGATTGGCCCTACCGCCAGATATTTCCCAGGGTTCGATTTGTAAACCACATGTTGCGCGGTGCTCCTGCTGGTAGTCTTGGTTTGGCCAATCCATCAGGATGGATGAAACAAGACATTTTCCCACAAGTCTTGAAACATTTTATTGACAATATGACAGTATCCAAAGATCAACCAGGAATGCTGATCGTGGATAATCATAACTGCCATACTTTAGAGGGTTTTGAGCTAGCTAAAAACCATGGCTTAGATCTGCTTACCCTGATGCCTCATTGCAGCCATAAACTGCAACCTTTAAATGTGGGTGTATTTGGAGCCTTCAAGAAATTCTACAGCTCATTTTGTGATGAATGGCATGTGTCACATCCTGGGGAAACACTGTCTTTATATTATGTTGCTGGATTGTCTAATAAAGCTTTTGTTAAATTTTGAACCTTGGAAAATGTTACTTCTTCATTCAGGCAGACTGGAATATTTCCCTTCAATTCAGAAATTTTTACAGAGAATAAATTTTTACCTCCACAGTAACTGATCAGGTGCAAAACTTTTATTCAGGCGAGACAAACATCGATACAAGTGTGCTTGACACCACTGAGGCTGCTGTTCAATCTACATCTACCCTAGCGTTATCAAACCCAGGCTGCAGCCTGGAAGCAGTTCCTGAACCCTCTTTAATTGAATCAATTGTACCACTGCCGAAAGCAAGGCCACGAAAAATTTGGCGTCGCAAGAGAGTTTCTTCTGCCATCATCACACGCACACCTGTGAAAAAAAGACTTTTTCCTCAGAAAATGGGAGATAGTTCAACAGATGAAGAAGAGGTATTTGCTGATTCAGAAAGTAATGCCAGTCTGTCTGATGGTGATTCCAGCCTTGCTCCACAAACCGACAAGCTTGTCAAACTCAAATGTGGTGATTTTGTTATTGCTAATGTGCACACTGGAGCAGGAAAATGTAAAAAGTTTATTGGAAAGCTGGTTAGTGGACCAGATGAAAATGAAAACTTTGAAATCAGTTTTCTGGAGAGATCAAGAAAAATTAAAAATGGATTTGTCTTTCCAGAAATGGAAGACCTAGCCTCCATTGGCAAAAAAGATATTGAAAAAATTTTGCCCCCACCTCTTGCAGCTGCTCAAACTAAACGGTTATGTGGAATGATGAAATTTAACGTTGATTTATCATATGTGTAATTTTTTTGTGTGTGCATGTTTGTTTATGTATATTTTTGTGTTTATTTAAAGTTAATGTGAAAAAAGACAACGTTTGATAGCTTTGTAAGAAGTGTTCCATAGGTCCCAGACGGTGTTCCACAGGTCCCACAGGGGTGGGACCCATGAAACGAAATGTAAAAATTTAATAATTGCTTGTAACTTGGCAACCAATTACCACACAGCCAAACCATTTTATCCCAATGCAGAGCTATCACAACATGCAGACCAATTATCAAGCAATTTTTATTGATAGTTAAAATATAAAAGTTACGACCGTTTAAAAAAAATCATTCCATAGGTCCCACACTTCCCCTATTCACAAATGTTGTTGCCGAAGTTACTTTTAATATAAGCTAGTTAACTCTATGCACAAAAATATGTGTTACAACTTACCCTATCTCATACTTAGTCAAGTTTTTGTTAATATCTCAAAGAGTTAAGTTTTAGTGGCTAAACCTTGTTAGGCATTTAATAGCCTATTGTTTTTTGTTTCGACTGATACAAAACATTTCAATAAAACTGCACCCGCTATCTCCCCAGAAGACAGAAATTAAATTTTGAAAAATTTCCTTTGCCTGCTCAAAAAGCTTGTTTTAACAGTAAGCCTATTTTTAGTCATTGAAACTAAACAATTTTATTTGCTAGCAATCGGTCTTAATATGATTGTTATGTGGGGCTATTTAAAAATTTTGCTAGTTGATGTTAGATTTCGACAAATACGAATGTTACAACTTGCCCCGGTCTCCCCTATTATTTTAACCCTCATGAGGGAAAGCAAAGAGATATTTTTTTCGAATTTTTTTCATGGAAGGTGTTTTTAAGGTCCGATGCACCATATAAGCTCCGAAAACATGCACTTTTTCAACATGACCTAAATTTGAACACCTCTATTGCTACTGCAGGTTTAGGAGGAGTCGGAGTACCGATTTCATGAGTGCCATGTCACAGGCAGTGTGCATATTGAGCCTTTCATAAAATTCAGGTGCCTTTGAATTTCTCATACCAATTTACAGGAATAAATCTTGTTCAGCTCAACATTAACCCTGTTGAATTTCATTTGATTAAATTATGTAGTTTGTACATATTCTCGGTCATGAGGTCGCCTTGAGCTGCAAATCCGAGAAATACTTATAGCTGCTTTGAGTCCATCCATCGTCCGGGTCCTGTGGTCTAGTAACCTGCGTGGAAGACTATAGCTCCTCGGTTTGATTCGCAGTGAGATAAGCATCACTGACGAGCTCTAACAAGAGCGAAACTCGAGTCTGTGCTTCTCATTTTCAAAGCAGCTCGATTTGTAATCAAAAATAAATCATCGTGTTTAACTATGTAGTTTCTGTAATATTTACATGCCAAATGATGTCAAATTTTTTGAAACACCCTAAATATTATATCTAAAAATCAAAAATTTATTCTCTGTATATTACCAACAACTCGCAGAGCAACTTTACGTAAAGGTACCTGTAGCCAATCAATTTTACTGACTGCTCTATTCCATAGACTGTCATCTTAATCATATCAAGGTTATCGTTTCTTACTTGCAAAAAAACTAATGCACTTTTATAAGCACACAGTTTAACTAACTAAGCTATCTCAACAAAACCTGACCTCAAAATACTAGACACAACCTATTTCCTTTGTCCGGGCTTGGCCAAAAGCCAAATCATACTTCGACTTCTAATTGAATTCGGGCACTGTCGTACTCGGCTAGGTTTGTAGAACTTCTAGCTTGTAAGCCAACTGTTGCATCATAGATAACATTAAGACGCAGGTAATCCATCACATAGCTCCTTGCTATGCAAATCAAAGAGAAAAGAACTTTACTGAAATAAAATGAGAGAAACAGAAAATTGTGCACTAAAGTTAACTATTTTTTATTTGGGCACAAGCTTTCGTGGGCTACTGCTCACTTCGCCAGGTGCAAATTGTCAGTTTTGTTGCACCTGACGAAGTGAGCAGTAGCCCACGAAAGCTTGTGCCCAAATAAAAAATAGTTAACTTTAGTGCACAATTTTCTGTTTTTCTCATTTGATTTGAAAAGTTGACACGGCTCCCCCAATTCTATTCCTTCTAATTCTTCGATGTACTGAAATAGTTTTATAGCATGTATTTTAAATCACACTTACATTTTGCGCCATACTTGATAAAAGTTGCATGTAAAAAAGAAAAAAGTTGCAAAAAGTTACAATCTAAAATTTCTAAAAACAGCTTTAAACATTGAACTACATAAATTCTGAAAAAAATAGGAAGCTGTGGGAAGCTGTAAAAAAAGTTGCAAAAGTTGCAAAAACTTGCCTTATTGATAACAACAAGAAATTTTTCTAAATAAATTTTGCCATTTATTTATGGGAAATAACTGAGCCTTGAAACGGAAGTATACCACAAAGCTTTGAAAACCACTGACATACCAGCATATAATTTTTGTAAAAATGAAGAACCATTTTCGGTATATTTGTGTATGCATTTACTTTCTTTTATTGTGCTTTCCAGAGTATAATCGAGTTTTTTTAGAGATCCTTCTTAGATGCTAAGCATTTGTTTCGCTTTTCATAGCAATGTATCCTACAGCGGAGTAAATAGGCTCGGATCTCATGCACAACATTGTGATAAAACAATAGACATTGAAAGTGAAGCATAGAAGACCTGACTTTACGTTTAAATAATTTTCTGTTTTTTAAAGTTTTACTCAGATTAGCTAACTATGACGCAATCGGAGCGATGGAAAAAGCGATCTTTAATAAAATTACTAAAAAAGTTTAAAAAGAACACATCGCAATATAATAAACCCTAAAACCAAACTATTGTAGTCTATTTGTCGCTAATGTATTATTTACATACAAATGGGTATCTTTGATCACATTTCTTCAAGGTAGGGTTGAACCCCGAGCCCTCCCCGGGGTTAGGCTTTGGTAACATTTGCATAAAAAAATAACAGAAAATGTTTTGAAAAGTTGTATTTGAGACTACTCTTAAAACTTCTCAAATATTCTCGGTTCGCGCGAAAGCCAAGTCCTGGCAAAATCATATCATCACAAGCGACAAAAATTATTAAACCAACAAGTATTTAATCAAAAATGACGCTAGCTTAATTGAAGGGTGCTGATTATTCGCTACACTTTGAGCATTGATTGCAAGTTAATTCACACAAGTAGGGTACGTTCGGGTATTCCTTTTCAGGATCGCAAAAGCCGCGCTGGCTCCAAAAAGCGCAGTTCTTCTCACTCACTCTGTTCCCACAATCTGCAAAAATTTGCACACGTCAATAAGGTTTTTGACCGTCACTATTATAAGCAAAACTCGAAAAGGTGGGTTTTCTAGAACTTCACAAACTGCCGCGTCTCTTTGTCATTCAAAAAGAACAAAAGAAATAGCTCAGCGTGAATACTCAGACTTGCAAGCAGAATAACGCAAGTTTCATGCTCAGCCTAACTGAGTGGTTTTTGTTGTGCCCCTGTTAAAAGGACTTCACAAAAATCTCACTTACAATGATGAGTCCGTTTCAAATAAAAAATTGCGACTCGTCCAATGCGCCCATACAAAGAAGAAAAACAAACATCATTAATACAGTTTTTAACTTTTTTACTGTGAAAAACTTAATACTATTTACTTTTTTTCATTGAAACTAGCAGTGCATTGCACTAAAATTTAAAAAATACAAATACCCGGTAACCAAAGCCATTGACTTACCCATGCTACTACCAGGGACGCGGAAAAATTTTTTGGCGCGGGGTGGGGGTAAAATTGGATAGAAAAAATTGTAGTTAAGATTCATAGTAATACCACCCAAAACATTTTGGGGAATACAATCTTGCTCAAAGTTTATTCACGACTGCCCAATCATAATTTTTTACTATTTTACAGAGTTGCCATTTCAAATTTCCCACCCTTTTCAGCGCAAAAATTTAGTGAAGACTAAAAAAAAATCATCGCTTCAATCGGTGTTCGATAGCTCTATTTTCTTTCCAATATCAGGGTGAAGACAAAAAAAACACCTTCATTTTTAATTGATCTGATATTTTCGTCGAATTTCTATGATTGTAGGTACAAATTTGACCCAATGCTTCTGTACTGCGAATTTCAAAGGGCACTATCTGCCCACCTGTGCCTTCCATTTTGAAAAAAGCATGTGGCAATTTAAAGAAAGCAAAAGAGCACGGGGCAATCTTCCCCCGGCCGCTATTGACAACTCGGGTTTAGTTTTGCTTTTGTTGAACCAAAATTTCGGCCCAGATAAAATTAAGTATTTAGTGCAGGGTGTTTTAAGTTTGCCCTCATGTGGGCCTTTTTTAAAATTTTGAAAATTTACTGGCCGTAGTTGATTGAAAACTATATCAGAATGCGAAAAATGTTTGTTGAAACCTTTTTTGTCTTCAATTAATTATAAAAATAAATAAAATTTGGTTACATTAGCGCGGGCCACGAAGTTCTTTAAAGAATTTTTTATGATGATGCTCATTTTATCAATAATAATAATGATTAATTTAAAAGTAAATTTCCATTATGAAAACGACTTCAATTGTTCAGCTGGGATTAGCTAGCCAATTGAAGTGAAGGCTTTTTTTTATAGTCTTCACTTTAGTTTGAACGTCTAATTTAAAAGTGAAGTACACCTGACTGGCAATAGTAAAACGTAGGTAGAGAAATTTAAAAATTCACTTCGAATTTCGATTGAATACCAAAAAAAGTTCTTCTTGTTTCTTAACCGAATTGCAGCCCGCGGCAAATTTTAGTATAAAATTTCACCGCGTATGCTCGCGAGTTTGACATGTTTGGCTTAGAGGATCTTTTTTATTTTTACTTTATATTTTTATCTAACAAATTGTTTTAAAATCTAATGTTGCTTTTGATTGAAAAAATGCAAAATAATTATAATTTTTTCGCGGAGCACATAGTTTGCAGATTGGGGTTGGACCACTTTGATTTAGCGCAGAAATAAAAAAACAAAAAGACTTTCAGTTGTACTCTTGTGCAAGAGATTCTTGAATGTGAGTGCAGACTTATCAAAATTTTATGGAGAATATACGTCCTTGCTAAGATGGCGAGTTTGAGTCCGAATTCCAAGCAGGGTCGTGAAGTTGAAAAAATTCTTGTCCGAGTAGAAAAGAAGCGACTCCAACTCCACTTTAAACCTACAACTTCGATGACTCTTACTCCGCAACCTTGGAGGCTTAATTTACCGTAAGCCGGAGGCTCCCAAAACAATACAACTCTGATTTTAAACTCTGACTTTATCAAATTTTAATAAAAAATTCCGACTTCACAACTCTGGTTCAACTTGAAATTGTTTAAAATAAAAAAATTAAATAAAAATCGTCGAAGCTGAGCTCTGTCCACTTTATTGAAGCAGAGAATGAAGGTTTGAATCATTCACATAAAGCAACATATAAAACGAGCCAAACAATTGGACGACGATATTTAATTTCCAAAGTATGAGTAAATTACAGTTGACTTGTTATTTTATTGTATAAATAAATGCGTACGTGGTAAGAATAAAGGTTTTTGTTTGCAGTTTTTATGCCATAGAAATTTTGCGTTGAAAGAATGAAACGTAGGAACGTAGGAATGAATGAATCGTATGAAAGTATAAAACAAAATGCTTTTTTGACATACGTACATATTGCTGATAGAATTAAATACGTTGATCTCTGTTCTAATGTAGCCTACTGGTTAAAACTGCCGATAATAAGTTTTCCCCAACGCACTTAGCAGAACGCGAAGTCCTTTTCCTTAGGCAAAGATTAATTCCAGAAATGAATTTTGTAAAAACTTATTGGAGTTCTAATTTCAATCTCAGTTTTTCGCATTTTAAGTTAAAAAATGAAAAAGAAGTAGCAGGTATAAATTGAAGGCCAAAAAATTTTTTTTGTCAGTAAAGCAAAAGCCTTTCATCTTTTTTTATTAATCAATTTTACCAACCCAAAACTTACTTTAAGAAAAACTATTGCTTTAAATGAGGTCAAACTTTGCAAAAGAAATAATGTGTGCTTATAATTCGCAAAGTGCTTTGTAATCAAATGAATAGCTGAGAGGTTGTGAGTCAGCTGTTAAGTTGTTTTGCGTTCCACGGACACCCTCGGAATATAAAATATCAGTAACATACATTAGGAAAAACTATTTTTAATTGGCCAGGACATGGCGACCATGACAAGAAGGAGCCGCTTCAGCTCCTATTCCTGTCATTTTTTGCGTTCTTGGAAAAGATTCTTTGCCACACATCCTTCTTTTTGGCAGTCTTTGCAAGCAGCGTTAAATTTGAGTCATACAATATCTTAAACAACATGAGGTATTTAGGAATATTAATAGAAACCAAACTGGTTAAAATGAGAAGCACCAGACTCGAGTTTCGCTCTTATTAGAGCTCGTCAGTGATGCATATGCAGTGATATATCTTCGCAGTGAGATATGCATCACTGACGAGCTCTAATAAGAGCGAAACTCGAGTCTGGTGCTTCTCATTTTAAGCAGTTTGGTTTCTATTCATACAATATCTCTTAGGAGAAGTTATACAGTAAAAACTAAAAAAAACAAACGAAAAATTTTAACCGGACAATCTTGGCATTTCCTAAAATTGGTTGGAAACATCTGTCTACAAAAGCGTCTCAATTTTTATCTATACTTTTGTGGTTTGGTTTTGCGATTTTTTGAGTGCACGTAATATCAACGGTTCTTTTGCCATCGGCGATTACACCAAGAAACGTAGTCATTTGAAAAAGATATACCTCGAAGATCTTAAATCTATAATCTAAAGTTTCACAATCTATAATCTTAATCACTATCGTCATATCTTGTCATCTATTTGTCTTTGTGACTGGGAGGTCGGAGGCTTATCTATTCCCGCGTCAAGTCAATCATTGATCCACTGCTCCCTAAAGAGCAGGCTGGGTTTCGACGCAGAAAGTCAACCGGGATCAAGTCGTTCTACTGACTCAGAACATTGAGGATTCAAAGACTAAGAAGAAGGCCGGTGCCATATTTGTCAATCTGACAGCGGGATATGATGCTGTTTGACACAGTGACCTTACCTGCAAGCTACCGAGGTTTCTGCCGGACAAGCACATGATCAAAATGATCATGTAGCTTGTCCGAAATTGAAGTTTTACTCTTACTACCGGTGACAGCAAGCAAAGCAGGTTACGCCATATAAAAAACGGCCTTCCTCAGAGATCGATCTTGGCTTCCTTCCTATTCAGCATCTATACGTACGATCTGCCGTCCATGATTTTCAAAATGTTTGCTTATACAAACGATTTAGCATTATCACACTCTTCTGGAAATTGGAAGGACTTGGAGGGGACTTTAAGCTAAGACATGTCTACACTGTCAGCGTATCTCCAGCTTGGAGGTTGAAGATCAGTCACACTAAGACGGTGACGGCAGCCTTTCACTTAAATAACCGAGTTGCCAAACATGAACTAAATGTCCACAATAACAGTAGAATTTTACCGTTCTGTCCAACCCCTACTTATTTTGGGGTAAAACTGGACAGATCGCTCACATTTCGTCACCATCTAGTGGCATTGCGCAAAAAAGCTATCCTCGCGCGTCACACTGCTGAGGCGACTTGTAGGCTCAGGATGGGGTGCTGCTGCTAAAACACTGCGCACAGATACCTTATCTCTTATCTACTTAACAGCTGAGTACTGCGCACCAGTTTGGTGTTGCAGCGTTCACACTCGCCTCAGCATAGACAGTGTCTTGAATGACGTCTTGCGCATAGTCAGTGGATGCCTGCGTCCCACTTCAACGGACCACTTACCTACACTTTCAGGCATCCAGCCAGCTGAGTTTTGTCAATTAGGAGTGACACTCTCCTTGGCTTACCGTGGATCCCTGGACCCTGATCATATTCTGTATGGTCTTTAAAGTGGGTCCTCAGATGCTCTCTAAGAGAGACAAAGATTCAGACACCCGTTTGTGCCAGCTGCGCAGAATCTTTCAAACAACCTTGCCAGACTTGGTATCCGCGCTTCTGAGTGGACGAATTATAGATGAAACGTGGAGTACTGCAAAGATACATCCAGGCTCCTTGTTTTCATACCCAGACCAGTACCAGGCCTGTTGAAATGGGCTTGCCACAAGCAGCTTGGGTTAAGCTCAACTGCCTGCGGACTGATGTTGGGCGATTCCATTCGTTCATGCACAAATGGGATCTCGTTTCTTCACCGAATTGCAAGTGCGACGCCTCTGAACAAACCGCAGACCATGTTCTAATAGCGTGCTCGATACATCGGGTACCACATGGAGCACAAGGTCAGACGGTTTTAAACAAAGAAACTCAATGCTGGCTTAACAACATTACTGCCAGCAATTGATCCGGGCAGTACAGCAGCCTGGGGTAGTAAAAAAATAAACCCTCAGCCCCAATCCTGTTTGTGTCAGGCCTGAAGTGGATGCACTTTCAAACGACGTGACGAAAATTGGAGGCATTATAGTTAGGGGCAGCTCTCATGAGATTAACTCAACTTGTTTTCAAAGATGCCAATATATTGAAGTGAATTATAAAGTGTCCAAATCTTACCTTCCTTGCAAGGAGCAGGGGTGGCAGGGGGGACAATACATCTGTTGCACTCTTCACACGTTTCCCGACACAACGCCCTGGTGAAGGGACAGAAAAAACGCGTCTTGAACCACGCGCATAGTGCTGGGGGGGAAAGGTCGCTGCAATCAACTGAAAGCGATCGACTACAATTAATCACTTTTGAAGTTGTTACAGAATACGAAAAGCTCCGCGGCGCCACAAGGTGAAAAAAAATCATAATCAATGTTTTGATAACTTTGTTGTGTCTTGGTTTTTTCGCATTTGTCCCAAGATTTTCTGGATAAATTTTAATAAAATCCAATTCTAGACCTAAAAACCTAAAATTTATTGCGATTAGCTCTAGAGCGCCGGATCTTTTGTATGCAACCAATAAATAAGTTACAAATATCACAATTGTTGCAGGTGGATTTGAACGCAGCTAAAAATACTTCACGAAACCGCCAATGACATAATTTGTTCTCAATCAAATTTTAACATTCAAGATAGTTCAATTGATAAAACGGTTGTTTTAAACTCATTTTGTGCGAGCGCATATGCTCTCAAATTTAAACCTGGATTTTGGTCGATATTTCTCTTTGCAATAATTGTCTCATTATTTTTTTCCTCTCATTGATCTCTTAATCGTGCATAATCCACGCATCCAAAACCACTTCAATTTTTTAAAATTAGTTCAACTGCGTAATAAATCAAAGCTTCTTACATTCGCACGGTCTTCCGGTGGGAGTGAGGGTTGGATCTACTTCGGCGGAGCAAGCTACACAAAGGGCGCACGACCGTGGACACATCAACCGGATGCGGCTTTGACTGGAACATTGCGCATACAAGAATGGACAAAAGAAATGAAAGTCTCTGCAACCTGAAAATTTTGCTTATTTATTTGCTGCCGACCTTTGCGTCTCCTTCTACTCACCGCATGTACTAGTTAGATAGTTCGCGGCCACAACTCGTCTGTCAGCTGACGTGAGTAATGCGCGGGAGAAGGAAGTTTGAAGAAAAACAAACAGCAGAACAATGAATATGCACTTCATTGTCGAAAATACTTTTCTTAAATAAAATAACTGAGGAGCAGTTTTTAAAAAATGCTTTCATTGAGTTTATCCAAGAAAGTTTATTAAAATTTATTCACTAACAAATTAGTGTCGGGTATTTTGACGACATTAATTCACCACAATTACACCATACACCAACGGCCTGAGAGATGTTTTTGAATATTTGCAATTGAGGATGGTTTTGCAATACTGCACAAGGTACTAATTTTATTTCCTGTTGCAGCGTCTGATCCGAATAGTGCAGCATCCAGGGAAGTCAATAAATGAACTCTCGGCATCAAGTCTATGATTTTTTTGAGCCGTTTAGAAAGATAAATGCCTCAATCAATAGAAAATCCAGGCGCTAGTTTAAACTGAATTATAAAAAATTGTATTTAGAAAATTTATTTTCACGACAATATTTTTGGCCAAAGCTAAAAGTTTATTATGTAAAATTGCAAAAACTTCTGCGGAAAGCCACAAACTCAGAAGTTCATTTGAACCAATCATTAAACAAACGCTTTTTTTTAAACTGATTTTTTATATTAAACCGAGATTTTTTTAAATAAATTTTTAAAAATAAATTCTTCGCAACTGTCTTGCAAAACACAGGCAAACAAACTTGCGTATAAGGCACCGCCCAAACAAAATTTATGTTACAATTTTCTTTACTTGAACTAATTACTATTCTTAGTTGATAAATCAATAGTATTTTGCATCAAACTTAGTATCTTAATTAAGTTTCAACATTTTTTATGTGTTATTTAGATCAAGAGAATTTTGAATTAACTTGCGACCATATTTTCAATAAATTAGTGATTGAATTTAGCCATTTTGCAAAGACGTTTGTATTATTTTCAGCAACTATACCATTTACAAATCTATTTCGCAAAAATAAAATTCAATTTAGCACAATTAAAATTCAATTTAGCACAAATGAATTTTAATTTGGCATAAATGAAATTCAATTTAGCATTAATGAAATTTATATTCTGTTTCTTACTTTCTATTTTCATATTTTGGCATAATTTCAAAAAAATCTTTTTTTTATTTCTTACAATAGTTTTATTAGTAACAAATAAAATCAATGTTTATATATACCGTAAAGTCTGGCGTATAAGACCCCTTTTCATAACCAAAATTTAGTTCTAAATTTGTGGGGGAGTATACGCCAAAGAAGAAAATCTTAACTTAATAAAAAATTGAATTTTTAAATTGAATTTTTTTTCAAAATTAAATTAAAATCTGAGTTTTTTGGAGCTAAGCTAACTTTAATTTAAGGGGAGTTCTTATACGTCGAAAGGTCTTACACGCCGGACTTTACGGTATATGATATATTAATACATATTTAAATTAAAACACTACAAAAAAAAGGTTAAAACCACTACAGTCTGTTTTACCGCAAGGATCATCAGGTGGTGCACTTATTCAAATGGAATCAGGATTTATTATAAATCTGAAGTAGTCAAATCAAAATTCGTCGTCGTTTGAAAGGCATCCACTGCAGGTCAGACACAAACAGGACTGGGGCCGAGGGTTTATCCTTTTACTACCCCAGACTGCTGAACTGCCTGAATCAGATGCTGGCAATGGTGTTATTAAGCCAGCATCGAGTTTCGTCATCAAAAACCGTCAGACCTCGTGTTCCATGTGGTGCCGATATATAGGGCACGCTGTTAGAACATGGTCTGCGGTTTGCTCAGAAACGCCACACTCGCAATTCGATGAAGGAGCGAGACCCCATTCTTTCACCGAATTGTGAGTGTGCTTTGTATTTATATGCTCTGATGGAATAAAAAGAAATGATATAATAATACTGTATATATTATCTATATTAATGAAAACACTAAAATAAAATAAAAATTAAAAATTAAAAATCCATAACAGCCTGTTTCGTCGAAGACGGCTGATCAGGTGGAATCTTATTCAAATTTCTATATCTATTTAATTTTTATTTGAATGAGATTCCACCTGATGAACCGTCTTCGGCGAAACTGGCTGTTATGAATTTTAAATTTTAAGTTTTTATTCTATTTTAGTGTTTTCATTTATAAATTCTGCTCTAGCTTTTTGGTTATCGAGCTCTGTGCCGGCGAAGTAAGCCAAGCAGATGTATATATTATACTATATATAGATGTACATATGTACAGGGTGGACCAAAAAAGTTTCCGCTTTTTCAATAAATTTCTTACTTCTTAACCACAAGCCGAGGTAACTTTTACTTGGTCTCATTTTTTCCGTCAATTCATGTATTTTAACAGGTAAAATTACATTTTAATTGTAGAAATAATTTACAAACAGGTAAACAAAATGTAAGAGATTTATTACAAATATAAAATAAACAAATCAAAATTGATTTGTAATTTTATGCTTTTATGAAATAAAAAGTCTTATTTATAATAATATATATTATACTTATGTACTGTAATTAAATTTCAGACCACAAAATTTTTATTTAGCATTAATTTTATTTTATTAGCCCCCAATAGACTGTTTCACCTGCCGTGGCTTGTCAGGGGGCAGTCAGAAATCTGAAAAAACAAAACAAATGGATAAAAATACAGCTAAAAAAAACGCTTAAATGCTGGCGAAAAACGAAAAACAACAAGAGACAAACTACGGTTGTAATATTGATTGATAACTGAATTTTTTTGTCAAAAAAAAAGTTTTTTTTACGTAGCTTGCTCTATAGTGTTTGAAAATAATGGGTAAATTTGAATAGTTTGCATTAAAAATGAGTTAAAATTTTGATTTAATAGTCTGCACTGGAAACTACGGCAAAAGATGCACAAGAGATGCGTTCAAAAATGACAATCAATAGGGTATGAATTAAAATTAAAACAGTAAAAATTTTTTTACAGGGTATAATTTAAGAATTTTGTTAGTGCAATAAGCATGTAGTCTAGAGATGAGTTATTTTATTTGTTAATCAAAATCTTGTTATACCCTGTAAAAAAAATTTATTGTTTTAATTTTAATTTGTACCCTGATAATTGTCGTTTTTAAACGCATTTCTTAAGCATCATTTAATCGTATTTCCCAGTGCAGACTGTTTAATCTAATTTTAACTCATTTTTAATGCAAACTTTTCAAATTTACCCATTATTTTCAAACACTATAGAGCAAGCTACGTAAAAAACTTTTTCTTTGACAATAAAATTCAGTTATCGATCAATATTACAACTGTAGTTTGTCTGTTGTTGTTGTTTTACGTTTTTCGCCGGCATTCAAGCGCTTTGTTTAAACTATATTTTTGTTTATATATTTTGTTTTTCCAGATTTTTAACCGCCCCTTGACGAGCCCAGGCAGGTGAGACAGTCTGTTAGGGGCTAATAAAAATAAAATTAAAGTTAAATTAAAATTTTTTTTGGTTTGAAAATTAATTATATATGATATTTATACACAAAAATATTGATATTATTTGCTACTAATAAAACTATTGTAAAAAGTTAAAAAAACGAATATTTTTGGGAAATTGTGCCAAAACATGAAAATAGAAAGTAAGAAACAGAATATAAATTTTATTAATGTTAGATTAAATTTCATTTGTCCCAAATCGAATTTTAATTTTGCTAATTTTAATCACATTATTGTAAAATAGATTTGTACATGGTACAGTAGTAATAGATTTGTACATGTATAGTAAAAATACAAAAAATTGGCAAAAACATATAAAGTTTTTCGTAAGTAAGCTCCCTCATCAACTCACTTTGCAAAACTGCTTCTGGCCTTGGCTGTTTAAATTCTTTGAATGAAAACGAACTTGGAAAATTTAAAATGCAATTGCTAAAGCTTTTTAACAGCACTGACAAGCTTTTGTTTGTTATTTTGCAGGTCACCGATCTTAAAAGAGTTATATTAATTTAAATCCAAATGCTTGAACAAACATTTGTCGAGCTGGTGTCATTTTACCAGCAGACCATCAATTGTAAAACATCATTGAGCAACGGAGTTAATTTCTCCTTCAAAACTGAATTATAATCAAAATAAATTTACATCCTCTTGACTTACTGGACAATCGCGGAGGCAAAATTAAAATTGAAACAACCGTCATCGGTCATCCCAAACTTTCTTTCGAGACATGAAGCTGTCATAGCGCTGCCAAAAATTTTAAATGTTTTTTTGAACACTAATGCTTTTAAAGGCTTCTGTAACGTTAAGTGCCGTTTGCGAGAGAAGAAAAAGTTTAACAAAGACATACAATAAACGACACCCTGCCGTGGGTGCCTCGGTCTGTCAGAGACTAACTTGAAGCAAACTGTGGAAAGTCTTGAAATTTTCTTGCCTCAATAAAGTTTGTGACATTTGGGTTCACCAAACTTTAAAAGATTCAGATGTCACAAACTTTAATCAGAAATTTAAAAGGACCAGTTGAACTAGGTAAGCGAATACCTGAGCTGAAGTAAAGCTGTGTCTATTTTTTATTTATTTATTCCGGCTCAAAAAAATTGTTTCCCACGAAACCGAAGTCTTCAATACAATTAGTTTCGGCTAAGTTCGAATTGATTCCTTAAAAAACTTCTCACTCCCACACAAAAACCACTGTTTCTAACTATAAAGAATATACTGTATTTACAAAATTCACAAAACTTGATTGATTTACAAAAACTTGGCTTCCCTTAACTTCAAAACGATTCCAGCGCCATAACTGCAAATAATCTCTTTAACAACTTTGTGCTTGCAAGCTATAAAAATGAATTAGCGTCCCGATGGATAATATTAACCTTATTATTTTGCCTACTACACAAGCTTAGCACTTCCATCTTTCTATACGATTACTGCGGTCTTCATAGAAACATAAACGACTTAACTGCAATGCAACAACTCAATTCGGCCCGAAGTGTTTGACTGAACTGGAATCTGGTTAAATCTCGAGTAAAGAAGTATTTTACTGGTAGCAGGCAATTGTTTTGTCTCGTGTAATTTCTAGTTCTGCTGATATTTCTTTAAATTCGTGAAAAAAGTTTTAAAGATATTAAACTGCAAAAAATTCTTGGTGACGAAAAATTTTAAATAACCAACGAAATGGACGGAACCATTAACTTTTTCAATTTGCAGTAGTCTTTAAGAAAGACTGTTTTTTTGAGAATTCTTTCGGCCAAGTCTCTTCAGAAGAATTCGTTGGCAAATGACGAATTAAAGAAAACCGTGGTCTATTGAAATAAATATTATAGTAGATATTATCTATATAAACCATTGTTTTCTTGCAATTTGTCATTTTCCAACAAATTCTTCTGAAGAGAGTTGGCCGAAAGAATTCTCTAGAAAACAGTTTGTTTAAGACTACCCAAAATTGAAAAAGATAATGGTTCCGCCCATTTAATTAGTTATTTTAAAAAGATGTCGTTCTGCAATTATTTGTTTAAGACTATGCCACAAACGGTATTTTTTAGTGTCATGTTCTATAACTCGATTATTCGTTTACTTTAATCAATCTGCCCCAGAGCTGTATTGGATAAAAATAATCTGCTTAAGTAGAGTCATTATTGGACAAAGTGAAACGTTACAGGCTTTGCAAAATTTTATGATTCACCTTCTCATATTGCCTGGGGACTAAAATGTATTTGAGCCGAGATCAAATTCAGCGATGCTTGCGACGTTTCCGAATGAAATAATCGAATGCTTCTGCTCTCCATATAATTGCACACCCCACATGAACTTGCTTTTGTTGATTAAGCAAAAGTTAAAGTAGCAAAATCAATTTTGCCAAATACTTTCGAAGAAAGCGAGAAGTCGCATTGTTTGTGGTTGATGTTAAATTTCTTTTTCAAAATTTTTTTTAAACAAATGCTTAAGTTGTACGCAAAGCTTGAAACAATTTTGAACTTTTTTTGTAGATGATTAAAAATATAAAAGCTAAAAGGTTAACAAACACTTGTGCGGGTGCTTTACTTCGACTTTATCAAATTTCTCAGTCTTTATAATTATAAACCAAATGAAGGGGCATTGCTTTTTTTAGGAAAAATTCATAGCTTCAAAACTTAATTTAAAAGGAATAAATTTTTTGAGCAATGCTAATTGTTCTAACTTTGCGGAAAGTTTAACACAATCTCATCTTCAGGATTATCTACGCCGGTTTTTTGCTCATTTCCTACAAAATTAATTCATTCAAAAGGGCGTATAGTAGACATCAATAAATAATGGTGGATTTTCCGAGTAAATCATTTAAAACAACTACGATGAATATGAAGTGCTCTTTCAAAAAAAATCCAAATGTTTTTTCTTAAAATTAAAGCCACTAGAAGTATTTTAGAAGAAATATTTGCTATTCTTAATTCATTACAAAATCAGCAATTTTATTTCAAATTGATCTCTATTTTAACTGAGGTTCTAAGCGCAATTTACAATTTGGGGGCAATGTAAAATCACGCAACCTTTAAAGGCTTATTTCTCAAAAACCTATAAAAAACTTGAACATAAAAATGTTTTCAGATGATTACAATATTCTTTCCGAAAATTACAAAATTACTTTGTCCCTTTAACACATTATTTTTTTATAAAATTTAAAATAAGCTTAAGGCATTTATTTTAAAATATTTTGTGTTTTAAGTTTGAATCATTTAATGCAATAATTTTGTTTTATCTGTTTTATTTCTTAATTATCTACACCCAATGCAATTATCTTTTATTTCTGCCATTATCAGTAGTAGTTTCACAAGGCATCCTTCAAGACGTTTCCCAAGGATTAGTCCTGGCTCCCCTCTTGTTTAAATATCAATACATATAACCTGCCAGTGACAGTTGGCAGAAAATTTGCTTATGCTGATGACCTGGCCATCTTGCACTGTTCAAGAGACTGGCAGGCATTAGAGGGCACTCTTACTCAGGACACGAAAACCCTATCCTCCTATCTTCACAAATGGAACCTCAAACTCAGTACCACAAAGGCTGTGTCGGCAGCCTTTCATCTTTACAACAAAGAGGCACGACGTAAGCTTAATATCTTCGTCAACGGACAGGCCCTACCGTTTTGTAGTGAACCCACTTATCTCGGCATAAAGCTGGGTAGGCCAATCACATTTCACCGACATTTAGAGTCACTGCCCAAGAAGTTAACACCTCGCTTTGGGTTTCTAAAGCAATTGGTTGGATCAAGCTGAGGTGCTGATGCTGCAGTACTCCTCAAAGTCACCCTTGCCTTGGTCCATTACGACTGAGTACTGCGCGCCTATTTGCTGTCGCACTCCCGATACTCGCCTTATCGATAAGCCTTAACGATGCCTTGCCCATAGTGACCGGATGCCTGCGTCCTAGACCAACGGAAAAGCTTTTTATCTTATCAGGCCTCCAACCAACTAAACTTTACCGCCAAAAGCCGTACTGTCTCTATCTCGCCGCGCTCAGGAGCCAGAACATCTCCTATATGAAGGCTCCTGCGTCCACTTGGTGGACATGTGCGGCAACTTAAATTAAGACGTCCATTTATGCCTGCTGCACGGGAACTGGAATATAAACTGGATGGGCGGAATCAGTGATAGTCTTACAAAAAGGAGGGCCTGGTGCAAGAAACGTAAGGTGGGGCCACTATTTAGTGTACTGAAAAAACGTAGCTGAAGCTATTTTTAGTACATGAAAACAAAGCAATTTACAAAAAAAAGAGTTTTCAATTTAGGGGGACCATTATTGAGTGATCTAAAGCATGGAAAGACAAAGTGATCACTAAAAAAAATGTTTTCAATTTAGGGGAGCTACTATTGGGTGATCCAAAGCATCGAGAAGCACTTTTTTCTATCTCAAGACAATGTGATCTTTAAAAAAAAGAAAAAAAAAGTACTTCCACAAGCCCAAGTGACACAACAACCTAAGGAGCAGAGGCCTGCTGATCTTTAAAAAAAATTTTTTTTTTTACATGCCATAGACGTCCTGGTGCTACTATAAAGATATAGATTAATTTTTGGTGAAGGGGGGCCACTTTTGATGTATTTTAGGGGTAGTCTGGTGCGGCCACTTTGTTTGCACCCTATTAAAGCCAATACTAGACGGAATATAAATGAAGAATGGAGTGGCAAAAAAACACCTCTAGACTCCATACATTTATTAAAGATATTAGCTAACGCCACCAGGAATTAGCTTTCTTAGACCAGCAAGGGTTAGGGTTAGTCGCCTCCGCACCGGCGTTGGTCTATTCCGCTCAGAAACGCACAAATGGGTTATAGCTTCTACAGCGGCCTGTGAGAATGGCGCAAAGGAGCAAACAGCTGAGGACGTAATAACATCTTGCCCCATTTATCCCCATCCAAATGTAGCTCGTGCTCTCTCAGAAGAAGCGGGCGACCTGGCTGGTGGAAACATGCCCGGCCATTTAGTGAACCTTCCAGCTCCCGTCCAACCTCCCCAATCGAAAAAGAAGTAATAGTCTCAGCAAATTTTTAAGTGAAAAAAAGCAAGCTATTTTTTCAAATGTCAAAAGAATTTTTTTTGGAAAATGTCACAATACTTTTTTGGGACTCGTCGCAAACGCATCGCTGTATAAAAACTAAAAAATCAACATTGCTTTAAAAATTCAAATACATTTTAGAAAAAGTTTATGAATTATTTGTCAGAATTTATGTTGATATTACATTTTAAAATTTCCTAGTGTTAATTCACCCTCCCTCCAGTTAAAATAGGGTTAGGTTTCGTAAAAATTCTTTTAAGTTTTTTATAATAATCTCGGGTGAATAAGTCCAATCCTATTTAAAATAAAAACCTTTGGTCAATTTTGCCGCAATCCAGGACTTTTTTTTATTACTGATATTGCGAATACGATACGTTGTTGGATTGGTAAATAAACGCAATCAAACTTTTCAATCTTATAATTTGTAATGAACTGTTTTATCGGGGTTAGACAATGGTTACGTCCGAGAAGCGTTATGTTGAATTGATTCTCCGTTTTTATTTTAAACTATAATTTGCAAACATATTTTCTTTAAAATGATTTCGCCATCATCACTTTCTCGAGTATTTTTTTTCATAAATTTTTATAATATTCTTTTTATTATTTTAGTATTTCTATGGGATTAGATAACGTTACTTTCTTACCAATTACAGACTAGGCATGTTTTTCTTGTTTTTTTTTCTTTTTCAAAGAAAAATTTATCCGGGATTTTGTTTTCAATTTTTTCATTTTTACACAAGCGATGCGTCCACGACCATCATTTCTTCACCAGCACAGCTGTTGTTTTAAACGATTTGTAAACAACGTTGCTTTTTGTTTTTTTTTTAAGTTTCTTTTTTTCACTAGCCACTAAATGCTGCAACTTCGCAGCATTTTTGCAAAAATCTATGTCTTCTACCTGCTCACATTTTATGACGCTCATCGTTTGTTGCTGAAAAATTACGTAATTTTTTGTTACAATTCTTGTAATATCGACATGATGACACTTTTGCCATTTTCAGTAATGAAACGGAATACAACCAATTTCTTTAAAAACTTAATTTTTTGACTTATCTTTGGTTTTTACTCACAAAAAAGAAATTAACAAGTCACTGTCGTTTCTTGATGTGTTGGTCGAAAAGTCTAACAAAAGGTTTATTACTTCAGTTTATAGAAAACCCACATTCACGGGACAATATACGCGTTGGGATTCATTTGGACCAAAGAAAAAAAAAGTAATCTTATTGGTACTCTTGTTTACAGAACTCTTAAAATTTGCTCTCCTGAAAAGTTATCAAATGATGTCGACAAAATCAAAAATATCTTGCGACAGAATGGATGCCCAGAAGTAATTATTTTCTGAATTAAGAAGAAAATTTTAAATTTTTAAATTAAGAAGAAAATTTTAAATTTTTAAATATCCAAGCGATTCCGCCCGGAAAAGTGCCTGGTATATCTAAAATTATTATGGATTGGAAACATTTCCCTTAAATATGAAAAACAAACAAAATCTACAGTCAACAATTGCTTTGGATAAGTGTCGGCAAGAATATTTTTCTCTTCAAAAAAGATGTTGCCTTTTTTTCTTAAGAATTTTTTCCCTGCTCATCAGCTAAGTAATATTGTATACAAATACTTGTGTCACTGTGATAGAGTGTACGTAGGTAAAACGTCCCAACGATTGGAAAAACGAATTCGACAAAATATTCCAAAATTTATTAGAAATAAAAATAAACCTCAAAAAAATCTCCCGAGCGTCATTGTAAATCCACTCAAAACGCACCTATTTCTAATTCGGCTATTTGTTGGACAACAAAATTTGCGCGGAAAAATTTAGCACTCACTGGTTCTCTATTTTAACTACAGGACGATCATTTTTTCATCTGGCAAAGTTCGAAGCCACCTTTATAGAGTCTCTTTAACTATCTCTTTGTCGCCAGAAAGAGTTTGTCTATGGATTGAAGCTTTCTCGCTTGCGGCGCAAGTGAGTGTGCAACCAATCGCGTGATCGCTATCTCCAACCAATCAGAGGCGCCTTTATCCTGACATTGCCCCGTCCTGAAAAGGATGTTTGCCGACTATTTCGACTCGTGGGCTCGGGATGGGGTGCTGGTGCTAAAACACTACGCATGGCCACCTTATCTCTAGTCTACTCAACAGCTGAATACTGTGCTCCAGTCTGGTGTCGCAGTGCTCACACTCGCCTCATCGACAGTGTCTTGAATGACGCCTTGCACATAGTTATTGGATGCCTGCGTCCCACTCCAACGGATCACCTACCTGTACTCTCAGGCATCCAGCCAGCTGAGCTTCGCCTAATGAGAGCGACACTCTCCTTGGCTTACCATGGATCTTTTGACCTGGTCATATCTTGTATGGTCTTTTAAATTGGTCCTCAGATACTCGCCAAGTGAGACTAAGATCCAGACGCCCATTTGTGCCAGCTGCGCGGAATCTTTTGGACAACCTTGCCAGACTTGGCATCCGCGCTTCTGAATGGACAAATTACAAATGGAAAACGGAGTCTGTGAAGGTGCTTCCAGGCTCCATGTTTTTGTGCCCGGGACCGGTGCCAGGCCTGTTGGGATGGAATTATCCCGAGCAGCTTGGGTTAGGCTCAACCGCCTGCGGAATGATGTTGGGCGATTCCATTTGTCCATGCACAAATGAGGTCTCGCTCCTTCATCGAATTGCGAGTGTGGCGCCTCTGAGCAAACCGCAGACCATGTACTAACAGCGTGCCCTATACATTGGGCACCACATGGAGCACGAGGTCTGACGGTTTTGGATGACAAAACTCGATGCTGGCTTAATAACACCATTGCCAGCATCTGATTCAGGCAGTTTAGCAGTCTGGGGTAGTAAAAGGATAAACCCTCGGCCCCAGTCCTGTTTGTGTCTGATTTGGAGTGGATGCCCTTCAAACGACGACGACGAGAGGCGCCTTTGTTTTCTATAGCTTCCAATACTATATAAACCACGGTTTTCTTAGTGTCAGTCATTTGCCAACAAATTTTTTTGACGCTAGTTGGCCGAAAGAATTCTCAAGTAAAGAGACTTTTCAAAGCCTACTAAAAATTTTAAAACGTTGGGATTCCGTCCATTCCATTGGTTATTTTAAAGTTACAATTCTTCAACGTAAAGTTGAAACAGCAAATTATGAAAGTTGAAATTGTTGCTTCAAGCGACAACTCCACTTAATCAATCTCGAGTTTGATCAGGCCTCGTCTCCGGGAATTCCCCTTAGCCCAGCTAGAACCCCTTAATCATCACTTATACTATTAACCTAAACGAAATAAAGTTCGTTGATGTATTATTGAAAGTCTTGACATCAAAAAGCTGCGGCACTTGGTCTCCACATCATGGGTTCGATATCGGGATCCAAATTAACATGGTGTGGAAGGGATCTCTTTATTGATACAATGCTGAAATTCCTCGAAACCTGTTCGCTGATAGCGACACTGCAAGTGAATTGAGACACACGAAAAATATAACATGAAAGATAAACTGCAATTGTAAGATTTTAAGTTCAATGTTTTTTCTTTTTTCCGTTTTGCCTTTTTATTTTCCACGAGGTGAATTATTTCAAAGCATGTCTCGTGATTATTCACCATCACCATTGTTTGACTTTTTTCTTTGTTTATTGAGCTCGAGGTAATTTAAGAAACGCACTTGTGATTGTTCACTTAGAAAGCATGGAATTGAATTTAAACCAGAAGCTGCCTTTAAGTAGCTAGCGTTTATTGTAGAGTTTTAATTTTCTATTGTATTTATATTCTGATATGCTTTGTGTTTTGTATTTTATTTAAAAAAAATTTGTTAATGCATTCTGATTAAGTTTTGTTAATTTTGTTTGAACAAGATTTAGAGAATATTCTTTATCGATCACATCGACTGCAGCGGTATCGTGGCCCAACAAGCCTGGTACGTTTATTGTTATTATATATTGTTCTATAAAATTATCAACAGCTAAATAATTATTCTATTGATATTAAGTGATTCTGTGCTTATAGAAGGACCGTCCGTATCGTATCGTTTCATATCGTATCGTACTATGACGTGCGAATTGTGTAAACCGTGCGGGCGTGCGTGTGCTTCAACAAGAAGGTCAGCCGCAGTTTGTATTGATTTTTATCGCTTATTCGAATAGAGTCACCACCGATAGTGTAGTTGGCGTTTGGACCATCGCCATTAACTCATTTAAAAAACTACTGCAATCTTTACAACTTCAGTATTATCAAAAGATAATTCGGCAAAAAGCAAAAAAATCGAATTGTTTATGGCCGTAATAAATGGAAATAAATCACCTCCAATAAACAAAATTACTAAACAAAATATTTCTGTCCCTGTTTTGTTCAACTTATTGCCCAACACTTTTTCAATATTTAACTGCAGCTCATCGCGGTTCCATCGGAGTCGTTTTAATTTTAAAATCAAAAAGTTTCTCTTTAAGTATTTTTGAATTATCGAATCATCTTATAGTCATAAACTTATTATAGAATTATTATAATTTTATTTTTTAAATACACTTAACCTACTAATGTTGTTTATTTAAACTAGTGGTTTTTAACCTTTTTCATATTGCAACCCAATTTCCAATCCAAGATAAGTTAACAAATCCCATTCGGTGAGCAAAGTTACAAAATTCTAGTGATCTCCAAAAATAAAAAGTTTTCATTTTGAATCTGTTTCGGACATCTTGATTTTCGTCCCAAAAAAGTAATGCTCTCTAAAAGAAAAAGTTTTTACTTGGGATTCGTCTCTGATTTCTCGTATTAGTGTTCTTCAAAAAAAGTCTTCGCTCTAAATAAAAAATTCTGTTCATCAAACGCTTTCGCGACTCCCAGAAAATAGCCAAACAACCTCCAGGTTGGAAATCACTGATTTGATATTATTTTATATTTAGAAGAATAGTAAACTTTTTCAACGCTTGTACAAACAAAAAATAAAAGGTTAAAAGGTAGCTCTTTTTTATAGATGTCACAACATCTTTGCTAATCCTCCCATCAAAAAAGAGTTACTGAGCTTAAACTGAACTAATTTTTTGACTCTGTTTATTTTCCCGCTTCTTAGCCAATAACTAAAAGCTCCATGAAACAGACTGTAATTATAATTTTTTGGTAGTTCATTTACAGCCAAAGAAAATAGAAACAAACATCTTTTTGTTAAAAAAAAGGCCATTTTCGTTCCTTTCTACGATATATACCTGGCTTGACTAAATAATCAAAAAAAAGCGTGCTGAATTATTGTTTGGCGTACTCATCCAAGAAACCGTTGGAATGTTTCATTTAGCTTCGTGATGGTTCCTCATCTAAGCTGCTCATAAAAAATTGGCTGCGTCTGGCAGTTCACGATTATTTAATTTGAAATCCACTCCTGATTAACGATGCTTTAAGATTGCTAAAGACTGCATTTGAATCTTTCATTTGTGGTTTTTTTATTGTGGCTTATAGTAGCAACGTAGTTCTACAATCCCATGCTTAATTCCGGTTCACTGAAATTTTGACACCAAGCACTTGCAGCCCCTGTTTTGTAGGCCTATTTTCCTCTGTAATTCATGAAATATAGCTAACAAAAAATTCATCTCGAAGCGTTTCGTCGGACACTCGTCAGGAGATAAACATTGGAATGAAGGAAGAAAAATTTAATTGATTTTAAAATGGAGTTGCACGAAGATAATTGATTAAATGAGAGAAGCGTCACAACACGTGGTTGTCGTTGTCGTTGTCGTCGTTTGAAGGGCATCCAGTCCAAATCAGACACAAACAGGACTGGGACCGAGGGTTTATCCTTTTACTACCCCAGACTGCTGTACCGCCCGGATCAGATGCTGGCAATGGTGTTATTAAGCCAGCATCGAGTTTCGTCATCCAAAACCGTCAGACCTCGTGCTCCATGTGGTGCCCGATGTATAGAGCACGCTGTTAGTACATGGTCTGCGGTTTGCTCAGAGGCGCCACATTCACAATTCGGTGAAAGAGCGAGACCCCATTTGTGCATGGACAAATGGAATCGCCCAACATCAGTCCGCAGGCGGTTGAGCTTAACCCAAGCTGCTCGGGATAATTCCATCCCAACAGGCCTGGCACCGGTCCCGGGCACAAAAACACGGAGTCTGGAAGCACCTTCACAGTACTCCGTTTTCCATTTGTGATTTGTCCATTCAGAAGCGCGGATGCCAAGTCTGGCAAGGTTGTCCAAAAGATTCCGCACAGCTGGCACAAATGGGCGTCTGGATCTTAGTCTCACTTGGCGAGTATCTGAGGACCAATTTAAAAGACCATACAAAATATGATCAGGGTCAAAAGATCCATGGTGTGCTAAGGAGAGTGTCGCTCCCATTAGGAAAAACTCAGCTGGCTGGATGCCTGAGAGTACAGGTAGGTGGTCCGTTGGAGTGGGACGCAGGCATTCTGTGAATATGCGCAAGGCGGCATGCCCAAAGAAACCAATTAATGGCTCTGCCCAAGGAAATTAATTAATGGCTTAACGCGGGCGTAGATAAGCCTTTCGAGGATCTTGTAGGAGACACAGAGCAAAGAGTTAGGGAACCAAAGAGTTAGGGTCTTCCACAGGCTTCGTTGGTTTTGGGATCGCGAATACAAGCGCTCTTCTTTAGATCTTGGGAATTTTGAGTCGGCGCAAACAGGAAGAAAGGAAGTCACGTAACCAGGACTTCAAAGCAGCTCCAGCATGGAGTATAAGCTCTGGTAAGATGGAATCAGGACCCGGAGCTTTACCTGGTTTTAAATGTTGGAGGGCAGCAGTAAATTCTTTCTGTGAAAAATTGTCAGAGATATTTACTATGTCTGGTGTTGTGGCCCTCCAAACGTCAGACACTTCTTGAGAGATAAGTCGAGATGACTTGTGGTCAACAGCCTCGTATTTCCCATTTCTAACCAGCTGAGATGCAATAGCATCGGCTGTAACGGGACAGTGACGAGGAGAGTGTCGTGACCTACCAGTAAGGTTGTTCAAAATACTCCACACTTTTTGACTAGAGTGTGATAAGTCAATGTTCCGAACAGCCTCGGACCATCAATCCCTCCGCTTCCTGTCAAGCTTAGCAAGCAGAGCTGTAGCAGCCAAACTTGAGTCGTCTCCTCAAGAAGACTGCAGGAAATTTTTATAAAGGGATCCCAACACGGAATATAGTTATTTCTATACCTATGTGGGATAGTCTTTATTGGCTGCTTTCTTAATGGTGTCACAGAAGTCCTGGTAAGTCGCATCCACATTAAGTGCATCAGGCGGCAACAAAGTCTTTGCGCATTTATTCGTCAAAGCAATGTAGTGACTCCATTTGGCCTTGCGGAAGTTCCATTGCTAAACAGGCATGCTTGGCACTGCCATAGCAAACCTTGGTGGTGTAATAAGCAAAAGTAGATGTTGTGACTTGGGAAACTTTTTAACAGCACGTCTATCCGGTAAGCGACTGTTTGGACCTACGCTAGCGAAAGCTAGATCCGGATTGGTGCCAGTGTTCCAGCGGCCGGAATAAAAACTGTCAGCGTTCTTGGCATTATATAGGAGGGCAAGACAATTAATACTTGCCCAATCAGCCAAGCACTCACCGTCCGGACTGTTGTCATTGTAACCCCAGTCGGCATGATGACAGTTAAAATCGCCAGCGTAAAGACAGGGGTGAGGAAACACTGGGAGATCCAGGGTTCGCAATTGTGTTAGTGGTTTGTAAACGTTGACTATTTTATAGCCATCAACGTCCACAAACAAATACTCGATCTCCCATGTCAGTGGAGATTGATCCAAAAGCGTGTATCTTAGTCGCTCGTGGACAAACATGGCAAGTTCATGCTTCCTGCTTAAGGAAGACCCAGTTAGTTGGTAGTTTGGAAGTACCAACTTTTCTGCATCAGTGCAGTGGGTCTCCTGCAGTAGGATGACGATTGCCTTAGACTGCATACCGAGGTGTTAAGAACGTTCATCTTGCTTGCAGTGAGGCCTTTGATGTTCAGCTGAGGAATAGTGGGTCTTCGGAACTTGTTGGCAATGCGCCCTGAAAAGAGCAGTTTATACAAGCATTGCCCCGTCCTGAAAAGGACGTTTGCCGATTAGCAGATCCATGCTGAACATCGGAATGGGTGGGATACCCTTCCATTTTGGTAGGTTTGGTTTTGGTCTGTCATTTTGGCACCAATGAACAGACTTACTCACGGGCCTGGCTGCGAGAAAGCACCTACCATCTGGGCCAACACGTAGTCAACGCAAGAGTTTCACGTTGTAAACAAACTTTTTTTGGCTGCATAAATTTAGCTTGCATGATTTGATGTAAACGGCTTCCAAAACAGATAAATGAAAAGACGAACGACCAAATAAAAGAATTGTAAATTTTTCATCACTGTAATTTTTGGCGCAAAAAGGGTTATCTAAAAGGTGTTGGCCAATATAATCGGCCAACTTACGTTGATCACGTGTTGTGACGCTTCTCTCATTTAACCAATCATCTTCGTACATTTCCATTTCAAAATCAACTAACTTTTTCTTCCTTCATTCCGACGCTTATCTCCTGACGAGTGTTCGACGAAAAGCTTCAAGATGAATTTTTTGTTAGCTATATTTAAATTTTGTACAACTAATCTCTTGTTTAAATAATTTATGAAAGTGTAAATCACTTAGTGACTGTACATTTAGAGAAGCTTATTTGTCTATTGACCTGCAGAAGTGTCTTATTAGAACATTGGCATCATGGTCTAATGGTTTAAAATCCCATGATTGCGATACACATGATTGTGGTTCAAAAATTTTTGGGTCGTTCTTTTGTGTCCTTGGAAAAGACAGTTTACTATAATTTCTTCTGCTTGGCGATCTTGGCAAGCAGTTATAAATTTTAATCATATCTGTGAAAAACTAAAAAATAAAAAATTCAAGCAAACAGCTATTTTTTGGCATCTGTAAAAGCATGTTGGAGGAGTAATTGCTTGCCCTATGTACAGCTCCTCCGACATTTTCTCGTGAGTCAGGAGGATAAATATAGAGATAAAAATAAAATATGCCATTTCTTTTTCTATTTAATTTTTGTACATTAGCAGCAGGAAAGATATTGCATTGCATTTAAGAAGTAGAGACAGCTCAAAATTTGTCTAAAATTTAGGGTGAAGGCCAAAAAAAGAAAAAAGTTCTTCACATAGAATTTGTCCCTGATTTCTCAATTTTTGTAGCGTTTAAATTTAGAATGGAAAGTAATTGATGTCGCAACCTGCTGCAGTGGTTAGTAACTGGGCTTACATAAAAAGATCACGAATTCGGGCACTTTTGTTGCTGCAATATTTTAAGGTAATATACATATTAATGTGTCCACTTATCCCTTTTTTTTCTCAAATCGCTTAGCTTTTGTGGTTTTTAAAAAATAAATCAGCACCAAAAAACAACGCAAAAAATTGAAAAAAATTTTTGTCGTCTTTATACGAGCGTATTGTACTCTGGGAGGTGTGAAAGATTTTTTTGGGGACAAAAACTACAAATGCTTTGTATTTCGAGAAATACCAAGCGTCGAGAGTTGCAATTTTGATACCAATCAATTCAGAAATATTTGGATTATAACACATGATATAACTCTAAATTGTTTAATTTTGAAGTTATTTGCAAAAGCTATAGAGCCACTAATTTGATTTTTTTATATATATAAACATTGAAAAATATACATACAATCATACATACATAAACTTAACACCAAAAATAATTGTCACACTTCATTCACAACTTGATCTTAACCGCATAAATCTACAGTTTTCTGTTTTTTTCAGTAGTTCTAAATTTTATTACGACGTAATCTTTTTATATCAAGTAATGATTGCATAGTCAGTAAACCCTCACTAAATTGAATTTATTTTATTTATTTGCAAGCTGTTTTGTGATCGTTTTAATTGTTGGTTTTATCGATTGTAATCTTAAGCACGTGTCAAGCAGATTAAGAGCACGTAACCTTTAGCTTCTAGGATCTTCTTTTTCTTTCTTGATTGTTTGAAAATCTGTAATGGAATTCTTCACTTAACAGAAAGACGTCTAATTACTTAATTCGTTCACCGTCGCGATTCTCTCATTAGCTGTTTTCAGTAAATGCGAACTATGACCAATAGTAATCTCTATTTTAATCTCTACTTGGGGAAGTCGTTCACATTCGCGTATGCTAGAACATGATAGAATTCCTCTGCAAGGAGAGGTTTGAGGATTTCAGGGGAGGAATTTGTGCTTTTTTACTTTGCGTTATATATTCATTTTCATGCTTTGCTTAATGTACATTGCATATACTTAAATATTGTTACTAAGCGTGAATAAAATATCATCATCATCATCATCATCATCATGACACAAATTTAGTGTAAAATGACATGACACTGATTTAGGTTTTTGCTTACAGTTCAATCGTCTAAACCAGATAAAAAAAAGGATTTTTCAAGCAGCGCTCTTTTACACTCCTTTACCAATTTCTCTCTTTCATCAACCAAGGAAGTATCATATGTTATCTCAAACATAAATAAAAAAAACTTCTTGCTTGATCCGGTTTCCGTTGGTTTGTTAAGTATATTTTCCAATATAATTTTTCCAGTTCTGCAATCCATTGTAAATAAATCATTTGAAGAGGCATGTTTTCCTGACCAATTGAAAGATGCTGTTATTACACCAATCATAGAAAACTATGCTCTTGATCCAGAAATCATTAAGAATTACTGACCAATTAGTAATACTCCATTTTTAGCCAAAGTTCTTGAAAAAGCTGCTTTTCAACAATTCTATGACTATTTCAATTCAAACTGCCTACTTAGTCCGAATCAATCAGGTTATAAGCAAAACCAATCTTTGAAAACTGCACTTTTTGCCATAGTTAATGACTTACAAGTTGTGATTCATTGTAGCGATCGCCACATTTTCACGTTTGACATAATTGTATATTTTTGTTCGTTTATTCACTTTTTTCTTTTTGTATAGAAAACGAGAAAGTCTTGCGTTGTAAAAAAGCACATGTAGAAAAGTTCTTGTACTGTTGGCTTTAAGAATAAAGAAGGATTGTTGTTTTAATAATAATAAAAAGAAGATCTGTAAAAGTTTGTGAAATTTACATGTAGCTACGATATATATAAACTTTATAAACCCCACTAACCGCTACATATTGGTGACCCCGAGTGTGGCTCTTGGATTTCAAGAATTTAAAGTTAGAAGAACTCAAGTCCTCAACAATCTACCAAAAAAGAAAAAGACTTACGTATGTTGTAACAATGCTCAGCTTAATATCACTTTATGTAATATTTATGCATATAGCAATTATATTTCTTGCAGTTTATTATTTGTACGCAAAATATTTCCGGTTTTCTAATAATCAAAATGAAACTAGTGAAGACTTGCATAACACTAGTACAGTTCCGCCATCTTGTTTTCAACGAACTAATAACAACCATAGTGACGTCACAATGAATGATACTTACCAAGTTATGTTAGAGAGCTTGTCTCAACTTAATAGAAATGTGTCCTTAAGTCTACCAGCGTTTTGGGAAAAAGAACCCATCGCTTGGTTTAAATGTGTGGATATTTTTTTTACTTTTCAGCGTATTTGTAAGCAAAGCGAAATGTTCGACCACGTGCTTAAACATTTACCGCCTAAATATTTGGCGCCATTAAGTGATGTTATTACAGAGTGTTCGCAATCTATTAATTCTTACGACATTTTGAAGCGTGCTTTAATATCGCGGTATACCTTGTCGGAAGACGCTCAATTAGACAAACTACATAAAATCCAATTCGGTGAAATGTCCCCAATCGAATTTTTAGAAAAATTTCGGGGTTCTTTGGTAAGTTTTGATCACAATGAACCTACTTGCAAAAGGCTTATAAAAAAACTTTTCTTTGAGGGTATGCCCGTAATGGTTCGTCAATTACTGTCGGCTTCTGGCGAAACAGACGTTGATTTACTAGCACAAAAAGCCACTGATATTTTATCTGAAAGCCCCGCCAATCCTCCCACAGATGATAAACCGCATTATAAGGTCAATGAGTATTTTGATAAGCAGTTGAGAAAAATGTCGGACGCCGTAGACGAATTAAATCAAAAGCTTGAAAAGTTTACCTCCGACCAGCGTAATAAAGGTTCCGCACCCACATCAACAATTTCTAAGAATGAATTATGTTTTTACCACAACCGTTATGGCAATCGAGCTCATAAATGCATATCCCCTTGCTCTTGGCATGCAAATGACTCAATGTCTCATTCTCCAAAGAATCATTTAAATTGATAGCTCCGGTAAAGAAAGGCGACTTTACCGGAGGAAATAATGAGTGCTCAACTCTTACGTCGCAACTATTGTACATAAAATGTTCTATTACTAATTTCAAGTTTTTGATTGACACGGGCAGTTCTTGTTCTGTAATTCCTGTGGACCCTAATTCTCGAGATCATCCGCAGGATTATTTGTCTGCCATTAATGGAAGCTCTGTCCCTACGTTTCGTTGCAAAAATATTACTATTGACCTGGGAGGTCCTGTTCCTTTAAACTGGGAATTTTGCATTGCTGAAACGTTAAAACCCATCATTGGAATAGATTTTTTATCGCACTTTGATATCAAGATTGATCCTAGAACAAGATTGATATTTCCCGAACACATACCGCAATTTCAAAATATTAAATCATTCTGCTGGTTTCATCGACGTTTTGGTCCTCATGCACAAAAGTGTCGTGATCCTTGTTCTTTTTTATCTAATTCTGAACTTAAGCCTCGTTTGTGTAATGTCGAACCTCCAATTTATAACTTGGGAGATTATCAGTTTCTGGAAGTTGAATTTCCCGAGGTGTTCTCTGTTTCGAACTTAAGGCTTCCTCCAAAACATGATATCGTTCACTACATTGAAACAACCGGTCCACCCATCAAACAGCGGCCACGCCGTCTTTCTCCCGAAAAACTTGCTGTTTTAAGAAAGGAATTAAGTCAGCTTGAGCAATTGGGGATAATTAGACCCAGTTCCTTCCCGTGGGGATTTCCCGTTCATATGGTAAAAAAATCTAACGGATCTTGGCGAGTAGTAGGAGACTATCGGCGTCTGAATCAAGTAACCGTCAAGGACTCTTATTCCATTCCTTTCCTTCATGACTTTACCGAAAATATATCCGGTTCCACAATATTTTCCAGCATCGATTTGTTTAAATCATATCACCAAATTCATATTCACCCAGAACATATTGCCAAAACCGCAATTTGCACTCCGGCCGGAAATTGGGAATTTTTAAAGATGTCTATGGGCCTAACTAACGCTGGCCAAACATTCCAACGCTTTATGAACTCTCTATTTCAAGACTTGTCATTTGTCTTTGTCTATATAGATGACATATTAATATTTTCGTCCTCCATTGAAGAACACCGAGCCCATCTTCGGCAAGTATTTGAGCGTCTACAACGTAACGGATTAATCATCAGTGCAGCTAAGTGCTTATTCGGCCAAAATCGGCTACGCTTTTTAGGGCATATCGTTTCGGACAAAGGTATCGCCCCTGTTGCATGTAAGGTTGATGCCATAAATTCTTTTTCGACCCTACAGAATTCTTTTATGGCGATTTATGGGCATGGTCAATTTTTATAGAAAGTTCATTCCTCAATGCGCAAAAATTTTGGCCCCTTTAAATTCCCTCCTCCAGGGGATTCCTGCCGGTCGCAATGCAAATCTTTCTTGGAACGAGGAGGCATCGACTGCCTTTGAGGACATAAAAGTAGCTCTGAGTAATGCAACACTACTAAATTATCCTCAGCACGACAGTCCGGCAGCATTGTTTGTAGACGCAAGCGATAAATTCTGTGGTACTGTACTCAGTCAGATTGACAGTAGTGGTTCTCACAGACCATTGGAGTACTTTTCAGCCGCCTTTTCTGATGCCCAAAAACGGTATAGTACTTTTGATAAGGAATTGCTGGCAGCTTATTTGGCAGTACATCATTTCACATATTTCTTAGAGGGACGTCCGTTTACTCTTTACACGGACCACAAACCATTAGTTGGTGCTATATCTAGAAAAAAAACTCCTTTAAGTAGCAGGCAAGCTCGACACCTATCGTTTATCTCAGAATTCACAACTGATGTTAGACATATTGAAGAAAAAACAACGTAGTTGCCGATTGCTTGAGCCGTCCTGAAATCTCTGCTGCTCTTTCGTCTTCTTTCATAGATTATACCGAGCTGGTTTTAGCACAGAGGGACGATCCATCGATTCGCGAGCTCTCTCAATCGATGACTTCATTAAAACTATGTGAACGTGCGATTCCTAATTCAGGCCTTTTGTTACTTGGCGACACTAGTACGGGAAAATTTCGCCCCATCATTCCAAATTCATTACGAACCACAATTTTTGAGCGCATGCACAACCTTTCCCACCCAGGCATTAAGGCTACTTAAAAACTCATCGGAGAGCAATTTGTGTGGCCGAATATGAGACGGGATATTGCTGAAAAGTGCCGTACTGCATTTCTTGCCAACAAACGAAAATTACCCGACATCAAGTTACACCCTTACAGCATTTCAGAACGCCTGATGCCAGATTTTCACATGTACACGTCGATATCGTCGGTCCTCTTCCCGATTCTTCTGGTTACAAATATTTACTGACAGTTGTAGACAGATTTACACGTTGGCCGGAGGCCATACCCATGAAGGATATCACTACGCAATCTTGTGCAGATTCTTTTCTTTTACATTGGGTGGCCCGTTTTGGATCTCCTACAATAATCACTACAGATAGAGCGGCCCAATTCACGTCTCTTCTTTGGACAGAAATGTGCCAATTTTTGGGTTCGAAATTATGTCACACGACAGCTTTCCATCCGGTTGCAAACGGATTAAACGAGTGATTCAATCGCAGTCTCAAAGTTGCATTGAAATGTCAATCTTCTCCCGATCTTTGGTATCGAAACTTGAGTCTTGTACTCTTAGGCTTACGATCGGCCATAAAAGAGGATATGGGGTGTGCTGCAGTTGAAATGGATTTAGGGACTTCTATACGACTCCCCAGGGAATATTTTGAATATTCGACTCCCGTAGAGTTGTCCGAGGAAAACACAGTCCAACCAACTTTACAGTATGCTAAGACACTTTGCTCTTTCATGAGCTCATTACATTATACTGTACCACGTCATCTTAAAAAACAACAAACTTATGTCGACCCACTTCTTTTCCGGTGTTCCCAAGTATTTGTTCGCATTGACAGTGTAAAATCTCCGTTGCAACGACCTTATTCGGGACCTCATTTTGTACTTGAATGACACGATAAATATTTTGTTATCGAAAAAGACGGTCACACTGACACCGTAACAATTAATCGTTTAAAACCGGCCCTTGTTGAGCCTATATCTCCCACTGGCTCCTCTGTCGAGGGGGAAACTTCCGAGGCTCTATCTTCGCCCACATCTTCGAGTGAAATTGATAATATTTTTGCGGAAGACCTAGACGAACTCCCCGCTAATCGCGTTTACTCCCGCAAAGGCAGACTGATTACAAAACCTATACGCTATCGGGACTAGTTTTTATTTTTATTTTTTTCGATGTCTTGTTTGGTTCGACGTTTTAATCACGTGTTGCATTTTGCGTGTTTGCTTGTATAGTATAATTTTTTTTGCCTCTGTCGGTGCATGTAAAATTTTGTAGTATTTTCAATTGCAATCGCTTATTTTTATTTTTTTTATTCAGTGGTATTTGCCTTATTGCAGCCATACCACTTGGGGGGGAGATGTGTAGCGATCGCCACATTTTCACGTTTGACATAATTGTATATTTTTGTTCGTTTATTCACTTTTTTCTTTTTGTATAGAAAACGAGAAAGTCTTGCGTTGTAAAAAAGCACATGTAGAAAAGTTCTTGTACTGTTGGCTTTAAGAATAAAGAAGGATTGTTGTTTTAATAATAATAAAAAGAAGATCTGTAAAAGTTTGTGAAATTTACATGTAGCTACGATATATATAAACTTTATAAACCCCACTAACCGCTACATCATAATGATAATCTTGCAGCTGTTGTGATGTTGGATCTGTCTGCTGCTTTTGACACAGATGATAATTAAAGATTATTGTTTAAACTAAAACACTATTTTGATATTAATGGCAATGTTTTAAAATGGCTCACCTCATATCTCAATGATCGAATTTCGGCTATTGTCATAAACAATATTTGTAGCATCAAGAGGTCTTTACTTTTTGGTGTTCCACAAGGTTCAATTTTAGATCCATTATTTATAATGTATATTAATGAATTAACAAATTTAGGTTCTGAATTTGATATAACAATTCATTCACATGCTGATAACACAACCTTGTACATAGGTTTTAGTCCTGAAGATGGCCTTCAGAATGCTATCAAAAATATAAAATGCTACTAAAATAAAATTGATAAGTGGATGTCTTGCAGTTTTTTGAAACTTTACTTGAATAAAACGTAACTTTTAATTTGTGGTAAGGCAAGATTTCTTACAGCGTTTCAGCCATGTATCCAATCTTTGAAAAGCAGAACTCATTTAGACTCAGACCCCGCTTCCTGTGTAAAACTACTAGGTGTGTTTATTGACGAAACATTTTTTGTGATTAACCCGTGTGACCCACATTAGGGTCAGAGCTAAATATTGCATAAAACCATGTAACCCTCGTACATTTCATGCTATGGGGTTTTTAGCATATAGAACAGTTACTCTGGATTCTAGGCATGATTTTCTGATGCTGTTATCGATTTTTAGGATAAAATTATACAATAGTTATTTGCTATATATTTTATTGAAAAGACGATGTAAGTTGGAAAATGAACATATTAATAGAGTAAATAATGCGACAATAAGATCATCGTCTTTATGCAACTAAATACGAGTATATATAGATTATTCTACATCAAAATTAAGCGTTTACTGGCACAAAATGAAATTAAATATGACTGAAATTAAATTTCACAAGAAATCATACAGGCATACATATATATCTGCAACAAACGTTTATGTAGTGGAATTGAAACAAGAAAACCTTTCCTTTCACAACTAAATGGATATGATAAAAAATTAACTACTGCGACAAAATAAAATAAAATATGCTTGAAATTTGGCTTTATAAAAAGATTAGCTTTTCATCCAAAGAATTAACTCTAATTTTATAATTTTAGTGTAGACTTTTTTTATCAATTTTAATTTTTGTGATGCTTCCCAAAGCATTTTAAGCAGAAAAAAGCTTTCTCTAAGCACTGCTTACAAAAAATATTCACCTTCTTAGCTTTTTTAGCAGCAATGTCTCTTCCTTATTTGGAAAATTTCGAATAACACCTAGTACATCTTCTCCTTGAGTTTGTGGTTTTATTTCGGACTTCTATAAGAAAGTGTTGTTTCAATCTTTGTGGTCTGGGGTGTTGTTCAAGTTTAGGTAAATTTAGCATTTTTTCAACGAGCTCTTCCTTGAACTGACGCAGCCCAATTTTTCTTGGCGACATTGATCTAAATACAAGGTAAGAATTTACGAGTGCCATCCCCAACAAAATCTCAAATGCAAGTTTGCGATGCCGGTACCATTTTATTCCTTTGCAAAGAGAGGTTGCCAATGCTGTATACTGATCAGACAAGTCAATGTCACTCTTTTCTTGATTATAGTCAACAACGGCAACAGGTTTTTTTTGTTTTTGGTTTTTGGTCTTCACTGGATGATGAAGCATCCATAAATCTACGTGTTTTTTGGACATTGACCATATCAAATCCATGCTTAGTTGTTAGCAAACGCACTTCACGCGTATCCTGCCACGCCATAACTACAATACCATTGGAGTCCTCTCTGCCAATGATTTCACCTTTTTTTACTTTTGTTTTCGTTACTTCCTTTGGAAAACCAACTCGACTTGCACGAAGTGTCCCAACTACATGAGCTTTTTGATGAAGAAAAAATTTTGCTGATGGATAACTCGTATAAAAGTTGTCTGTGTATAAAGTTCGTCCTTTGTTTCTTAGTCCTTCTGTCAATTCTGTACAAACCTTTTGGGCATGACCAACATCACGTTCTTCAGTAGCTGCTCGACCACCTTATACAGTACAATGATAGACCACACGTAGCCAGGTGCTGAACATAATTTGAAAACCTTTATGCGGTATATATGTGCTTTTGATGGAAGGTACTGACAAAACACAATTTGTCCTCACCAAGGAACCAAGCTTTCATCAACAATAATGTGTTCTTCAGGAGTATATATATCTTGAAACTTTTTCTGTACAAGTATTATTAGTGGCTGAATTTTACTTAGGCAATCACCTTGCACTTTAGTTTCATTATTGGCGAAATGTATATTACGAAGAAGTTCTTGAAAGCAATTTCTTGACATGGTATTAGAAGCTAATTCATTTTTGTATATAGGCAAAGTTGACCAATAGCTTGCAACCGTACCTCTTCCGTCAAGACCGATTTAGATATTTAGCCCTAAAACTCATTTCTTGCACATCAGTTGGTTTCCACCGTTGATCTTCAAAACGTCTCCTACGATTGAATGCTTCATTTTGTAAAGCATATCTATTAGTTTCATTTACTATAAGGGTAAGTACTTCTAAATCAACAAGTTTTGCAAATACGGTCTTTGGACTAAGATCTGAACTTACGTCTATTTTCAAACCCCCTTGACCTGTGTAAGGAAATCTTTGGTGTTTTCCTGTCCAAATATCCCAGGATTATGTTCCAACACTTTCTCCTGTTAAGTCCTCCTGATGTTCTTGCTCTTCATCAAGAGTTAACTAATGAAGTACTTGGTGGAGGTCTTCATCATTTTCTTCTGGTACATCTTCATTTGGGCTAAAGTTTGGATCATTATCCGAATCATCAATGTCAGATTCGTTGAATTTTCATCTAATTCTCTGAGTCTTATCTTTCTTTTGAGTCTAACTGACATTTCCTAAATTATAAAAAAATATGTATACAATTCTGTACAAATTTAATTATATATAAACAAATATGTGTCTGAAATGAATAAAAAGTATTAGTTAGTAGTAAAATAATTAGGAATACCAAAAAATAGACATGACTTTTGTAAGGTCAGACCCAATCGGAAAATTTATTTCCGACCATATATACTTTTCATCGTTTTTCTCCAAAATTATGTCTGATCATCAATGGCTGGAGATTGCTATCAATAGATAATCGTAGGTAAATCTCTGATTATCTATATAAATGTTACATACGAACATAGATGATCCCCATAGCAGATCATAGATAATCATAGATGGCCGTTGATATCTCTTTAGGAGATAAACAGATATATTTAGAGATGTTTATATCCGAATATAGATGATCAAAGATGAATTCCCTGAGCAGATCATAGATAATCAGAGAAAACCATAGATGGTTGTTAATAGCTCTTTGTAGATAAACAGATATATTTCATGATTACTGCATATTACTATCCTTGTATAGTAGTAATAGATTGTTATATTTCCGCCACCCAAAAGCGTTACCAGCTATGTCTTATTGGTCTGCGTCCAAAGAACCGTATCCGGCGTCAGAGACACTACCTGATTTTAACACTTACATAGCATAAAACAGGGGTCGGCAACCTACGGTCCGCGGGCCGGATTCGGCCCGCCAAGCAAAATCGTCCGGCCCGAGACATCTTACTGAAGTATTATAAAATACGGCCCACTGTGTCGATTGCAATCTTAGATTTTGATGAATTTCAACAATCTATGCGGCAGTAAAACTGTTATATATCATCCAATTATTTTGTCCCAGATAAAAAAGATGCGCATGACCGTGTCAATTGAGAATGTGTGCGTGCAGATAAAGAAAATGCTTTAAAAGAAACCAATAAGTGTGTGTGTTTGTTGACACGCGCATTAGTGAGAGTGGAAGCATCCAATTGTCACATTTTAAAAAGCTTTTTAAAATTGTGGTTGCACATAGCTAGCAATGTTTGCAGTTTCAGTTTTGAAGTGCAGGGCAATGCCAGTGTATTGGTAAAGTGGTTTTAAGTCTCATATACACTATGCTATTTTTTGTGTTGTTAAAAGTTAAAAGAATGACTAGCCTAAGTATAATCTTAACTAAAAGTTTAGACAACTTAGGTTAGGATGTTAACAAAATGTAGAAAGGTTGATGCCGAGTGCCAAGATTTTAGTGATGTGTGGACGGAGAAGTACTTTTTTACATTGCACTTTGGTATACCTACATTCGGCGATCACGCTTTAAGCGTGCAGTAATCACGCTCATGAAACATTATGACACAACAGACATCATTTTTGTGTTTTTGCTATTTCATATGTATTTGTATCGTGTTCTTTACTAACTAAAGTCCTGTACGATAGATAATACTAGTTAGTAAACATATATTTTTCTAATTCATTTTAGCAATCTTAAAATGTTATCAAAACGTAGAAAAGTTGATGTGGAGTGCAGAGTTTTTAATGAAGAATGGAAAAACAAGTACTTTTTTATGAACCATTTTGGAAAACCTACTTGTTTGATTTGCAATGTTTCTGTTGCTGTCAACAAAGAGTTCAATATAAAGCGTCATTATGACACAAAGCATTCAAATTTTTCCAAGTTTGCGGGTCAAGCAAGAAAAGACAAACTTGATCGACTCAAAGATAGTTTGAAACTGCAGAGTTCCGTATTCCAAAAACAAACGACTGATTCGAAAAATAATACTCTTACGAGCTATAGTAGCACAGATAATAGCCGAAGAAAAGAAAGCATTTACCGACGGAAAATTTGCAAAAAAATGTATGATGGCTATTGTTGAAAGCATATGTCCGGAGAACAAAGAGTTATTTTTAAATGTCAGTCTTTCTGCAAGAACTGTTACCCGGAGAATTGAAGAAATGTGTGAGAACTTCAAATCCAGTCCAGAAGATTACTTTAAAAAACTACAGTTCTTTTCAATAGCCATAAATGAGTGCACAGACACGACATATACAGCTCAGCTGGCATTATTTGTGCGTGGAATAAAAGAAAATTTTCATATTCTTGAAAAATTTGCGGAACTGATTCCTATGAAAAATACTACTACAGGAGCCGATATTCTGAAGGCATTACTTCAATAGCTTGCAGCCAAGAATCTAGATTTCTCCAGACTGGTGTCAATAACAACTGATGGCGCCCCGTTAATGGTAGGAAAAGTTAGGGTGTCGTGTCTTTACTTCAGAAACACATGGAAAACAATGAAATTAATAACAATATTTTGAAATTACAGTGTCTTATTCACCAGGAAGCATTGTGTGCAAAGGTGGCAAACTTAAAAAACATCATGGACGTAGTGTTGAAGACTGTAAACTTTATTTTGTCGCGAGGATTAAATCGTCGTCAGTTTCGACAACTACTCTTAGAAACAGAGAATCAGTATGGTGACTTGCTGTACTTCTGCAATGTCTGCTGGCTTAGTCGAGGTGATATGTTACAAAGAGTATACAGGTTGAAGGAAGAAATAGCAACCTTCCTTGAACAAAAAACATTAATGCTGCAGAATTTTGCGATCAGAAATGGGCTAGCAATTTAGCATTTCTGGTCAATGCAACGTCTCATTTGAACAAGTTGGTTGAATCTGCAGCTTCAAGGAAAGCAACAGTTGATACACGAAATGTGGAGTTATACAGTATACGCGCATTCACAACAAAATTACGACTGTGGGAAGGTCAGTTGGAAAGTGAAATTATGCTCACTTTCCTTCATTACATAAGAACAAGCCTACGAGCAGTACTCCATTTGTTTCTGTGATTCAACATTTAAGAACTGAAATTTTGTCCCGCTTTGGAGACATTCGTTCTCTAGAAAATGATATCAAATTGTTCAGTACTCCCTTTGATTTACAGGTGGATACGGTGTAAGAGAAATATCAAATGGAACTAGTTGAGTTGCAGTGCAGCGACGAGTTAAAATCAATATTCCACGCCGAGGGTGTATTACTGCTTGATTTTTATAAAAAATATCTGGAATGCAAACAATACCCCAACTTGATCAATCATGCCAAAAATATGGTATCAATGTTTGGTAGCACTTATGTGTACGAACAGCTGTTTTCGTCTATGAAAGTCACCAAGAGCAAGTTGAGAACACAACTTAATGATGGCCACTTGCAAGATATTCTTCTTCTTCCACTTCCAATTTAACCCCGGATCTTCATAAACTTTCAAGCCAAAAACAACATCAAATATCTCATTAATGTTGTGACAATAATAATAATAGTAAATGTGTTTTGTATTTTTTTTTTAAGAGCTGTCAAAATCAAGAGTTATTTTAATAAGCTTTCATAATAATAAAATGTCTAAAAATCACACTTTTTACAACAAATTATCAGCGGAAATTTATTACGGCCCGCCGAGATCTTGTTGAGTTTGGTTTTGGCCCACGACTACAAAAAGGTTGCCGACCCCTGGCATAAAACAATCACATAAGTCAAAGGCAGGTTTTTCAACATACAGTGTTAACCAATTCTAACAAGTTTCTACTAGTATTTTGTAATACTTTGTAAATAGTAGATGTGGTCTAGAGAAGTTGAATTTTTCAACAGATTGAACAACTTTTTATTTGTGGTTTTTACACAACGAAAAATTAGCTGCGGCTCCATGACGATAAAAAGTAGCAGACAGGGTTGTAAAGTCGAAGTCGTTTTTTTTTAATGCGTACTTCGTTTCGTTATTTTAGGCATTTAATTTTACTTGCTGCTTATGTTGAAAAGAACTATAAAGTTTGAAAACAATGTTTAAAAAATACAAAAAGGATTAAAACTACGACAAATAAAATCTGGCGGTCAAGTGAAGTTCATTTCATTTTTAATATTTTTTTCTTTTCTACCCAATTGGTATGCTGCTTAAAGTTTGTAATAAATAATTGATATTAAACCGAAAAATATTTATTATTTTAAATTATAGATTTTACTTATACAATAAATGTGAAGCTAAAACCTATATTAACTGTTTGTTTTATTGAACTCGAACCAAATTAAATCTAAAATCTTAAAAGTCTTAAATAGACTCTGTTTAATCTAAATTTATACTGGAACATAATTAAAAACGGTTTAATCCAATAGTAATCATGATCATATATTGTTTTTTATCTATGGCCCTGCTTGAGCGATCAAAGATAAATACAGATATATCAACATTCGATCAGCAACGGCCTATGTTGAATCATACATGGCTATCTCCGTATAATTTAGGTGAAAAAAATTAAGTAAATTGTAAAAAGAGTTCTAATTTACGATTATGCATAACTTTAAATATTAAAAAGAAACTTTGTTTAATCCAAACTTATACTGGAACATAATTTGAAACGGTTTGATCCAATGATAATCATGACTATTTATGCATGATCATACATGGTTTTTTATCCACGGCCATGTATGAGCCTTCAAAGATAAATATATATATATCAATATTCGATCAGCAACGGCCCATGTATAATCGTAGATGTTAATTGAAGTGAAAAAAATCAACTAAATAAATACGGCAATACGAACATGGCCATATATGATTATGCATGGTTTTTCTATGTATGGCGGGCACTGACATAATTGGAGATAATGGGCTAAAAATCATACATGGCCGTAGAAAAATGGAGAAAATTTTCCGCTTGGGGATGGGCTCTAATGGAAAAATTTTACCCTATCTCGTGTCTAGGGTCCGGGTTCAGGATTTCTCATATTTCAATCCACAAAAATACAACATCAGTTTTTACATATCTTATCTTTACAAACTTATTCAAATCGAATCTTATTCAAATAGAATCAAATAATAAAAATAAAAGAATTAGTTAATTAACATAACTTAGCACAAACAAATTATTTTGACAAAACACACAAAACATATCTAATCCTAATCTAACTAAACAACTAGCACATATAAACATACGTAAAACACTAATCTAACCCTAAACTGGCAAAACTATCTGACCGCGTTTTTAAAACGAATGAATAATACGTCAGATTACACAATGTGCATTATTACGTCACTGTATGAACATCACAATCCTATGAACCCATATGACCCACTTTGTAAGAAACGAATTTGAGCCTTTTCAAGGTTAAATTTTTTATAGCATAACATAATGAAACAAAAAATGATTTTAAAATGATTTATGATTTTAAATGTTAAATGAAATAAAAATGATTGATGATTCTAAATTAATTTTCGTTTCTAACCATTTTACAGGCCAAATACAATAGAACAGTGGTTCCAAACTATCTAGTTTACGTACCGGTAAAATTTCAAAACAAATTTTGCGGACCGGTGAGCCTTCAAAATTAACCATAAACACAAAAACAAAGTATGCCACACAAAATCAGAAAAGTTAGAACAATTGAATTTATAAGGAAATTTGCTGCCGTCTTTTTGATATCATATGTGTTAAACGCGGTCGTAATTAAATTTCTGAAAGACGAAGTAGTAAAGCGTTGATTTTCACACCATTTGTCTGTTTAGTCTTGATGAGCGATAAAATTTTTCACATGGGTAAATTTTAGAAAAAAAGTAACAGTAATTTGATCGATTTGTCACTCAGCTTAGCATTATTTGTTTTTAAGCAATATCCAAAATAGTGCCAGTGATAAGTCTTTCTGTTTGGACATCAACGTCATATCGCAGTAAAGTTTCATCAGCGATTATTTCTCAACAGGGTTAAACTGCATAAACCAATACCCTCTGCAAAAGAATTAACAATTCAAAAGTTTCAAATTCAAAGATCTGCATTTTCTGGAAAATATTGGCCAAAACTGGTGGCTAGCTCTTTTACCAGAGAAAATAACTCTCCTGTGTTGACAGAAGCATTTGCCACGATATCTTGCAAACATGAAAACATATCAATATCGCCTTTCTGCACATTACTATTTTAAAACACCAGTTTCTTTTTGAAAGCATCAGTTTGTTGCGTAATATAATATGCTGGTGTAGTTACCTGGCAGAGAAGTATTTAGGGCGTTTAAGCGGCTAGTATGCTAATTTGGCTACTCTGATATCTTCACTTGAATGACGTTTCTTAGCTGATGACCCTGACATTATGCTCATTCTATAAGGGCAAAAAAAAAGAGTTCTTTTTACAAATTCTTTCTACTATAATTAAATGAGGCAAAACCAATTTTTTTAAACTTTCAAATTGACTTTTAACTTTGTTTTGATCTGTTTCTATCAATTTTAATTCTTTGTTAACGAAAATTTGATACAAATAGTCTGGACTACGATAGACTTGCAGTAATTTAACTGATTGACTTGCTTTATACTAAAATAATCAAACCATTGTGATGTATTTTATAAAAATTTAATTCCATCAACTACACATTTTAATTTAATCTTCTTCTTCTTCTTCTTCTTTCGGCTTCTCCCTACTCGGGGTCGCCACAGCGCGACAGTAATCTCCATTTCACTCGATCTACTTTGTCTCCTTCCCTAGCTCCAACCCTTTTCATGTCTTCTCTCACCAAATCCATCCATCTTCTCCTTGGCCTTCCTCTTTTCCTTCTGCCTGGCACCGCCATCTCCATTATCCTTTTCCCCACTTAGTCTTCTATATCAAATTTAGATGACTTAATTGTTTATATTTTGAAAATTTCTTTAGTGCATAAAATTATTATATAAAAATTTTAAATGATGCTTTAAAAAGGGTTTATTGTAAACCGAAAACGTTTAGCGTTATTTTTTGGTTTTTCTTTTACTGTTAAAATTAATTAAATGCAAAATGCAAGAGTTTTTGCAATAATTTTCTTCTGGTTAATGAAACATGATTAATAAACTCGGAAACTTCAATCCCTCATCCAGTGGTAATGCGACTTATAAGTTACTTTTTTACTTTTGAAAGAGGAAGGATATGATTTTCATTTGAAGTTGCGGCCATGCTTTCCATTGTTTTGCACTTTTACTTTCTGATTATCTTGTGCATGTTTTAACGTTTGACGTTGTGCTGCTTCTTTCTTTTCTTGATCTTTTTAATATTTATAATTTTTGTGTTAAACTATTTAATAATGATCGAGAATAAAAAGAAACGAATGAATCTCGTTTCTCAGGCCTTGCTTGCGTACACTTCTTGCCAGGGGTGCCCACCCTTGAACTAGGACAATGCGGCTATACGAATTAAGAATGAAAAAATTATCCACCCGTAGTTCAGATAAACTTATTTTTGTCTTCGCTGGTCACACTGATGAGGCAACTTGTGAGCTCAGGATGGGAGAAGATGCCAAAACATTTAGTATAACTGACCTGCCTCTTGCTTACTCAACGCTCACACTCGCCGTATAAACAATGTCCTGAATGACGCATTGCTCATTCTTACTGGATGCCTGCGCCCTCCTTCAAACAGCCAACCACCCACACATTCAAGCATCCATTCAGCCAGCTGAGCTTCGCCGGCCAGGAGCGACACTCCCCTTGGCTAACGTGACACGCGGGAACCTGACTATATAACTACTACAAAGTGATTACGAGTCCAACATTGAAGGACTAGAGTCAGTCTGACCTTAAGAACCTTTACGTCTGATTCTGAGTTCATCAAAGCTTGACTTTTCAAGTCCAAATCCATTAAATTTTTGGTGCTTTTAAGTCCAAGTTTTTGACAAATATCATATCATAATTATTACATTTACGTGACTTTAAAAGTGAATATCATTTTTTTCTGCTTCACTTGATTTTAAACAGTTTTTTATTTACAACGTGAACTAAAGACGCCAGATATTCAAGTCATAGGCTAATACTATCTGAGTTGTAACAATGTTTTTTGTGAGCAAGTGTCACCAAAGAAATTAAAAAAAATTTTTTGACTCAAATCGTAATTGAAATTGAGTCCTACAAAAACTAGACTCGACTTATTTCGTACAATAACACTGCTTTTTTGTTATAATGTGTGTCTTTATATGCTTGCCAAGAGAGATTGAAATACAAGATTTCCAGAAATTATTTAATAATCTGGCAAAACAAGCCGTTTGGAATGCCCAGTGTGTCATTTAGTCATAAACTGTCTGCATCAATAAGTTCTTTTTTTTATTTCCTTCCTGTTCTAATCTTAGTTTTTCCTTGTGCATTTAATGAAGGGGTTAAATGAAACTTTGGGCTTTGGTCCGATTTCCTTCCTGTTCTAATCTTAGTTTTTCCTTGTGCATTTAATGAAGGGGTTGAATGAAACTTTGGGCTTTGGTCCGTGTTTAATAGTAAACAAAAAATTAGCGCAAGATAACTTTATTTATATCAAAATACCATATAATTTACTTCAAGTTAACTTTTTCGCAATATATTAATTTAAATTTAATCATTACTCGATTTTGTGCAAGAGCTGCATACTTTAATTAATTGCTTATGCCTTTGGTTCTATTTGAATAAAAAATAACAGAAAATATTTTGAAAAGTCGTAGTTGGAACTGACGTCAAAACTTTTCAAATACTCTCTGTTCGCACGAAAGCCACGTTCTGGCCAAGTCAAGTCATCGAAAGCAAGAAAAATTATTACACCAACAAACATTTAATCAAAACTGACACAAAAAATTTTGAAAAATAAGGATAATTGAAGGGTGCTGATTATTCGGTACACTCCGAGCATTGATTGCAAGTTAATTCACACAAGTAGGGTACGTTCGGGTATCTCCCTTCAGGATTGCAAAAACCCCGCTGACTCCAGAAAGCGCAGTTCTTCTGGCTCACTCTGTCCCTGCAATCTGAAAAAGTTTGCACACGTCAATAAAGTTCTCGATCGCGACTGCCACGAGGTCTTTTGCCACTTCACGAACTGCCACATATTCTTATCATTTAAAAAGAAAAAAAGAAATAGCTCAGTGTGAACACTCTGGCTTGCAAGCAGAGCAACGCAAAATCAATAATCAGCCTAACTGAGTAATTTTCGTTGTGGCCCTGGTAAAAACGCTTTACAAAAATCCTCCTCACCTCCTACTCATAATGATGGCTCCGCTTCAAATAAAAAACAGTGAAGAGGATGAAACTATGCAAAGAGGAAGAACAAACATTATTAATACAATTTTTAATTTTTTAACGATAAAAAAACGTGATACTATTTCTTTCATTGAAATTAGCAGTTTATGGCAGTAAAATTTAAAAAATGCTAATACCCCGTAACCAAAGCCATTGATTTACTCATGATACTACTGATAACTCAGATTTAGTTTTGTTTCTGTTGCACCGAAATTTCGGCGCAGATTAAATTAAGTATTTAGTGCAGGCTGGTCCAAGCTCGCCTCTCCGAAGGGCCACTTTTTAAATTTTTGAAAATTTTCGAGCCCTAGTGATTAGAAATTATATCAAAATGCGAAAACCGTTTGTAAAAACTTTTTTTTTGTCTTTGCTTGAATATAAAAGTAAATAAAGTTTGCTTGCATTTGGCATACCGTGGTTCCCGATGTCTTTTGAAGAATTTTTAATCACGTGCTTGATTTATCAATAATAGTAATTAATTCAAAAGTAAATTTCAATCCCTAACTACTTAAATTTTTCAGCTGAAATTAGCTAACCAATTGAAGTAAAGCTTTTTTTTATGGTCTTCACTTTAGTTTGAACGTCTAATTGAAAAGTGAAATAAACCTAAAGGGCAATATTTAAAACCGAGGTAGAAGAAAGTTAAGAATTCACTTCGAATTTCGATTGAATACCAAAAAAAGGTCTTCTTCTTGTTTCTGAACCGTTTTTTAGTATAAATTTGCCGTTGCGGTCCGCATATGCTCGCGAGTTTGACATGTTTGGCTTAGAGAATCTTTTTTATTTTTACTTTATATTTTTTATCTAACAAATTGTTTCAAAATCTGATGTTTTTTTGATTGAAAAGATGCAAAATAGTTATAATTTTTTCGGGAAGCACATTTTTCTGCAGATGAGAGTTTGAGCCACTCTGATCTAGCGCATAAACCCCAAAAAAGAACTTTGAGTTGTTCTTTTGTAAAGATGATTCTTGAATGTAAGTACAGACTTGTCAAAATTTTATGGCAAGTATACGTTCTTGCTAAAATGGCAGGTCCGAGTTCCAAGCAAGGTCGTGGACCCCGAAAACGTTTTATCGGAAGGAGTCCAAAAAACAAATCCGACTTTTCCTAAAACGTGTGACTCCGATGACTCCTACTCAGCTCCCATGACTATTGAAGCAGTGAAGACAGGTTTGAATCATTCAGATAAAGCATCATACAAAACGAGACGAACAATTGGACAACAATATTTTATTCCCAAAGCATAACTGTTATTTACAAGACCAAAGCTGAACTTGTTATTTTATTGTATAAATTAATACTTACGAGGTCAGAATAAAGGTTTTTGTTTGCGGTTTTTATGCCATTGAAGTTTGTGTTGAAAGAATGGAAAGAAGGAAACGCGCAATTAAAACAGACTTTGAATGATAACAAAACGTTTTTTGATATAGATTGCTGATAGAATTAAACACGTCAACGACTTTTTTAATGTACTGGTTAAAACTTCCGATAATAAATTGCCCCCAATAGACTTAGCAAAGTGCAGAATCTTTTTAATTAGGAAAAGAGGAATTTCAAAAATAAATTTTCTAAAAACTTATAGAAGTTCTAATTTTATTTTTATTTTTCGGTGTTTAAAGTCAAAAATGAAGTAAAAACTGAAAAAGAAGAAGTCTGTATAAATTTTTTCGTCGAGGGCCAAAAGGTTTTTTCGTCAGTAAAGCAATAGCCTTTTTTTTATTTTTTTAGTCATCCCATCGACATTTTAAAATTGAATACCCTTTTTAGGGCCGCCAGTTTCGCAAGTCGCCGAGCCCAACCCCAACACTTATCATTGCTTTAATTGAGGTCAAATTTTGTAAAAGAAATAATGTGTGTTTATAATTTGCAAAGTGCTTGATAGTCACATGCATAGCTGAGTGGTTGGAAGTCAACTGCTAAGTTGCTTTGCGTTTTACGGGCACCCTCGAAATATATAATATTAGTAACATACAAGCATTAAGCTGTGCATTTGGAAAAAAATATTTTTAGTTGTCAGCGTGGCTGAGTAGAGCACCATTTAAATAGCGACTACGGTGATGAGGAGCCGGTTCAACTCTTGCTCTAGCCTTTCTCCAGCGTTCTTGAAAAAGATTCTTTGCCACACTTCCCTTTTCTTTACAGTCTTGGCAAGCAGCTCTGAATTTCAGTTATACCTCTATAAAACTATAAAAAAGAACAAATAAAAAAATTTAACGGGACAACCTTGGCATTTCCAAAAGTAGGTTGAAAACATTTAACTTAAAATATGTCGTTATTTATATGTATACAGCTTATGATCTTGGTTTTGGTAATTTTTTTGAGTGCACGTAATATCGATGGCTCTTTAGCCATTGACAATTACACCAAGGAGCGTAGTCATCTGAAAAAGATGTACCTCGAAGGTCTTAAATCTATATCTAAAGTTTCATAATTTATAATCTCTCAAACAAAACATGGCTTTAATAAGTCTTACTCAAAAAAAAAAGACATATAAATAAAAAAAACATTCAAAAAACCCGGTTATTTTAATCATCATTGTTATATCTTATCATCTACTTGTCATCGTGACTCGAAGACTCAAGACTCTAAGACTCAAACTGTTTTCGAAGATGCCAATATATTGAAGTGAATTATAAAGTGTCCAAATCTTACCTTCCTTGCAAGGAGCAGGGGTGACAGGGGGGACAATACATCTGTTGCACTCTTCACACGTTTCCCGACACAACGCCCTGGTGAAGGGACAGAAAAAACGCGTCTTGAACCACGCGCATAGTGCTGGGGGGGAAAGGTCGCTGCAATCAACTGAAAGCGATCGACTACAATTAATCACTTTTGAAGTTGTTACAGAATACAAATAAGCTCCGCGGCGCCACAAGGTGAAAAAGAAATTAAAATCAATAAGTAAAACTTCAAACCCTGGTTTTCTCGCATTTGTCCCAAGATTTTCTGGATAAATTTTAATAAAATCCAATTCTAGACCTAAAAACCTGGAATTTATTGCGGTTAGCTCTAGAGCGCCGGGTTCATCTAATGCGGCTGCGAAGCGAATAAGTTACAAATATCACAATTGTTGCAGGTGGATTTGAACGCAGCTGGAAATACTTTACGAAACCGCCAATAACATAATTTGTTCTCAATCAAATTTTAACATTCAAAATAGGTCAATTGATAAAACGGTTGTTTTAAACTCGCTTTGTGCGAGCGAATTTGGTCTCAAAATTAAAGAGAAGCCAGGTTTTTTTAAAATATTTTCTTTGGCATAATTGTCTCATTATTTTCTTCCTCTCGTTTTTCCCTTCGTTTTACGTAGATCGCTCAGACAAAATCACTTTAAATTTTTTAATTAGTTCAACTGCATAATAAATCAAAGCTTCTTACATTCGCACGGTCTTGGGGTGGGGGTGAGGGTTGGGTTTAATTCCGCGGGGCAAGCTACACAAAGAGCGCACGACAGTGGACACATCAGCCGAACGCGCCTATTAGCCGGATCGGAACATCTACTATACATGAAAGGACAAAGGTAATGAAAGTCTCTGCAACCTGAAAAATTTGTTTGTTTATTTGTCGCCCACTTTCGTGTTGCCTCCTACTCACCGCATGTACTGGTCAGATAGTTCGCGGCCAGAACCTGTCTGTCAATTGGCGTGAAAAATGCGCAGGAGAAGGAAATTTGGAGGAAAACAAACAGCAGAACAATGAATATGCACTTCATTGTAGAAAATATTTTTCTTAAATAAAATAACTGTATTTTTAAAAAATTAGGTCATTGAGTTTATCCAAGAGAGTTTATTAAAATTTATTCACTAACAAACTAGTGTCGGGCATTTTGACGACATTAATTCACCACAATTACACCATACATCAACGGCCTGAAAGAGTTTTTGACTATTTGCAAATAAGGCTGGTTTTGCAATACTGCACAAGGTATTAATTTTATTTCCTGTTGCAGTGTCTGATCCCAATGGTGCAGCATCCAGGGAGTGAACCCTCGGGATCAGGTCTATTTTTTCGTGCGGTTTAAAAAGTAAATGCCTCAACCAATAGAAAATCCAGGCGCTAGTTTCAGCCGAATTACTAAGAATTTTTTTCAGACAATTTATTTGCGCAACAACAGTTTTGGCCAAAGTTGAAAGTTTATTCTATAAAATTGCAAACATTCCTGCAAAGAGTCACAAACTCAGAAGTTCATTTTAGCCAATCATTAATCAAAGGCTGTTTTAACTTGATTTTTAAAAATAAACCCTGAGATTCTTATCAAATATTTTGAAAAAACAGGCAAATAAACTTGCGTTTAAGATACCGCCGGAACCGAATTTATTTTATAATCTTTTTTTTTTTTTTTCCTTTAAACTAATGACCATTCTTAGTTGACAAACTAATAATATTTTTGGCGCCACACTAAGTATCTTAATTAAGTTTCAACATTTTTCTGTTTGTTATTTGGAACAAAAAAATTTTGATGTGATTCGCGAGCATATTTTCAATAAGTTAGTGATTGAATTTAACAATTTTGCGATGACATTTGTAATATTTTTAGCAACCAGTAAAAAATGTGAAAAATCGATTTTTTGCAGGTAGAGCTCCCTCACCAACTCACATTGCAACACTGCTCGGTGCGGCTGCATTTCGCTGGTTTAAATTTTTTGCATGAAAACGAACTTGGAAAATTTGAAGTACAATAGCTAAAGCTTTTTTGACTTGATGCAAAGCACTGACAAGCTTTTGTTTGTTATTTTGCAGGTCACCGACTCTATTGATGGAGTTATATTAATTTAAATCCAAATGTTTGAACAAACATTTGTCGAGCTGATGTCATTTTACCAGCAGAGCATCAATTGTAAAACATCATTGAGCAACGGAGTTAATTTCTCCTTCGAACCAAAATCATACTGTGCTCAGTGTGTCAAGATGTGTCAAGATGGCTTTACATCTTCCTGACTTGCTGGACGATTACGGAGGCAAAATTAAAATCGAAACAACTGTCATAGGTCATCCCAAATTTTTCTCCGAGATATGAAGGTGTCATAGTGCAGACAAAAAGTTAAATGTGTTTTTTTCTTTTTTTTAGGGTGCCGCGACGCAAGTGCCGTTTGCGAGAGAAAAACCTTACGAAGTTATACATGTACAATGGACCAAAGGTCGTGCCTTCGGTGCCTCGGTCAGACAACAGCTTGAATTAAAACGTATAGAAAGTCTTGAAATTTTCTTGCATAACGTTCAGCCAGTAACTTGCAAATCTGCTTAAAAGCGACGAATAAAAATGTGATAAAATTTTCTTCATTAATAATAACTTTGCGCCTTAAAAAAGCCCAATGCAAAAACTTTACAAAGCTAAGCAACAGACATAAAATTACAAAGAGGTATATTGTGTTGAACTTTGATATTGCTTGTAACAATTGCTTTATCTTGTGTAATCTCTTAGCTTTGCTGATATTTCTCTATGTTTGTGAAAAAAGTTTTAAAAATTTTGAATTGCGCAAAAAACGTTGTCTTTCTACAATTATTCGTTTACTTTTACCCAATCTGCCTCAGAGCGATGTTGGACAGAAATAATCTGCTCAAGTAAATTTCATTAATTGGACAAAGTGAAACGTTACAGGCTTGCAACGTCGTTATGATTCACCTTCGCATTTTGCCTGGGGACTTAAATGTGTTTGAGCTAAATTCAGCGATATCTGCGACGTTTCCGAATGAAGCAATCGAATGCTTCTACTCTCCATATAATTGCACATCCCATATGAATTTGCTTTTGTTGATTAAGCAAAAGTTAAAGTAGCAAAATCAATTTTGCTAAATACTTTCGAAAAAAGCGAGAAGTCGCATTGTTTGTGGTTGATGTTAAATTTTTTTCTTTAAACAAATGCTTAAGTTGCAGGCAATGCTAAAAAAGAATTTTGAACTTTTTTGCAGAAGACTGAAAATATAAAACTTAAAAGATTAACAAATACTTGTGCGGGTGCTTTACTTCGACTCCATCAAAATTGTTGGTGTATTATAATTATATTCCAACTTGAGGAGAATTGCTCTATGCAGCAAAAATTCATAACTTGAAAACTTAATTTAAAAGGACTACAAGTTTTGAGTAATGCAAATCGCTCTAACTCTGCTCAAACTGTATCACAATCTCATCTTCAGGATTATCTACGCCGGTTTTTTGCTCATTTCCTACAAAATTAATTCATTCAAAAGGGCGTATATTTATAGATTTATAGATGACATCAATAAATAATGGTGGATTTTCTGAGTAAATCAATTAAGACAACTACGATGAGTATGAAGTGCTCATTGAAAAAAATTCCAATCTTTTTCCTTTAAACCTTTAAGGCAAGATCAAAACGACAAAAAATATCAGAAGAAATTTTTGTTATTCTTGGACCACGCCAAAACCAGCAATTCTATTTAAAATTTATTTCTATTTTAACCGGGGTTCTGAGCGCATTTGTGATCAGGGGCAATGTCAAATCAGATAACTTTGAACGCTTGTTTATTAAAAACTATAAAAACTGGAATAATTCGGATGATCACAATATTCTTTTTAAAAATTACAAAATTAATTTGTTCCTTTTAACACAATATTTTTGTATACAATTCAAAACAGCTGAAGGCGCTTATTTTAAAATACTTTGAGTTTCAAATTTAAGTTATTTAATACAGCAATTTTATTTTATCTGTTTTATTTCTTAATTATCCACGCCAAATGCAATTATCTTTTATTTCTACGTTTATCTATGATAGTCTTAGGGAATTTTTAAGTCATGAAAGCAAGCTACTTTATAAAACGTCAAAAAATTACTTTTTGAAAATACCAAAACACTTTTTTGGGACCTGTCGCAAACGCATTGCTATACAGAAACTGAAGAATCAACATCAGTTTAAAAATTCAAATACATTTAAAAAAAAGTTTTTATAAATTATTGGTCAGTGTTTATTTTGATATTATAGTTTAAAATTTCCTAGTGTTAATTTATTGTCCCTTTTGTTAAAATAGGGTTAAGTGATATCAAAAATTCTTTACAGCTCTCTATAATAGTCGCGGTTGACTAAATACAATCATTTTTACCTCGTAAAATAAAAGTCTTTTGTTAATTTCACCACAATCCAGGACTTTCTTTTGTAACTGATATTGCGACTACGATACGTTGTTGGATCAGTAGATAAACGCGACCAAACTTTTTAATCATATGGTTTGTAATTAACTGTTTTGTTGGGGTTAGAAAATGATTACGTCCAAGAAGTGCAAAATGTTGAATTGATTCTTCGTTTTACTTTAAATTATAATTTGCAAACATATTTACTTTAAAATAGATTTTGTCATAATCACTTTCCCGAGTGCTCGCGGTGCGTCCACGACCATCATTTCTTCACCACCACAGCTGTTGTTTTAAACGATTTGTAAACAGCGTTGCTTTGTTCTTCTTTTAAGTTTCCTTCTCTCACTAGCCACTAGGTGTTGTAACTACGCACTTTTGCAAAAATCTTTGTTTTCTACCTGCTCACATTTCATGACGCTCATCGCTTGGTGCTAAAACATTACGTAATTTGTTATAATTCTTCAAACTAAAGTTGAAACAGCAAATTATGAAAATTGAAATTGTTGCTTCAAGCGACAACGCAACTTAATCAACCTCAATTTTGATTGGGCCTCGTCCCCAAGAATTTCCCTAACCAAGCAGACCCCTCCCTTTAATCATCGCTCACATTATTAACTTTTAAAAAATATAGTTAGTTGATGCATTCTTGAAAATCAAAAAGCTGCGCTACTCGACCTCGCTTAACAATCATTGTGTAGTGAAAACAATCGGTGCTACTATAGCGAGCGGTCTACCACTAAATTATTTATCTCTAAATTACGCGATAGACCTCTCACGCGGTAAACTCACCTACCGAGTGGCAGAGTGAGATCTATCGCGTTCATATGTCACCTCCTGAGTGGGGAGTGAGGTCTACCGCGTAATTTAGAGATAAATAATTTAGTGGTAGACCGCACGCTATAGTAGCACCAAACAATCCTTTATTTATACGTCGCCGGAATTCCTTGAAGGCTGTTTCCTGATAGCGGCACTGCAAGTGAATTGAGGCACATGCAAAATATATCATAAAAGAACAACTTCAGTATTATCAAGAAATAATTTGGCAAAAAGCAAAAAAATCGAATTGTTTATGGTCCTAATAATTGGAAATAAATCACCTCCAATAAACAAAATTACTTTTTTGTTTGCTTCAATTTTTTACGGGGAATTCTAAAACACCAGTGGTATAATGTTCTATAACCAACTTTCAGTTTTTAAATAGGAAATTTAAAATTTTTCTCTTTTGTCAATTAATCATTACGTTCCGTTTTTGAAATGTAGTTAATCTCTGTCGTTGAAGTACTAACCGCATGGATTAGCTGATCATTCTGAAAATTACAGTTTCATTTTGAGATTTTTTTTAAAGTTTGATTTGGGGGTTTCTTCAACTTATTGCCTAATACTTTTTTAATGTTTAACTGCAGTTCATCGCGGGTTCCATCGGAGTCGTTTCAATTTCGAAAACAAAAAGTTTTTTCTGCAAACTCATCTAATATTTTTGAATTATCGAGTCATTTTATTGTCGTATACGTATTTTAAATTTAATTTCATTTTTGAAATACACTTAACCTATCAAATTTTGTTTATTTAAAATTATATTATTTTTTAATTAGAAGAATAGCAAACTTTCACAACTGGCATCAAGCGGGATAAAGAGCTGCACATCGCTAAGTCGCGGCCGCTAATTTTGCGGTCTCTGTTCAGGTGTTCACAAATTAGCGAAGAACTTTGATTGGAAGTAAAAAAAGAATTATTTACTTGAAAAGATACTTTAGTATTGTTAATCTGCCTTCAAGATCGAGCCCCTGCGGAATTCTTCAAAACTATCTCCACCCGCTGGTTGTGGTCTGCAAGCTGGCCTGCTTCTATAGACCAGAACACCAAATAAATAGATTCTGTATAATCTTTCTCCTTTTAAATAATTGCAAATACACGCAATAATAATGAAGAAGCGCGTTGTCGCCAGCGATGAACTCTTTATTGCTACTCGATTTGCAGCGTGGTTCTCAATCAACCAATGGCCAATCAGCGTTCGCCTGAGAACGCGATGTTTGAAATTTAAACCGACGACGTCGCCACCTTCTACTGAGAAACATACAATTGAATGTAAACAATAATTTGCAGAAAAATCAGGTGGTTGCAGGATCATTTGCTTAGGGTCGTGTAGAACATCGTACTCTTTAAACAAGATGCAAATTTGCTCTCGCTTTTAGCTATAGTTCGTGTCTTTCATAAATTACCCCCCTTTATTTTTTACAGATTCCGACTCTTTATTATTTGAAGAAAACAAATCATTTTCGTTGTTTCAAGCAACTTAAATAATAACAAAAACAGTTAGAGGCATGATTTTGCGGAAAGCAAATTAGAAAAATGTAACGTTTCATGCGGAATGCATTAAGTGGTTTGATGGGGAGGATTCTGTTTGTTGTGTCCATGGAAAGGAAAATCCGAACAATTCTTGTATTTATTAAAACTGACAACCCGAGTTTACGTCTAGCGATTGACACCAAATTTATTATTTTTCACAATAAGCAAACTGAGCAATTCCATCAAAGCAGTGCCAACGTTTCATTTACTTTTTAAGCAAAATGTTTGTCAGCTGAAAGAAATCATAAAATTTAACGAATTTGGGATTTCAAATTAATCACAAAACTAGCACTGGGGAAATTTTTTGCTACATTTGAAAGTTCCCAATCTAATTCTTAAATTTGAACTAATTAAATAGACTTATTTATTTATTAGTTGCTAGTGTTTGAAGTTAAGAATTAGATTCTTCATCAACCTCCTTATTTCAAAATATAAGTATATTAATATTTTTAAGAAATTTGTGATTAGATACTTTTTGGATTTAGTGCTCCGTGAGCTAAAATAATAAGACTAGGTGTTCCGTAAGTAAAAAAGTTTGAGCAACTCTGATCTAGAGCGTTGTGAATACAGACGACAGCTTGGCGGTTCAAAACCTACTCGTGCATTATCTGTTTTCCTTTCGATATCATTGGTTCTTATTGCTTTTTTTCAAATAAATGCTCAAGCATTTGGCCTGTTTCTTCAGTTGTCAAGAAAAACTGAAAAAAAAAATAGAGTCGTTTGATTGGGGCGTAAGTGAGTTTTGAGAAAGATGTGAAACCGACTCTGCTATTTTTTTAGCCTACTTTTACAAAATAATCGTTTAAAATATAAGCAATGTTATGAGGGCCTTGTTTAGAGCTTCCACTTTCACTAATAAGTTTAAGAGAAGAAAAAAATCTTTACTTTTGAGTTCACAAATTTGATTAAATTTTTTATAAACTTTGCTAATATGGTGCTTATGTTGAGATAAAATTTTGCAATAGTATTACGTTTAGCACATTGTAACGCTCAATAAAGAGTGCTACGATAATTTTTGTATTCACTAAATTGAGAATACATGTACAGTAACTTGAATTATCAAGAAACTGTTGATAAATTTTACTTTTTATTTTAATAAATTTTAATAATCTTTACTTGCCACAATTTTACGTACTTATAATTGTTTTTCTTTTCGAATTGCTGATCAACGAAACGTCTGAAAATTAATTGTAACAATCAAAATACTTATATAAAGTTTTGCAATTGATGGCGCAGCGATAAATATTTAAAAATTAATTATTTATTTTGATCGACAGATCATGAAAAAATAATTCGGATTAAAATTCTTTAACCTTCTATAAACAGCTTTGGTTTATTTATTGTGCCTTTAACCTAGTAGCTTATGAGATTGTCAACATAATTTTTTTACAGTACATTAGAATGTGCTCTTAGTATATCAAAGTTAAAGTTACCCATTGTATGAAAAAATATTTATCATTACTATTTAAATTAGAAAATATTTCTTCTACTGCTTAACGCAGGGTTTCTCAAACTGGGGTACATCTTGGCTTTTCAAGGGGTACATTATATTTGAGAGAATGTCCTCATTTAAGTGAAATTTTGTGTCCGGAAGGAATTTTAAATCAGACTCAAATTTCAGGAATTTTGGAATCGAGTAAATTAAATTTTAAGTTAAACAGATTAATGTAGTTAAAGAGTGTAGACCTTTTTTTTAGAGAACACCATGATTTTCGCCGGGATTTAAAAAATTTGACTGATTCGAAGTGAAGACTTTTCTTTTAAAGAACATTTTTTTTTTGGGCCAGAATTCGAAAAATCTGGCTGGAATCGAAATCGATAAATCAAAATTTTTTGGCTGGTATGCCCATGTCTGTCAGGGATTGTGCCTATTTAGATATGGTAACCCTAGCTTAGCACTAAATATATAACAAAATTTCGGGGGTACATACAAACCTATAAAGTGTCCAAAGGGTACCGCTGAACAAAAAGTTTGGGAATCCCTGGCTTAACGTATTTACTAAAAGTTTTCTCCAGCTTCACTGCAAGCAGTTGGCAGCGTGGTCGAGTCATTAAAAGCGCCGTAATCGTGATCGACATGGTCGGGGTTCGAAACCTACTTGCCCTATTTTGTTTGGTCCATATGAATAATATTTACAAAATTTTCAGACTAAATTTTAGTTATATTTCTATAAACTTAAAATTTTCAACCGGACAGTAATATCTTAGCATCTTTGGAAGCAGGTTGGGGTAATTGCTTGCTTTATGTATATATAACGCCTCTGAAGCTTTCCTGCAAGTTAAGAGGATGAATATAAAGATGAAACAAAATAATATAAATATTTTGTTTTAGATTGTAGCCTAAAAGAATCGCTTTTTTTGTTCCAAATTTGAATAAAATTGGAACCTTAATTAATCAAGGAAAATGGGTTGTAGTATTAGAGTAACTTTATTAAACAAAAAACTTATTTCCAAAACTACTTTAACAGATTTCGCCTTTTTAGAATAATAATTGAATTGTTGTATAACTCTAAATTTTTCACGTGGTTATATTTTGCAATTTTCGTGAATTGCCGCCTCGTTAATTGCAGCAAAAGTCTCGCATTAAACACGTTGTCGAGAAGCAAAGGTGGAGTTGACCTGTTCAAACCGATTGACTAATTGCATGGTTGTGTGGAAGCGATGGTGCAAATGAGGTGACAATGCATTGGAACCAATTAATTTCGTTTTTAAAAACACTTGATTTGATTACAGATGCAAGTGTTCCGTCATTCTCCCAATTCGTCCATAAATTAAAAGTAATTAATATGAATAATAAAGTTATTGATGAGAAAGGATTTTCGGCGATCGTCAACCCCATGTCCAACCTGGCTTTGAAGGGTTGGGGTTATATCGTGGTCGGTCATAACTGTGTCGATGGGAAATACACAACTAATACAAGCGTTGGTTGCTTTTTTTGAGTAAATTTCAATTTTATTATCGAAAAATACAAGAAAGATAATATTACTATAAACTTTAAAAAGTAATCATATAGCTAACGATTTTTTAGTTTTACTTCAGAAAAAGAGCAGCCAGTTAGTGAGTTTAATTTTTTAGTTTGCTTTTCACGTCGTGGCTTGCACGCAGGAGCTTTCAAGTTGGTTGCAGTCTTAGTTAAAACAGGTTCGAATTAAATCGAACTAAAGCCACAGAAAGCGAGGTAAGGTTGAGAAACGTTTCGGCGAAGATATTTTAAAACCTATTAAGCAGCAAAAATGGTAAAACAAACAAGAAAAAAGTGTTCTTAAATTTCATTGGCAATTTTTTGGCATTTCAAGATAGCGAATGGCTATTATTTGTAGATCACCTGAACTATTAACATATGTCAGCAATCGCTTGCACGCTTAACACGTAATAAACACGTAATAAAACATCAAATATCAGTAAGGTTTTCATCATTCTGACCTCACAAAGGAGACTTGATCTTTTTTTGAACTTTCTACTATCGGCAGATAGCTCGGGTGAAAAAACTCTGACGTCTTTGTGGTAGCAAGTTCGATTCTCAATATACCTGAGAAAGTTTCGTTGTGCACTTGAAAAAGACGTTTTATGCAAATTATTATATAAGGCAGATGCTCAAATTCAGATTTGGCTCCACTTAAAACAAAAAGCAATTCAAAAAAAGATTTTCTCTAAACAGCAATTAATAAAATTAAACACTTTTGAGATTGTGACGTCAATTTTACCTTGTATAAGCCAAAAGTTGCAAATGTTTGCCACTATACCAAAGTACGAATTAATGCTGTGAATTCCGAGTAACATGTTAACTAAATTTTTTTCAATTTTTGCCCACTAGCTTTAAAATACCATTTGATTTATATTCATGGCACTAGCATTTACATTGTATTTTTGTGTTTCTTCACAAGCGATAAAGTTTTTGAAGTTAAAAAAAACTTTCTATTTGTTGTTGTGGAAAGAACAAAAAAAAAATTTCACTTTTAAGCTTTCCTAGCAGGATTTTAGGTCATCGAATGTGACACAGGTAAGAACATTAACTTGAAGGCCGGTGCCACCATCCCCATATTTATACTGTAGGTTATTCTCTTGTAAAATCTTATTAAAGTTGCTAGAACTTACTGTGCTCTTATTTTAATTCTGTTGAAGGAGATTGTTTCTCATTTTTATATAGTTTTTTAAAGTAACATACGAACACTAGACATTAATTTTTTTTATTGTTAGACCTCGTTAATCGCTAAATCAGTGGTGTTATTTAAAAAGAGATAATTTTTCAAATTCACTAGTAAATAATAGTTAACCATATCAAGCATTTTACCATTTATAATTGCCAAATTTTATTAAAAATTTTACGTTAAGTAAAATTGTATGTGTCAGATTCTCTGTATTTTTGTACAAAAATAAGTAAAAAATTAAAAACAGCGTTAATTGGAATATGCTCAAAAAAACTTAAAACATAAAGGTTCGAGCCTAAAAAAGTCCTGCTTGTTTTCGCTGCTTTGTTTTAACGCTCACGACTAATTAACCTTTTACATTAGTTTTTCGAGAGAAATTGTTATATTGCCGTCATTGTGCTTGTATTAACAAAAAGGTACACCGCGCGTAATTTCAACTCGTAAAATTTGTTTTTTACGTCAAACAAAAACCGAAAATGAACTTTTATGTAGTACAGCTACAACATTGATTCAGCAACAATGCTTTTATACTGTAAAGAGTAAATTTTAAATGATCACTGGAATTTGTGAAGTCTATCGAATGAATAAATTACTGAACAAAAAGAAAGTTTTCTTTTGCATTTTTCTATCGTTAGTCCCGATGCAACATATTTGTAAATAAGTGACAAACAAATCTCTGATAAATCTGCCAATCCAGTAAAGGTGAGAATTCCATGAAGTGACTCTTTTGGAAATGAGAATTCTAATTAATAATCTGCAATTATGAGGTTAAATATCAACAGTCAACATCGAAAAAGCACCAATTACAAAGAGAATTAAAGAATTGAATTTCGGACGGCAGCGAACCAATTGGAATAGATTTCATCGAAAAGAATCCTTTACTTCTTATCGAAATTAAACTGTAATCAACAAAGCAATCCTTATATTTTCTAAACGCAGCTAGTCTTGCAGCCTACTTTGTCATCAGCTTATCATCTTAGCAAGCCTCTCGGGCGCAGGACTCGAATCAATCCGAATCCAATAACCTTCAAGTTATATTCATCCGTCTTTATATTTGAGGTTGCCGTCGTCGTCGTCGTTTGGAAGGGTATCCACTCCAGGTCAGACACAAACAGGACTGGGGCCGAGGGTTTATTTTTTACTACCCCAGGGTGTTGCACTACCCGGAGCAGAAGCTGGCAGTAATGTTGTTAAGCCAGTATCGAGTTTCTTCATGCAAAACCGTCAGATCTCGTGCTCCATGTGGTGCCCGATGTATAGGACACGCTATTAGAACATGGTCTGCGGTTTGTTTTAAGAGAACTGCGCTTGCATTTTTGTGAAGGAGCAACACCTCATTAATGCATGGACCAATGGAATTGCCCAACAACTTTGCAGGCAATTGAGCTTAATCCAAGCTGTTTCAGGCAAGCTCATTCCAACAGGCCTGGCACTGGTCATGTGTATGAAAGCACGTAGCCTAGATGTACTCTCACAGTACTCCGCGTTCCCTTTGTATTAATATACATGTATTGTCCACTGAGAAGCATGGATGCCTAATCGGGCAGGGTTATTTTACAGATTCTACGCAGTTGATACAAACGGGCATCTAGATCTTAATCTCGCTTGGCGTGATTTAAATATTCGAGGTAATTTAAAAGCAAAATATTTTTTTAGTTTTTTTTTAATTTTTAAACAATTTTTATTCCTCTGATAAAAAAAATAGGAATTTTAAAAGTTTTAGTTCGCAACAAACGGAGCGGCCGCACCTGGTCCCCCTAAAAAACGTCAAAAAGTGGCTCCCTTAAGCAAAATATAGCTCTATTTCTTCATAGTATGACATACCCTCTATCTGCAAGAAAAACACCAGGTCTTCTCTTTTGTAAAGCCATCAGTAGTTGCAATTCAGTTTTCGGTTTTAAGCTCTAAGAAAAGCTTTACAAGTTTGTAATCGAAGCGATAGACAGGTAAAGCTTACGAAATCGTGCGTAGATGTCGGCAGCTCTTGAATCCAAGAATCTTACCATTAGGAAACAATCGCAAATCAAAGCCAGTTTTGATAAAGAAGAAAAATAATTTGTAATTTTGAAACTTATAGGACCAGTTTGAATTTCTTTATCGTCACCTGATGGTCAATCAGCCGAAATTATCAAAAAGTTATTTTTCTTTGTTTTCAGGGCTTACTTAAATTTGCTTATTTATTTGTTCCACCAAAATTTTGCTTGGCTTCAAAACGATTCTTTTCAACCAAAGCTATTTTCCGCGGTTGTTCTTTTGGAGCAACCGGGTGTGAAAGTCAAATTTGTGCGATCGCTTGTGTAAAAGTTTGTTTTGCTTTTGTTGCGTCAAACTTTGAAAACCGTGCAACAGAGGCAGCGAGGCTCGAGTTTTTGATCTGATAGTCATGGTCTCATCTGCGTTTAAATAAACCTCTTCACAATAATAATCTCTCTTCTGCGCCGTACAAGAAGCGGGGGCATGAGCTCGTAGTTTGATAAAAACTAAGTGAAGTAGGTTTGGATCAAAGCGGAGTTGATTGATCACCTTCTCGTGGCTATCCTGTGTTTAATATTTGTTGTCATTTTATCTATGAATCATTGTAGGAAATATTAAATTAAAAATTTTGATTTGTTTATAAAAGGTTGAGGTTCACACCTTTAATATTTGTGTTACGTTTCTTTGAAGTTTTTACGCTAGATGTCAAGGAATAAAAGTATGAAGTAAAAATGTGAATGTCGAAAAGCAACGTTAATATTTTGCTCAATTATCAGCAGATAAAAAACAAGACAGACTTTCTAATTTGAATCAAATCAAAACTGGTTTATGCAATAACATTATGAAATTAAAAAAATTATACAACTGAATTGTTATCGCGTAACAGCTGACGTAAACGCGTTTTGATTATTGCATCAGCGCGTGCACGCCGGAGGAGTTCGATCCGTTATCAGCTCTATCTTCTGTTTCGAGCTTCCTTGCAATCGCGTGATCGAAAAAAGGAGGATCAAAGCAACCCCGGAACCGATTAAAATAAGCGATCTACTCCGACCGCTGGAGGTGGGGGAGGGCCGGTGAGAGACAAATGTTTACGGCAAAATTATTTGACTTGAAGCCTAAACATCGCAACGACTACAATGATGTGGTTCAGCGAAAGCCGAGCTGCAAAGGACCAGGCCCGTCACTAGAGGGGGGGGGGGCGTTGGGACTCATCTGGAAAAGTTGTAATTACAATCTTAAAACCAGGTGAAAACCAAAAAAGGTCTTCTTATAAATTTTAGATTCAGGCTGTAACATTTTTTTTTTTTTTTGATAAGTGAAGACTCTTTTGTGTGTCTTCGATTCTATTGATAGTTTTTGACAGGACATCTTGGTTATGCTTGCGTGGCCCCGGCCAAGTAGGACAAATTATTGAAAATTTACTTATACATCAGAAAACAATTCGAGCGCAGAAACTTTATTACTTTTCATGGGGAGGAGCCTAATTACAATAGATACATTGTCGAACTAAAGTAACTCTAGTTAGCAAATAATTGCAAACGTTTGTTATCAAGAAGGCTTTCTAACACTTAAAGACGGGAGTGAGCGTTATTTAAATTAAACCAATTGGTAAAAAATGAAGATTAGTCAAAGATTAACTAAAAATCCTTTCTCTAAAAAAATTTTTTGGAAAAAGATTGTAAATATCTCTCATAAATAAATATTAAAAGTTTTCAACAATGAAAAACAAAGAAACAAGTACATTGACAATCAAACGAAGAGAAGTCGCTGAAAGAAAGAGCGCCGCCTTGGCTCGAGTAACTCACGGTGCCTCATCTTCAAGCTTTTTTTTTGGTAAAAATTGGGAAAGTCTCCATATTCTGAAATAAAATTTTTATTCGGTTGATAGTTTTTCGATATCTTTTGTCATTTATTGAAGGAGTCAATGATAAGAAAATCGTGCTTATACAAAATAGGGTAAAATTATGAAATTGATTCATTTAGAGTACATTGATCAACCTGTAAGTTGTTAACAATATTGTTCATCCTCAATTGGGGAGTAAAGGGGGCGACCAGTGACCAGTTCTTTACAGGACACACAATCCGAAAAACAAGCCCAATTACAAATTTCTTTTATAGATACCGGCGTAAACGCTTTCTTTTTCTTCTGCTAAAAAATTTCTTGCAAGCAGAAATTACTTAGAGAAATATCAAAAACACCGTGGTAAAAGTTATTTGTTTAAAATATGAATTACTATCCCTTGCTTTTCTAATAAACTTGAGTACGCAGTAACGGATAAAATGTAGTGCCTTCGACGCTTTTTTGCGAGTCAAGAAGATAATTAGATTAAAAATCAAAATAAATAAATGAATTAAATAAAAAGGGCCAATAAAACCGGCTCCAAACTTGAGCCAAACGGATTTGAAATTTGGCAATTTTCAAAAAGGTTTTAAACTTAAACTCACTTCGGAAGTTGCTTCTTTTCTTTTCTGTAAAAAAATATTGGGTGGTTAATAAAAGTGAAAGAAATTAGCAACAGGCGAATGTTTAATATTTGTTCCTATAAAAATATTAATTTTTTGTTCGAGCGCACAAAAACAGGAAAAACTTGTTTTAATAAAATCCAGAATAACTTCTTCGTAGCATAAGCACTTTAATATTTGATGTAATAAGCTGCTTACGTATGTCTTGTTGGGTTCGTTGCTTGGGCGAGAGCTTCCTTGTATGTGGAGGATTTGATGAATCTTTTGTACGAATCTTTCTTCATGAGAGTGTAAATGTGGTTCAAAGCAGGGTCAAACACAAACCTCGATTTGTTTTTGATTTCTTCCCGGACCCGTTTCAAGGTTTGGGTGTCGATATTGACTTGGTTTTGGGCTTTGGGGCAGATAAATGTGCTAAAAAAATTACTATAGATGCAGCAAACAATCAAATCAAAAGAGTGAAAGAAAAAGTCGACTATATTTCACAGAGAATTATAAGCTAGCAAAACTTTTATATTTTTTATCCCTGGCGGCTGATTTCAAAACTCGCTGGTTGAAATTGTTTTGATAAAAAAATTTTGATTTTATTTTTAAAAACAAGTGATGACCCAATTTTCAGTTTTCATATTTTTTCCAAGGAAAAACTGGCTTTGAATTTATTTAAAATTGAAAAAAATTTTCTCAATCGCCGCTCGGTTTGTAGGAGAAAAAGTAAGAAATGCTGTAAAGTTGTTTAACGGACTGCTTTTATGATTAATTATTTGTAACAAGTATTTTAAGTTGATCAAATTTTCATTTGCTTTTAATTAAGTTTCGAGAAAAGCATGAGAAAAGTACGTGACAGATGCGAGCGTTTATATTTATACGAGATTAAACATGAAGATCTGTTGATGAAAGGTTGAGCGGCAAGAAAGAAACGCATTAATATCGACTCGATCGCAATAAAAAACGATTGCAATTGACCTGACTTGACCTGGTCGTCGCAGGTAGCGCCCATCGCAAAAATGTGGCTCCTCCTGTTAGTGACCGTGACGGCGACAGCGCGATCGATCATTAGTTCGATCGATTCCTCACCGGTCAACGTCGGGTCGGTCGCGGCCGTGCACAAAGAAATCTTTAAGTTTTACAAAGAAATTTGAGAAAATTGCTGTTTGATGAATCATGTGAGTTTGACTCTGAGCAAGACTTTTGGGTTTCCTTCGCATCTATGAAGAGCCGCCAGCGTTACATTTGTGTTTTTGAATATAAATAAGTAGCTAATAATGTTTGTTTTAACTTCAGTAGAACTTCTTTCAGTGCTTCCGTGGAAAAAAATCTTTGATTTTGTTTAAAAAATCTCAGTAAATTATTTATGTGCCGCATTTATGTGACTTAGGCTATATATATGCAAAGCCTATGTGCATCAAAGGCACAAATAACCAAATGTACTGTAAATTAAGAATTTGCATGTTCTCAGCTGATCTGTTGGATTTGATGGTTAACCTGATTCAATGCGAACAAAAGACTAAGTAAGCCATGGGTGGAACGATTGCCTTGACTTGAAAGAGCTCGTTCTAGCGCCGGAGGCGAATACAACAAAACTGAGTTTATCCGGAGCTCTATTTCAAGAATGCTCAAAATTTGATTGAATTACATTTATTTCTATAAGAAAAAAGAAATGAAATAAATAAATTTTCAATTCTTTGATTTTCTGTTTACTCATGAAAGAGACAATTTTTTGAAATTTTTATTACAATTTTGGAAGCAATTTAACCGTTGCGCCGTTTCTAATTTTTCAGATCATATGATCAGTTATGTTTTATTTAAAAAGTGAGTTCTTTTTTAAAAGGAAACATTTAATGAAAGTAAATTTATTTAAAATTCAAAAAAATTCGTTCTACGGTATCTGCCTCGAAACTGCTTCCAAAAAGCTATGTACCACAATTGGTCCATAGGCGCTCAGTCGCAAAACGTGGCGATGTACCAAAATTGGTAAATTGTCGCTTTAAGAGTTGCAGTCCAAAGTCGTAATTTTTTAATATGAATTTATCCAAATAAACTAAAGCATAATTAAGCAAAAAAAACAATCGAATTTATTCCAGGTTTAAATATTTTTTTCTTGCTGAATAAATGACAAGAAAATCTTGACAACATTTGCATAAAAAGTTGAAAAATAACAGACTAAATATTAACAAATTGCACTTGCAATATATAAAGTTTGTGTTACTTTTTCAAATGTTTTATTTAAATTTATTTTCACATGTATTTTCACATTATATGAAATGTACAAAATAATGAACAAAAAATAAAATTAAAATAAAAAGTTGTAATTCCTGTACATTATTGTGATTAAGTTCCATCGATTCCGTTAGATTTATTTTGGAAAAATTAAAAGAGGCCAATTGTTTCTATGCAAATTATTATTATCATCATCATCTCTATTTATCTTCCTGACTTGCTGGAAAGCGACGGAGGCGCTATACACAGGGCAAACAATTCCCCGACCTGCTTCCTGAGATTGCAAGATATTGCGGTTTGATAGAAATTTTTACATTTATGTTTTAGTTTTTATTCAAAGATATAACTGAAATTTTTGAGCTGCTGACTAAAACTGGGGAAAACTTCATAAATTTTCTTTTTTAAGGACACCACAGAATAATGCAAATGACCTCGCGTTGACTACGTTTGCCACGAATACGGTACCTCCCTAGTCTCGGGAGTACTGCCGATTACGTGTGACGCGGCATGCGCTTTGTGGAAGGCGTTTATTCAGCTGGAATCAAACCAAACATTTGGATAAATAATTAAATCATAATCAGTTATACTTTCCAAAGTTTTTATTTCAAAGGCTAACGTTTCAAAAAGCTTAAAAATTTTATGTTTTAGGTAGTTTTTATATGGTTTTGGAATATAAGCTTGATGCGTTTTCATATTGGTAGCAAAGTAAATTAGCTACTTTATATACGCTAGGTTAAAATTATTTGCTTTCCCGCACCAATTCATAAATAAAATGACCATAGATATAATTCACAATTAGTTTAAAGACCAATCTGAGATATGTGGATTTATTGGTATAAACAAACAATTGCCAAACGGTGGCCTTCAGACCACTAGTAGTTTGTAAAAAAATTTTGTTGGTCCTCCCAAAAATCAGAATTTTAGGGGGTCTATCAGTCGCAGGACTTGAATCAATTCAAATCCTACAACCTTCAAGTTATATTGATCCGTCTTTATATTAGGAGTAATTTAAAAGCAAGGACTTTTTTTAGTCTTCAGAGTAACTTTTTTTTCTAAATTTGTATTAGTGGTCCGCCAAAAAATAAATTACATACTTATTTATCTATCAAGCTTAAAAGTTTGGTAACCACTGGTATGAAAGGTTTGACCCGAGGGTTCACAACTGGTTCGTAAACTTGCTAATGCTTCAAAAAAAAAACAAAGTCATATTTTGATTCTCTGAGAAGAATATTTAAAGTCAGCTGCAAGTTATGAAGCAAATAATTGATATGAAACACTGGTTGGCAAATATTTTTAGTTAAAACTTTTGCTGGAACATAAAAATAGAAATATTTAAAAAAATTTTGGTATTTTTAGTCTAAAGCTCAAATATTATCTTTTTGAGTCCATTAAAAGCATTACTAAAAATAAAATAACAACTAGTTTTGGTAAAAAATTATTTCTCCAACAGCGCTTAGGAAAGACAAAAAAAACCTTTTGGCCTTTAATTTGAAATTAAGATCTTTTGTAGTCTTTATTTGATTTTTTAAACCAAAAAATATTTTCGGCTCACAATTTGAAGTAATAACCAAAAGATTGTTTTCTTTATGATGGTTTTTACTTTCTCTTTGCTATTTATCGAGAGTACTTCAGTATTTCTTTTTTCACCACTAATTTAATTGTGACCAAATGTTAAAAGTTAAAAAGTTCGGCCACAAACGTTTAGGTTCCCAAAACTAACCGCTAGAGCAATTTAATGATTCTAGGAAGGGCTAGGCAACTTTTTTTTAAACAAAGAGTTAGTTAAAAAAAACTTATTGGGGATTGCTGAAGGCTTTAATTAAAATTAGAGCTCAACAAAAATAAAAGTTGTTTGTTTTTAAAGGTCAAGTTAAAAATAAAATCATAAATTTATTGAAGAAAATACTTTAAAAAAAGGGAGGAAAAGCTGGCCGCGCCCCCCCTCCCCCCCAGTGTTAGGGCTCGAGTAACCTACAACAGCTAGAAATAAAACCTCAGCTAAGCATAATAATCAAACCTCTAAGCCCACCAAAACAAAGTGCATTGCGCAAATGGAACTATTCGGAGCATTTCTATTGTAATTGTAAACTTGTATCCGTACTTTTTCTTAATAACTTCATATTTAGGATTTTTTTTAACTTCTCGGATATTTTCAAGACAATAAAATTAAGCACAAGAAAAAAAAAGGAAAAGATTTAGGCAATATTTCTTATTTGATGATAGGTTGTGTTACTAATAGCTGCTCATAGTAAAAAATTTCAGCATTATGTAACTTTTTTGGTGCAATTCGAGAAAGAAGTGAAAAAAATATGGCTGCAAGAAGGTTACATAATACAAATTTTATTCTAAAATTACCGCAACTCGGAATTTAAAAAAACATCTTGTATCAGCTGATATTTTTTATCTCCTTTTTGATCTTTTATAGCTAATTCAAATCAATTTTAGACAAGTTCGTGAGTTCTAATAAACATGCGACTCATATCTCATATCGTATCTCATATCAGTGACCAGTATATTTCGATACGGTTAATTTCACCAAGTAAAAGCTAACCCTTTTACGGACCCTTTTATGGGCTAGGATTAGCATCGTTGTTTTAGTTAAAAAGGAAGAACTCCACACTTTCTGATTGAACTTTGAAATGTACGTGACAGGGGTGGAATATATCTAGAACCTCTCATATCATATCTTATATCATTTGGGACTCGTATCATCAGTTTCCAAAACGTGAGTCCTAATCGGCAACCGTTTTAGACTCGTTTTGTATATATATATATATTTTTTTTTTTCGTATGAAGCTTTGTATCAGCTTTATGTAACTTGTTCTAGGCTATATCCCTTATATTCCATTCATTTTACGTTATTTTAAACATTGCTTGTTTTGTTGTTTGTTAGCTTATTGTATTGGTTTTTATTGTATATATACTTATCATCACTTCAAATAGTTATGTTGTTAGCTGACTTTGGTGACCTTAGCCGTCTTTCATAAGCATCTTGTCAAGACAATCAGGCCCATTTACTCATGAGTTTTATTTTCAATCAACAGTGGAATATGTCACAGTAAGAAAATTATAAATACTTTATAACAATCGAGAAAAATCTTTTTAAACTAAGTCTCCATATTCTGCTTATGTCATCACTTCAATTTTGCCTGTTATTGTCGTGGAAGAAACAAATAAATAAATATTAGCAATATTTGAAAGTGGTTCCATGAGCTGTTCTAGCTTTTTTATTCAGTTTTAAACGTTTACTCTGTTTAATAAGGACTCAGTTAGATGCTCGAGTAAGTTAAAAATCTGACCATACAATAGCATGAAGACGTGAATTTGACTCGAAGTCGCATAAAACCAATAAAGTTAAAACTGATTCAGTGAACTTCCTTCCTGAAGTGCAATATTTAAGAAAATGAAAAAAAATTTAAAAACCTTTTAACGTGAAGACCTTCCAGTGCATTCGATGCTGTCATAATGCGTGTGCAGTATGTTTGCACGCTGTGTTGGTGATTAAAATAAAGTTTAAAAATTATTTGTTTGTCAACTTTCACTCTATCAATAAAATCATACTTTTAAATATATTTTTTTAAAATAAATTTTCAAGTGCTCTCCCAATTGCGCTTTCCAATCTATTATTCGTTTTTATTACATTGATTTCTGCAAAAACTTTTGATACGAGCTTGACAAAAACTTTTAGAATTTTAAGTCATTTTTGAGATTATTTCTCATGAATTTCTCAAAAGCTGATGAGACTGTTATAATTTAATTTTTTTTTCTTTTAATAATATCTTAACTATTTAATATCATTTTTGTTTAATCTCGGCAGCATGGTCGAGTTGTTAGAGCTCCATGATGGTAGTCGACATGGTCTCGGTTCAAAACCTACTCACGCTATTCCATCGTGTTTTTGGAAAATACACTTTAGGGCACTTTCCCCAGCTTGGTGGTCTTAACAAGCAGTTCTAAATTTCATTCATATCTTAATAAAACTAAAAAAACAAAATAAAACATTTCAAGCAAAGAGCAATATCTTGGCATCTCCGGAAGCAGGTCAGGTTAATTGCGTGCCCTGTATATTAGTGCCTCCGTCGCTTTCGTGCCAGTCAGGAGAATAAATATAGAAACAAAACAATTGCAAAAAAAGTGATTGTTTTTCTTGTGAATTGATTGAATTGGGTTCGACAGCGTGGCCAAATAGGGGGGAGTAGGTAGAGAGGAAGTAAGTAGGAGTGAGTAAGAGTAGATAGGAATAGGTAGGAGCGCCGCAATGATGGCAAATGTGATCGAAAGAGTCGCAGTTCAAAACCTACTCCCATCGTTTTTTTGTGTTCTTTTAGAAGAACAGTTCATAACATTTTTTAAAATAAATGCATATCTCTAAATAAGAATTAAGAAAAGCGAATAAGAACGTAGCATATCTAAAAGCAAGTCAAAGCTCGCTTGACTGTTGCCTTAAGCATAACGCCTCCGATGCTCTCTTGCGAGTCAGGAGGATAAACGAAATGATAAATCAATGATTTTAAAGTAAAATTTTTGATTTTGGATATTTACATGGGAATCTTTGCAAAATACCAAAACGGTGCAGCACTCTTTGGTCTCATCTGTTTGCACCACAATTTTACACAAGCAGTAATGTGAAACACTTTTTTTAAAAAGTCAATTAAAAAAATATTTTTCAAAAAGCTCAACAAATTCTAGTTCTTTTCTATTTTTGATAAAAGGTTTATTCTATGAAAAGACAAAAAATTTTTTTATTGTGAAGTTATCATACTTTTTTGTAGTAAAGTTTTTTTTTTTTAAGCTTTACTTTAATATTATAATTTTAAACTAATTTCCAGGCAACTAAAAAGTAATAGGCCTATAGCGTTTCGTTAAAATTCAAAAAGGTTCGACTCCCTCCTGCACTATCCTCTGCAAACGTCACTGTATGTACGTCACAAAAAACCATAATTTTGCTCGTCAACAATGTGTTTTAAACAGAAATTAAAAATTTACAACTTCCGATTGTTATTGCAGCATGGCTTCATCATCTGCAGGCCTGATGCCAAAACGGATTTTCTTTAGAAAAAAATTCACCATGGGCGCCAAAATGCCTGGGTTCGGGGTTTCTTTCGTCAAGCTCTTCAGCTTCAGAAATGTTGACTGATATCAAATTGAATGTATAAACGTGATTGGTTGAGATGGGATTGTAGTGCATTTCACGTCTTTTTACTGAATGTTGTTAGCTTAAACTCAGTTGTGGGAAGCTGTTTACCAGCGCTTCCTTCAAAATTACTTCGCTTGTTGCACAGTAATTCTCTGAGGTTAGGGTTAAGGATTTGTTTTGTTTTTCGGACAAAATCAAAAGTTTGATGTTTGATTTTTGTAAGTGAGTATTGCAGATTAGCTATTGTTTCGGGAGAGCAAGTTGATCAACTTGTAGACGTACGTCGTAACTCTAGTTAGTTTGATCATTTGATTAAATACTGGATTAGATTATAAGGAAGTTAGTGAGAAATGCGTGATTTGCTGTTCTGTGTAGATCTGTCAATGCCTAGATCTTTAATGCTTGTCACAATCTATAAATTGTTTATCTATATGAGGATTATATCAAGGTTTGTAATGTTACATTTTAATTCTGCACAATCCAGAATTTAAATGCAGTTTAATCTGTTAAAAAAAAGCAGCTTAAATTCTTCAGTCAATGAACTGAAAGCAAAAAATTTAGTTTTTCCTAATTCTTATGTTTTAAAAACCCGCCTGGATTAATTTGTTATATGTAGCTCTTATTAGCCCTGACCCATAACACTCATTTTATTAATTGCATTTATGTTGAGGTTAAGTTTAAGCATACCTAGATTCAATCTAACTACTATTAAAACTTGTATTTTAATGATATTATAAACTCTAGGTATAAGTATATAAGCTATATATAGGTATATAAGCTCTAGGAGTGTAAGCGCGATGCTTAACGCTTGTCGGGTAAATCCCGGTCATGAGGTGCGGCCTTGGTCTTACCACACAGTGGATTCTGTGTATTCCTTGCGCGGCAAAGCCGGGAATCATTTCCAGCTGCTTGTGATCGAGTTGTTGTCGGGCTCGCGTGGTCTAGTGGTGTTGTCTCCTGCTTGGAAGACAACACCTAGTTAGTTCGCATTCGCAGTGAGATATGCATCACTGACGAGCTCTAATAAGAGCGAAACTCGAGTCTGTTTAAGCAGTTTGGTTTCTATTAAAACTTGTATTGTATAAATTCAAAAGATATTTCTATATAACTACTTGGATTCGGTGCTTATCTAAACCGTTCCCTCTTCCCAATGGAAAACACTCTTTCCTATGGGAAAATGTGTGTTGTAAACTTTAAACAAAGTTTGGACCTCAAATATTTTCTCATAACTTATCAACTAATAGCTCTGAAAACCCACCATTTAGCAGACTTCATGAAAAGGCTATTACTGCAAAGAAGGTTTACTTTTGTTCGAATATTTGCATTAATTTTCACGCGGATAAAAACCAATAAAATGTATCAAGATCCTAAAATTACCCAATCTTATTCTCTAAGTGACTAACAGTCTGAATAGCGCGAAAACCACGCGAGTTTATGTCGAGTATTAGTGAGCGACTTTTGTTGGTTTTATTTTTTTAATTTTACTTTTATCTCTATATTATGAAAGGTGCTTCACGACAAAACCATCAATCGGTTTGGGCTGTCCGCTAACAATATCGGCTCCGCTCAGAAGCAGCAACCAGTCACTAAGGTGGCCATGAAAAGGAAAAAATTTGAATTAACATTTTGTGATTTCTTGCAAAAGTTATTTTAGGAATCAATTAATACTCAGAATTTTTGACGCATATAACAAAAAATCAATATTCTAAAACAGAGTCTCTTAAATACTAATAATAACAATTTTTTTATGCCACTTGAACCCTAAAGGAAATTGGCATAGTCTTAAAGCAGTTTGCTTTTTCTTCTTTGTCAAAAAAGAAGCATCAAGAGATTAAATAGTTTTATTAGCTTTGATGAATTTTTGATAAAAGTAGGTTAAGTTTTTAAAATAAACGTGTCTATGAACACCAGCAAATACGAATGCAATATGGAACTGCATATGCAAATTGGTGGCCAAAATGCTACATATTAGAAGAAAAGTTGCTTTCCACGTAATGCAAACACCTCATCTCAAAAGCGCTCACCGTAAAGCACAGCTGCTACCTACCGACCAACTTTACTAATCTTATCAGAAAAACAAAAAAATCTGAAATCTTGAAATACTGTTAACACCAGAGTAAAACTATTTTGAGCTGATTGTTTCAAACGTGTTAATAAAGTAACTTGTTGTACTTGCAAATACAACACAGCGTTTAATACGCCTTCAATATTATATGTTTCCTGTCCTGCTGTTTAGAAATTGTCTTTGATATTTATTCGAAAATGCTCAATCGCAAAAGTATCAACATTTAATGTCACAGTACATCCAAAAATTTATCAATTTTACAAAATGAATGACATAAAACTATAAATATATTATTTTCAAGTATGTGGTAAATTAAGCCCAGAATTTAAAAGGTTGTTAGTCGCCAATGTTTAGGCGCTCGACCACTCCTAGTCCACTCGACCACGCGAGTCAGGAGGATAAATATAGAGATAAAAAAAATAAATAAATAAGCTGCCCAGCAAAATCTAATTCTAACCTTTTAGAAGCAGATAAAAATTTTGAAATTTCTTTATGAAGCAGTATTTTTTTATTGTTTTAAATCTCGAAAAATTTCAAAAATTCTTTTTCTTTTAAAGGGCGTGAAGCGAACTTATTGCCGCAAACCGTCTTGCGTGCATACATTTGCCTTCAGTTTGCGAAGTTTACTGCAAGTGGATTTTCGCACGCTGTATTTTTTTTGCTTTTGAATCAATTTTTCACCCTTTTCCGCTCGCTGGACTGTATTTATCCACTCTTTTTGCAACCGCAATGTCCCCAAGCATAATTTTTTAGTATTTTTTTATATATACTGCCTTTCCTTTTTTCCTCCCAAATTAAACGTTGGCTGATCTCCCCAACCAGGTCATTACCGCTCTTTGTGTGGCTATTTTTTCACTCGTATCAGACCACGCGGCGTTGGGTCTAGTGACTAGCTGTTTCGTTTGATCAAAAATAATATTGACGATATATATTTGCTGACCGTAGTCGATTAGGTGGAGAGTGTTTGTAATTTTAACGGTCGTAATCTTCGTCTTACCTAGTTATTGTACAGTAAACAACGTTTTAATTGTTTGAATTTAAACTGAGTCACATCACAATAAAGAAATTTGAATTTTACTTGTGTTGGAATCGAACCCACAGCAGTTGCAATAAAAAAATGATGCAAAACGCTGAAACTTTTTTCCTAAAAAAAGCGTCCCGCTGGATCAAAAGTAATTTTGAAAACTTGTGATTTGTTAGCAACTCGCTGGAGATACTACGTTCGATCTCCTTATTATAGTTTAAACCCATCAATGTAACTCCACCGATCCCATTCTATCAATCAATTGACCCAATCCTACAGTATCCCCTCACAATAAACTAACCTTAACCTCTTTTTATTGAAAAAAATTGTCTATACATCAGGAGGCCTCGCGCTACACTTTCGAGGGTTTTCTAGATCAACAGGAGGTGTCATAAAAAAGTCTCATCTATGAACTGCAGCTGGCAAATTTTTTCAAGCGTTTTAGGAAGTACCGCTAGAATGATTTTTAGCATGTTTTAATAATAAAAATTCGCGGCAAGATTTCTTTTAGTGGGTTTTGCTGCCCGCCTAAATTCTATGTACATCCAAGACATAATGTAGCTACTTTATACCAATTTTTTGCCGCCAATGATAGTTTGATCTGCATATGACTCATTTACGTTTTGTCTTTTCGGATTAATTTGCAGTAAATTTTTTCTTACTCTTTTTTTTGTCATCTGCTTTATAGTTAAAATGTAAAAAACATGAAAGTCTTTCTAACAAATTTTTTTTCTACATTGTTGGTATGTTTTAACGTTAACCATTTTGTTGCTTCTTCCTTTTTCTGTTCTGCTGGCATTTCCCTTTATAAATATATCTTTATTTTCAATTATCGCTGTGGTGAAGTTGAAGTGAAAGAAAATTAATTGATTGATTGACCACATGATTGATTGTTGTTTGAATGCTTGACACTTGGTTTGCGCTGTAAACGCTGAAACTTGCGAGATTAACATAAATAGATATAATTATTAACTTGGTCTCCAAACTGAAGAAAAATTTTTGAATTTCTGAAGAGCTATTTTAGACACTTAGTTTATTGCTGAAAAGGTCTTTTTTTACTTGTTATTCTTAGTGGTTATTATTTTTAATTTTAACTTCAGGTTTGTTGGTTTGATTCTCAGATGGAGTAAGCATAAAACCATGCTTCGCAATCATTGCGGCAGTTTCAGCTAAAGAGCTGTTGGTTTTAAGGGCTGATTGTCGGTGGTAATAGCGGCACACGGCAGACTTCGGTGCACTTTTTAGGTAGTCTAGGGTCTAATAAATACAATAGTTTTGGTTCAGAGAACGTGAATTAAGTTTTTTTAAGCTTTTTTGTTGACCAGCGGCTCAGTAATTTTTCGAGATTCTTGCATCAATGCAGAAACGCTTTCACATATATTATAATTAGGCCTACTTGTAGATCTGCTTGACCAGTTCATCCATCTTGTTTTGGGGGGCGGCTTTGAACGCGACGCAGTGACAATAAAAATCCAAATTCTCAACACTAAATTCCCGTTTGAGGTGTTGTTCAAACAACCAGCGTCCCAAATCCTCTTTCAACATGGCGTCAAAGTTGAGCCCCCAAGTCTTGCATTGCATCTTATGAGGGCCGCTCTCTCTGTTAACAAAAACAAAATTTGGCTTGAAAATGTATAGTTTATGTCAACTAACTGTACCTCGTCGGAGAAGGGGGCCAATCGTGTATCGACTCGCCTCTCCAAGGATTATAATAAGTTTCATCCGTAGTCAGGAGTGGATCAACTTCAATCAAATCGACACAAGTTCCTATAATCCTGTTTCAATTTAATATTCAACAATCGGTAAAAGAAAAAAAATTAAGATTAGTTTAACTCATTTTGGACAGCCATGACTACTACGCAAAACTGGATTGCATAATCAATGATAGCTCAAAATTTCATGAAATTAATCAAGACACCAAAGTTCATCCGATAATTAAAAAAGAAAAATCCATTAATTATTATGTCAACAAATATCTAAAATCATATGGAAGTGAAACAGTAAAAAACCTCATTCCGAAAGGCAGTAGTCCAGGAAAAATGTACGGTCTCATCAAAGTCCACAAAAATAATAACCCAGCAAGACCAGTGATATCGATGATTGGCACCCCAGAATATCAACTTGCCAAATTTCTTGATTCAATAATCAAAAGTTACATACCAGATTCATACATGTTACGTTCTACTGATCACTTTCTTGATGAATTAAATAACTTCCAATTTAAAGCGGACCACAAACTTGTTAGCTTTGACGTTCAATCTCTGTTCACAAATGTTCCTCTGGATGAAACCATTAATATAATTGCCGACTACATCTACTCAAAAGATAACCAGATTAAAGACAATCTACCTTCAATGAAAAAAGAAGTATTTATAAAACTGCTGCGTTTGGCCAACCAAGAAATGTTTTTATATAAAGACAAATTATATCAACAACATGATGGTGTCAGTATGGGTTCTCCACTGGCTCCGACTTTAGCCAATTTTTTTCTTGCCCACATAGAAAATAAGCTATTAGGGAAACAATTAGACTTTCATCCAAAATTGTATTCTAGATACGTTGATGACATATTTGCTGTATTTGATAATTCTGATCACTGCACTAAATTTCTCGATTTGCTTAATTCTCAACATAATAATATTAAATTCACAGTGGAGCTCCCTTCTGACACCATACCATTTCTTGACGTTGAAATTAGGCTCAATGAAACAGGGATTGATACTTGGGTATACAGAAAACCCACAAACACCAATCTAATTTTGAATTTTAACGCGCTGTGTCCCACTAAATGGAAGTCTGGATTAATTCTATGTTTTTTAAATCGAGCCAAGCGTATTTGTTCCTCCGATTTTTTGTTTGATAAAGAAGTTAGTATGTTAAAAAAGATGTTTTTGAATAATGGTTATCCTTCATCGTTTTTTGATAAAATTCTTGCGAGCTTTCAATCTTCTAGCAAATTTTCTCAAAACATTAGCTTTGAAAATAGTTTTTGTATTCCGTATTTGGGTAAGGAATCACATCACTTTGCAAATCGTCTTTCTGCATTAATAAAAAACAAGTACAACTTAAAAATATCTCCTATCTATAAAACTTTTAAAGTGGTCAATTATTTTCAGTTAAAATCCAAAACTCCTGTGGCTCTTTGTTCAAATGTTGTCTATAAATTCTCGTGTTCGTGCGATACGAACAAGACATACATCGGTATGTCGTCCAGACATTTGATCACTAGAGTTCGGGAGCATCTGAATTTCAATAGTCTACAGGATAGTGCAATTAAAGATCATATTTTGTCGTGTGAAAAGTGTTCTAATAATCGGTCTGATGAAAACAATTTTGTAATAATACGTAAATGCAAATCAGAATTTTGTTCTAAGATTCATGAAGCTCTACTCATAAAAAAGTTAAGTCCAAAATTAAATAGACAAATGTTCGCAAACGGAGCTTCATATTTATTGAATATATTTTGATTGTAATATTTTTTCTTTTTTTCTTCAATGACATCATAATCTGAAATTTAATTTGTATCAATGTAGTTTCTCTCTCGTTTTGATTTAAAATTTAGCCTGTTAGTCAAAAGTACAACCTTTTTAAAAAATATACATTGTTTTTTGCTGTTGTTAATTTTTAATTTTTTTATGTGTGTGTGTAAATTTAAAGTTAATTAATATTACTAATTGTAGAAACCTGATGAGGGCTGAAGTAAGCCGAAAACGTTCGTTTTTTAAATAATAATTTTTAATGTTTATTTAATAAATGCTGAAAATGCTGAATCCATTATAGTCCATAAATGCTGAATCCATTATGGCTGCTATTTTCAATTGTTGTCTGGTTGAAAAAAACAACCTCTTTGCCGAAACTTTAAATTAAGATTAACTAGCAAAAAAGGGATAAAAGCAAGAAGTTTTTCTATAGAATTCATTTGAATGACTTTGCTAGATTAGGTTATCAAAAGAAATATTTTCTTATTTGTTATGTAATATTTTATGTTAAATAAAAAACATACATCAATATTTAAAAAAGTTTTTTTCAGAACTTTTTACAATTAAATTAAAATAAACAAAGCAAAAATAAAAAAATTGTATTTAAATTTTACAATATAAATTATTTAAACGTTAAACAAGCCTAGGCTAAATCATACCTTCTGACGACAAACTATAACTTCATTAAAATAGCAGCGCATATATTAGCTCACTATGACCAAACCATAGTGCCGGGGTCAATAGTGTGGCTAGCCAGTTGTCGCTATGACATTAAGCTTATTTGTCATCTCATCACTCCTGGGGTCCTGCAATCCAAAACAGTGACGCGATCTTCACTGTTTTGGACGCTTTAAATCATTTTAAACACTTTAAATCACTATATTAAATATTACTTTGTGCATGCTATAACGTATAACGTTTTGTTGCTTCTTCCTTTTTCTTCTTCTGCTATAGTCCTATATGTTTGTTTATTTCTTTCTGTTTTTATTGTGACGGAGCAGAAATAAAAGATACTGATACTGATTTTAAGCTTGATATGTCATGGCAACCACAGGCTACCTCACACTGGCCCGGCAGTAGGATGGTTTGTTCCTAGTGGACAAACATATCCGCCTCTATTTTATAAAGAGTTAGTTTATCATGATAAAATTTATTTTACCTTTATTCAACTAAATTTATGTTTTAAAAATATAGCTTAAAAATAATAATAAACATAAATTATTTGTAGTTAAAGTTTTTTTGATTGCTTCAGAGACTTTTTTTGTTAAACATCAAAACTTACAATTTTAAAAAACCTTCTCATTAAAACTTTTTGTTTTTCTCTATGTTTTATCAACTCTAGTTTTTATTGCACTTCAATCAAGTTGCGAAAAATTGTTTTCTTACAATGAATAAGTTTTAGTCAAAAGTATAAAGAATTTTATTTTTGTTAACCATCAGTCATTTCTTTTGATTTATAAAAGTATTTTTATTAATTACTGCGAACTTTGCCGTAATAAAAAGTTAATATTTTAGTGAGTGTATATCATAACAAAAATTCCAGGTTTGAAAATTTTGATTTTGTTTAGCCTCACCTGTTGCAGCTTAGTTTCAGCACTTTTGACGGTGAAGTTGTTTTGGCGGAAGCTTGTTTCACTTTTTCTAATAAAATTTTTTTAAGTAACAATGACACAATAATTTTAAATTTTTCACCTTTGACATCAATTTCATCCAAAGATGGAAATTTTTTATTCATTCCTCGCAGTGCAAATGCCCACAACTCGTTTACTCTCCCCCCCGAACACCGAATGTAGCATGGGGGGCGGTTCACCTTCCAATATGCATATTCTTGCCAACCATGAATGGCTTGCATTGTGGAGCAGGCCTCTGATAAAATGCTGCAAACAAACAATTTCGACAGAGAAATACCTAATTGTTATGTAAATAGAAAACCAGTAAGTAATTTGAAACTTTACGTACCTCTGTTTTAGATTTGAGGTTTTTTTTACAAAATCCCATTTTCCTCTGTAGACTTTTTCAATTTTGGCCAAATATTTCTGGTCAAAAACAGCAAACGTTTTTACAATTAAAAGAATATTTTGCAACTAATCTTTAGACTTAATCATATAACGTCAAAATTAAATTGTTCTGTAAAGTATTTGGCTTTTTCTGAAAATAGGCAGTCACAATAATTCCCGACAGATCTAGGCACTAAATCCCCCATAGGCCACTTTATAAACTAAATTTGTAATGCGTTTGGTCAAGAACAATAAAGCAGCCAGGAACAACAAAAAAGTACATAAAATCTCAACTTCAGTGTTTTTCAATCTTAGAAGAACGGCTCACACTTTTTTATTTTGCAAACATTTCATATAGACTAACGAACCAGACTTTTAACCAGGGTTTACTTGACAAACAACTCGTTGGACGGTAAACGCATTCAGCTCAGATGCACAACGAACCATAGTGGCTGATAAATAACCATACAACCAGGTTAAACATTAAGAGTTTTTATACAACTGGAATATCAAGGTAAAGTAGAACGAAGCTGAGTTTGATTCTTCTTTTTCACTTTTACCATTAACATTTATTTATTTTTCTTTAGAATTTAATTTATTTTTTTTGGAATTTTATTTATTTTTCTTCTGACTTTTTATAATTTTTCTGCTTTAATTTTTTATCTCTTATGACCAACAAAAAAATTAAAAAATGTTTTGTTTGCCTTAAATTAGTTAAAAAGAACCAAAAAATATTATCATGCTCTACATGTTTGCAGACTATTCATCTTAATTGCATCAAAGATAAATATTGTATCACCAAAAACATGCAATGGAAGTGCACTTTTTGTTCATTTACATTTTCTTTTAGTTCTTGTTCAGATAAAGAATTTGCTGAATTATTTGATTTTGGTAATTCCAACCTTTTTTATTCTGCTAAAAATCTAAATGATTTATTCAAAAATATATCTACAGTACATATAATGAACATTCAATAGCAAATCAAGATTCTTGCAATGTTAATGAGATTAACTTTTTTCAAAATGTGGATGACCAATACTTATCCAGTAAAGATGCTAAGTCTCTACTGTTTAACACTTCTAATGAAAACAGTAATTTTTCAGTTTTATGCTTAAATATTAGATCATTAAGCAATCTTAAAAATTTTTCAAAATTTGAAGAACTATTGTCTTCTTTAACTTTAGCACCTAGCCTCATAGCTGTAACTAAAACTTGGTTAAAGCCAAATTATTCAGAGTCAATTGTAAATCTTCCTGGCTACTCATTTATTTCTAATCCAAGAATTCAAACTCAGGGAGGTGGTGTTGGATTCTATGTGAAAGATAATATAGTTTATTCAACACGACTTGATTTAAATAAAATGGAGGAAAAATTTTTTGAATCTTTATTCATTGATCTTAAATTTAACCCAGCCATCAGTGGCACATTTCTGTGTCTCTTGATGCCGGTACCAAGCCCGGATAAATGGGGAGGGTTGCAGCAGGAAGGGCATCCGGCGTAAAACTTTTTGCCAGATTTATACAAATGCGTAATCATTGTAAATCCATACCGGATCGGTCGCGGCCCGGGTTACCAACGACCGCCTCAGGTGTCGCACAGCAGGGCACCTGCGGAAATTATGCTACTGCTAAACAAAGTGAAAATAAGAGCAGAAAGAGAGGAGGAAGGCGAGTAAAGAAGCAGCGAGAAGCATGGAAAGGAAGATGCTCACTCATAAGGGTGGGTACTTTAAATATTGGAACGATGACTGGAAGGGGAAGAGAGCTGGCAGATATGATGGAGAGAAGGAATGTAGACATATTGTGCCTACAAGAAACTAAGTGGAAAGGTAGTAAAGCAAGAAACATTGGAGGTGGATATAAAATATTTTACAACGGAGCTGAATGGAAGAAAAAATGGGATAGGGATAGTGCTGAGGGAGGAGCTGGCTGAAAGTGTCCTGGAGGTGAAGAGTGTGTCGGACAGACTGATGGCCATGAAGCTGGAGGTAAATGGGTCCATCCTAAATATAGTAAGTGCATATGCTCCACAGGTTAACTACAGCATGGAGGAGAAAAATGATTTTTGGGAAGACCTGGATGGATTGATAGAAAGTATATCAAAAGAAGAGAGGATAGTTCTTGGTGCAGACCTTATTGGACATGTGGGCAAAGGAAACATCGGGGATGAGGAAATAATGGGGAGGTACGGTGCTGGAACAAGAAATAAGGAAGGATCAATGGTTGCGGATTTTGGGAAAAGGATGGATTTGGCGATTGTCAATACTTATTTCAAGAAGAAAGATGAACACAGGGTGACGTATAAGAGTGGCCGAAAAAGTACCCAAGTATATTATGTGATGTGCAGAAGGAGAAACCTGAAGGAAATGTGCAATTGTAAGGTAATATTGAATGAGTGTGTCGCAAAGCAGCACCGTATGGTGGTATGCAAAATGGGTCTTATGGTGAAAAAGAAAAAAGCAGAGAAAGTAAAGCCAAAGATACGATGGTGAAAACTGAAAGAGACAAGCTATCAAAAAGCGTTTAGACAAGAGGTGACCAGGATTTTGGGAGGCAAGGATAGGTTACCTGATGAGTGGGACAAAACGGCAGAAATGCTAAGAAAAACAGCTGAAACTGTACTGGGAGTGACATTTGGGAAACGAAAAGGAGACAAGGAGACATGGTGGTGGAATGAGGAAGTTCAAAAAAGCATAAAAGAAAAGAAAGAGACAAAGAAAGCATGGGACAAAACAAGAAATAAAAATACTAAAAAGGTATACAAAGAAAAAAAGAGTAAGGCAAAGAAGGCAGTTGCAATGGCAAAGGGACGTGTGTATGATGATTTGTATGCTAGATTGGAAACAAAAGAAGGTGAAAAAGAGTTGTACAGATTGGCTAGGCAGAGAGACAGAGCAGGAAAAGATGTACAGCACGTGAGGGTTATAAAGGATGAAAACGGTAATGTTATGGTAAATTCAGAAGCAGTGTTAACGAGATGGAAGGAGTACTTTGAGAAACTGATGAATGAGGAAAATAACAGAGAAACTAGGACAGAGGAAGCAGAAGTGGTTAAGGAAGAGGTAAATTGTGTCAGTAGAGAAGAAGTAAAAAACGCACTAAGAAGGATGAAAAAAGGCAAAGCGGTTGGACCAGATGAGCTGCCAGTAGAAGTTTGGAAGTGCATGGGAGAGATGGGGATAGAGTTTTTGACCAGACTGTTCAACAGACTATTAATGGGTGAACGAATGCCAGAAGAATGGAGAAGGAGTGTGCTTATCCCAATCTATAAAAACAAAGGGGACGCACAGTGCTGTGGAAACTACAGAGGAATAAAGCTAATGAGCCACACAATGAAAGTATGGGAAAGAATTATTGAAACCAGGTTAAGGGATAGAGTGGAGATCAGCAAACAGCAATATGGATTTATGCCAGGAAAGGGAACCACCGATGCCATGTTTGCTTTAAGAATGTTAATGGAAAAATACAGGGAATGTCAAAAAGAGCTACATTGTGTATTCGTGGACCTAGAGAAAGCTTACGACAGGGTTCCACGGGAAGAGCTGTGGTACTGCATGAGAAAATCTGGAATAGTGGAAAAGTATGTGCGACTAGTACAGGATATGTATGAGGGAAGCGAAACAGTGGTGAGGTGTGCAGTAGGAACTACAGAAAGTTTCAAGGTCAAGGTTGGACTGCACCAGGGATCAGCGTTAAGTCCATTCCTGTTTGCAGTGATAATGGACAGGCTAACGGATGAAGTAAAGAGAGAACCACTGTGGACGATGCTGTTTGCTGATGATATTGTGATTTGCGAAGAGACCAGGGAAGAAGTGGAGCGGAGAGTAGAATCCTGGAAGTATGCATTGGAAAGAAGAGGGATGAAAGTAAGTAGGTCAAAGACCAAATATCTTTGCATAAATGGAGGAAATGACGACGAAACAGTGAAGATGGAGGATACAAAAGTGCCAAGAGTAAAAGAATTTAAGTATTTGGCATCAACGGTGCAAGAAAGTGGTGGTTGTGAGAGGGAGGTAAAGAAGAGAATACAGGCAGGATGGAATGGATTGAGAAGAGTATCAGGAGTAATCTGCGACAAGAGGTTACCAGCTAGAGTAAAAGGAAAAATGTACAGTTCAGTGGTAAGACCAGCAATGGTGTATGGACTTGAGACAGTAGCAGTCACAAAGAAACAAGTGGAAGAGATGGAAGTCGCAGAGATGAAAATGCTGAGGTTTACTATGGGAGTGACGAGAAAAGTCAAGATTAGAAACGAGCACATCAGGAGTACTGTTAAGGTAGAACGGTTAGGAATGAAGATGAGGGAGGGCAGGCTGAGGTGGTATGAACATATCATGAGGAGAGACCAAGAGTATGTAGGAAGAAAGATGATGGAAATGGAGTTACCAGGAAAGAGGAGAAGAGGGAGACCAAAGAGAAGATTTTTAGATGTGATAAAAGAAGATATGAAGGAAGTTGGTGTGAAGGAGATGGACATTGAAGACAGAAAGATGTGGAGAATGATGATACGCTGTGGCCACCCCTGAATAATGGGAAAGGCCAAAAGGAGAAGAAGGTTCATTGATGTTAAATTTAAAAATAAAACTATTACATTTGGATGCATTTACAGGGCTCCATGCAATGATATTGCATCAAATTCTTCTTTTTTAGATATTCTAAATAATACTTTAAAACGTATAAAAAAGAGAGATTGTTTTTTATTAGGTGACTTTAATTACAATATACTTGATTGTCAAAAATCTCAGATTTCAGATTTTGTAGATCAAATGTTTAGTAATAGTTTTGCCCCTCTTATCAATACACCTACAAGAATTTCACAAAATAATGCAACTCTTTTGGATCATATATGGAGCAATTCATTGGTAAACATGAAGATAAACTGTGGTATTTTAACCCACTGTATATCTGATCACCTTCCTGTCATAATGTGCACTTCCATCAGCAAAATTTCCAACAATGTCCAACAATGTCGACATTTCTCAGATCAAAATGTTAATCTATTCTCTAAAGCTCTTTCAGAAAGTGATATTACTGTTAATTTCAAAGTTTACTGTAGACCGCACAGCGAATCCCTCTCTTCTTGAGCTCCAAATTCTTCAAACTATAGGGAAGCTATCCGAGCCTTTCCCAATCACACCGCTGGCTTTCCCACACGTCTTATAGCTTTATAATATTTATTAAAGTTGAGATTTCGATATGAAGGTATAACAGGCTTCCACAAGCCAACGACCACAATTATTTTCTCGACAATACTGCTTAAACGATGCAGTTAACTATACAACCAACGTGCCGCCAACGTGCTCCCAACGATGCAGCCAACGATGCAGCCAACGATGCAGCCAACGATACAGCCAACGATACAATTGCAAAACGAAAGTTACCCAAGTTTCGCTTGCGATCTACAAACTCACTCTACAAACTCAACCACCGAACCACTTGATTACCAACGACTGAAAGAGGAATTAAATTTATCAACATCTCAATTTATAGTGTGCTCGCCACGTGTAAGTAAGCCAATCAGATTTCATTAAGATCGCTGCACGTGATCTGTCTATAAAGCAGTGAACGCAAACAATAGAATTAATTACGAGGTTTCAAAAAAGACTTCTATTCAGTTAATTAACTTTTTCAATTTCAGTGCGAGTTCTATTCTTATGATTTTAACGATTACTTCTATTTTTTGTGTTACTGACCCAAACTCCAGCTATTAAAAATTACAAAAGCTTTATATGAATGAATTTGAAAATTTTTTTCCTTTAACTAAAATTTCTTACAAAAAAACAAATAATCAATGGTTTGATCTAGATCTTCACACTCTATTAAACAATAAAGAAAAACTATATAAAAAACATATAAATAATAAAAACCTAAAAACAAGACAAGCATTTACACAAGCCAGAAATTTGTATTTTTCCACTGTCAAAACCAAAAAACAGGAATAATATAATTTCAAATTTAACAATTGTAAAAAAGACATTAAAAGCACTTGGAAATTAATTAATTCTATTATAGGAAAAAAACATAAATCTAATTGCAGAAGCCTTAATATTGATGAAAAAATTGTTCATGATCCTTTAAAAATAGCAAACTATTTTAATAAACATTTTGCTAATGTCCCCAATGAATTAATGAAGTCTTTACCTCCCAAGAAAAAAACATTTCTCAGAATATTTAAAATCTTCTACATGCCAATCAATGTTTACTTGGCCAACATGTCCTCAAGAACTCTCTAAAATTCTGAAAACTTCAAAAAACAAATTAAGTGCAGGGCCAGATCATATTCCAATCAAAATTCTTAAATCCTCACTTGACAATATTCTACTAGCACTTAGCCATATCTTCAATCTTTCTTTGAGTAAAGGTAAATTCATAAATTGCTTTAAGCTTGCTACTGTATGTCCTGTGTTCAAAAAAGGCGATTCTAACAATATTAATAACTATTGACCAGTTAGTTTATTATCAAATATTTCAAAATTACTTGAAAAAGTTATGTGTAACAGATTACATTCTTTCTTAGAAAAGCAAAATTTTTTCTACAACTATCAATTTTGTTTTAGAAAAAATCATTCTACTGAACATGCAATTTTAATTTTACTGGAAAAAATATTGCAATCATTTGCCTGCAAAAAGGCAACTCTTGGGATTTTCTTGGATTTATCTAAAGCATTTGATACGATTGATCATTCAATATTACTTTCCAAACTTAATCATTATGGGGTTAGAGGCAATGCACTAAAGTGGTTCACTAGTTACTTAACAGGATGTACACAACAAGTAAAATATGCAGGAATTCTTTCCACAACTACCCTTGTAGTTAGAAGTGGTGTACCTCAGGGCTCCAATCTAGGACCACTTCTCTTTTTGATATATGTCAATGATTTCAAAAATTGTCTAAATGATAGTAATTCTTTGATGTTTGTTGATGATATAAGAATTTTTTTACAAAATAATGACATCGAAAATCTTTTTGATGTTGGTAATAAAGAACTTTAACTAGTTGACCAGTGGTTGATAGCAAATAGATTATCAGTTGATGTCTCTAAAACTAAATACGTTTTATTTAGGACTGCACAATCCAAATTAACAACAAAAAAGCAAGCTCTCGTATTGCGACAAAATAAAATTGAAAAAGTTGAATGTATTAAATTTCTTGGTGTTTATATACAAGAGCACTTATCATGGTCAAGACACATAAATCACCTAATATCTAAACTACGTAGCGTTCTTGGAACTGTTATTAAAGTGAAATCACTGTTAAGCAAAAGATCTCTTCTCCTACTCTATCACTCTCTTATAAACAGTCAGCTTTCTTATTGCATTCTAAACTGGTGTTATGGCAATAAAACCTTGGTTAAAAGATTACAACGACTGTGCTATAAATTTATTGAATTAATTTCTGGTATTAACAGTAACTCATCTGTTTGTGATATCATGAAAGAAAATAAATTGGTAGCTATAGATCAACTTTTAACTAAAGAACTAATTGTGTTTATGTTTAAGCAAAAAAATGGTAAAAACCCAATTGCATTTAAAGATATCTTTACTAAAAACGAATCTAAATACAATACTAGAAACAAGTCTATCTTTATTCCAAAGAAATATTCTAGCACAGTATGTCAGCAAACTATTTCACACCGTGGTCCAGCATATTGAAATTGCTTTCCTTTCGACTTAAGAAATAAGAAACAAAGTGTTCGATCTTTTACTGTTAACGTTTATAAATATCTCGTAAGTAATGAGAATAATATTTAATTTTAGTGTTAAAACACGATACTGCCCTATATATTTTTAATTACAGGTTCCTGGAAAAAAGGCAATGGATATGGTACAAAAAGTTATAAATTCAATCCTTGGAAGAAAAACTTAAAAGATCAATATCACCAGTCTTATTACTCGTACAAAGATATAAAGAACTCTTTTCTTAACTGTTTGTTTGCATAATTCAAATCAATCTCTAAATCACATTGACTCTTTTTCACCCTTATCTTTGCTCTTTAAATAAAATTTCTTTTTGGCAATGGTTTACTATTTCATTTTAGCAATTATTTTTCATTTTTAAATTGTTATATAAATTTCTGTGCCGTTACTAAATGCTATTGACTTTCTTTAACATGTTTATTTTGCTATTATGCTGGTCTGTAAAAATTTAGTGAATATAAAAATTTTTTTTTATTTATAATTGCATTGTTAATCATGCATAATTTTTTTTTTCATCCATCACTTTGACTAGCATAATAGTTTTTTTTTATTTTTTATGTTACGTTATGTTATTTTTAATATTGTTATTATCTGTTTATTATTTGAGTATTATTATTATCTGCTTATTATTTCTTTTTGTTTGTATTCATTCTTCTTATTATTTTTTGTATGTCACCAGATGCATTCAGAAAAGGTTTCCGGACCTGGTGAGGTTTCTTTTTATGGGTGGTTTTTCTTTACTCACCTTGCTCAGTTGAGCTAAATTTCCATCTTGGCTAGCTGTGCCACCCATCATAATTACTCAGACTAGTCATGCACTTGTTCTTCAATCTCTCAATTTGTTTGATAATATTATTATTATATTTTCTTTTTTCTTTCTCATTTCTTATATTTTTATGTGATTAAGGTGTTGCGACCATGCTTTCTACTGTTTTTTACTTTCACTTTCCGATTATCTTATGCATGTTTTAACGTCTGACGTTGTGCTGCTTCTTCCTTTTCTTGATCTTTCCAATATTTATAACTTTTAGTGTTAAACTGTTTACTAATGATTGAGAATAAAATATAATGAATCAATGAATGAATAACAAGCTGCAATTAATAAATTAAACATCAACTCTGTTTTATTTCACTAACTAGTGTTCTAAGAGCAAAAGCTTCCAAAAAAAAGAGATATTTTGTTTTATTAAGCCTAAAAACAACAAATACTATCATCTTTATCATCATCATCATGAATTTCAAAAAATACAGTAAATTAATTCAGTGTATTTCCCATTTCCTACTGATCTTTTTGACGTTGCGAGAACTGCAGCTTGAGTTGGTAACTCCAAGCAAGATCTCTTGCAACTAGCGGCAATTCCGTTGATGGAATCCCTAGACAACACCGGCCAGATCTTCAGCATATTTCTGCCAGCGAGTTCTGGGTTGCCCTTTAAGTCTTTTGCAAATTGGAAGAGCATCTATCAGCTGTTCTGCTGTTCATTTGTGGGACATTCATGTCACATGGCCATACTAGCGAAGTTGCGATCTTTCTATATCGAGTAGCAGCGGTTTGATGTTGAGAGATTGCCGAACGTCAGTGCTTTTTACTTTGTCCCCTAGGGATAAACCTCTGACTTTTCGCAAGAAACTCATTTTGGCCGCCTGAACTCAGATCACACTTTTTCAGTCATTATCCACACTCGTGACCATAGATGAGGATAGCAACAAAAATTTATCTGAAAACAGAAAGTTTTGCTTTTGTACACAACTCTTGTTACAGTACAACCGATCGGTAAAGTTGGTGCATTACTTTACTTGCTTTTCCAATACGGGTGTCCAATTTGTTGTCCTGTCTACCATCATTCGAGAACGTGACTCCAAGATACTTAAACTTCTCCGTCTGCTGCACTGTTACCCTATTTGTTTGGAAAAAAAACTGTATAGAGTTTCTCGACAAACTTATAATCCCAGTTTTAGCCCTATTGATTTTTATTCAAGCATCCAAGCAACCGTTTGCGCCCTATTTAAGCCATCACTGCTAGCCGGGCAATCCAAAACAAATCTTGAAATAAATAACTTTGTATGGTTATATGGTCGTCTTACCCATTAAACCACACGAAAAATTTGTAGAACAATTTCTAAACTTTTTCTATTACTATTCCACAGGACAACAGCCTAACTTCAGAGTGATAAACAAAAAGCCTATCATAATCCCCATTTTTATAACAAGTTCATGAAATGCTCAATTTGACTTTGCCTTTTTAGTGTCGCATTCAAAACTTTAATAACATAGAAAATTGCATCGGAGAGTTGGCAGTTTTTTTTTCATTGAAAAGCTTTTTGATCACAAATGTTTTGCAGCATGTAATGCAGTGAATACTTACAACTTTTGACTTGCTTTATGAGAGCAACAATTTTTGCACCGTAAGCAGACACAGCCTCACATTTCAAACACGTCACTTCATGTTTTGAGAAGGAATGGTTTAGTCTTAAACATACATTCAGAGCAGTGATGGCAATGCCAATAAAAAGACAAAGCAGATTTTAGGGAACTGAAACCAATTAAACTGCATTGTCGGCTATAATTCTTTAAACAAAAGATGTCTAATCTAAAATAAAATAAAAAATATCTCTTATTCTCATCTATACATTCAAAAAAAATATTTCTCTTTATATTTTAAAAAGAATGGTAAGGATATTAGTTTGTCGTCGTCGTCGTCCTTTGAAGGGCATCCACTCCAAGTCAGACACAAATAGGACTGGGGCCGAGGGTTTATCCTTTTACTACCCCAGACTGCTGCACTGCCTGAATCAGATGCTGGCAATGGTGTTATTAAACCAGCATCGAGTTTCATCATCAAAAACCGTCAGACCTCGTGCTCCATGTGGCGCCCGATGTATAGGGCACGCTGTTAGTGCATCGTCTGCTGTTTTCTCAGAAGCGCCACACTCGCAATTCGGTGAAGGAGCGAGACCCCATTTGTGCATGACGAATGCAATCGCCCAACACCAGTCCGCAGGCGGTTGAGCCTAACCCAAGCTGCTCGGGATAAGCCCATCCCAACAGACCTGGCACCGGTCCCAGGCACAAAAGCATTTTCACAGTACTCCGCGTTCCATTTGTGATTTGTCCATTCAGAGGCGCGGATGCCAAGTCTGGCAAGGTTGTCCAAAAGATTCCGCGCAGCTGGCACAAACGGGCGTCTGGATCTTAGTCTCACTTGGCCAGTATCTGAGGACCAATTTAAAAGACCATACAAGATATGATCGGGGTCCAGAGATCCACGGTAAGCCAAGGAGAGTGTCGCTCCCATTAGGCGAAGCTCAGCTGGCTGGATGCCTGAGAGTACAAGTAGGTGGTCCGTTGGAGTGGGACGCAGGTATCCAGTAACTATACGCAAGGCGTCATTCAAGACACTGTCGATGAGGCGAGTGTGAGCACTGCGACACCAGACTGGCGCACAGTACTCAGCTGTTAAGTAGACTAGAGACAAGGTGGCTATGCGTAGTGTTTTAGCACCAGCACCCCATCCCGAGCCCACAAGTCGCCTCAGCAGTGTGACGCGCGAGGATAATTTTTTGCGCAATGCCACTAAATGGTGACGAAACGTGAGCGATCTGTCCAGTTTTACCCCAAGGTAAGTAGGGATTGGACAGAACGGTAAAAGTCTGCCATTGTTGTAGACCTTTAGATCGCGTTTGGCCTCTCGGGGGGTTATTTAAGTGAAAGACTGCCGTCACCGTCTTAGTGTGACTGAGCTTCAACCTCCAAGTCTGGAGATACGCTGACAGTGTGGACATGTCTTGGCTTAAGGTCCCCTCCAAGTCCTTCCAGTTTCCAGAAGATTGCAACAATGCTAAATCATCAGCATAAGCAAACTTTCTGGAAATCATGGAAGGAAGATCGTACGTATAGATGTTAAATAGGAGGGGAACCAAGACTGATCCCTGAGGAACGCTGTTTTTAAGACGGCGTAGCCTGCTTTGCTTACTGTCACCGGTAGTAAGGGTGAAACTTCGATTTCGGACAAGCTCCATGATTATTTTGACCATGTGCTTATTCGGAAGTAGTCTCAGCAGCTTGCAGGTAAGACCACGGTGCCAGACAGCGTCATAAGCAGCTGTCAGATCGATAAATACGACACCGGCCTTCTTTTTAGCCTCGAAAGAATCCTCGATGTTCTGGGTTAGCAGAACAACTTGATCTACGGTTGACTTCCCGCGTCGGAATCCAGCCTGCTCTTTAGGGAGCAGTGGATCGATTAATGGTTCAACGCGGGCGTAGATAAGCCTTTCGAGGATCTTGTAGGAGACACAGAGCAGAGATATCGGTCGATAACTGTTTGGGTCCCCCACGGGCTTTGCTGGTTTTGGGATCGCGACCACAAGCGCTCTTCTCCAGATCTTGGGAATTTTGAGTCGACGCAAATAGGAAGAAAGGAAGTCACGTAACCAGGACTTCAAAGCAGCTCCGGCGTGGAGTATAAGCTCTGGGCAGATGGAATTAGGTCCCGGAGCTTTACCTGGTTTTAAATGTTGGAGGGCAGCAGCAAATTCTCTCTGTGAAAAATTGTCAGAGATATTTACTGCGTCTGGTGTTGTGGCCCTCCAAAGGTCAGACACTTCTTGAGAGACAAGTCGAGATGACTTGCGATCAACAGCCTCGTATTTCCCATTTCTAATCAGCTGAGATGCAATAGCATCGGCTGAAACGGGACAGTGACGAAGAGAGTGTCGTGACCTACCAGTAAGGTTGTTCAAAATACTCTACGCTTTTCGACTAGAGTGTGAGAAGTCAATGCTCCGAACTGCCTCGGACTATCGATCCCTCTGCTTTCTGTCAAGCTTGGCAAGCAGAGCTGTAGCAGCCAAACTTGAGTCGTCTCCCTGAGGACACTGCAGAAAGGTTTTATAGAGGGATTCACACTCTGCATCCCAACACGGAATATAGTTATTTCGATACCCGCGTGGGATAGTCTTTTGGCTGCTTTCTTAATGGTGTTATAAAAGTTTTGGTAAGCCGCATCCACATCAAGTGAATCAAGCGGCAACAAAATCTTTGCGAATTTATTCGTCAGAGCAATGTAGTGACTCCATTTGGCCTTGCGGAAGTTCCATCGCTTAACAGGCATGCTTGGCACTGCCATAGCAAACCTTGGTGGTGTAATAAGCGAAGGTCGATGTTGTGACCTGGGGAACTTGTCAAGAACACGTCTATCTGGTAAGCGACTGTTTGGACCTACGCTAGCGAAAGCTAGATCTGGATTGGTGCCAGTGTTCCAGCGGCCGGAATAAAAATTGTCAACGTCCTTGGCATTATATAGCAGGGCAGGACAATTAATACTTGCCCAGCCAGCCAAGCACTCACCTTTCGGACTTTTGTCGTCGTAACCCCAGTCAGCATGACGACAGTTAAAATCGCCAGCGTACAGACAGGGGTGAGGAAACACTGGGAGATCCAGGGTTCGTAATCGCGTTGGCGGTGGTTTGTAGACGTTGACTATTTTATAACCATCAACGTCCACACACAGCCACTCGATCTCCGATGTCGGTGGAGATTGGTCCAAAAGCGTGTATTTCAGTCGCTCGTGGACAAATGTGACAAGGCCATGCTTCCTGCTTAAAGTAGACCCAGCTAGTTGGTAGTTTGGTAGTACCAACTTCTCTGCATCAGTGCAGTGGGTCTCCTGCAGTAGGATGACGAGTGTCTCAGACTGCATATCTAGGTGATGAAGAACGTTCATCTTGCTTGCAGTGAGGTCTTCGATGTTCAGCTGTAGAATAGTGGGTCTTCGGAACTTGTTGGCAATGTGCCCTGAAAAGGGCAGTTTTATCCTGTCATTGCCCCGTCCTGAAAAGGACGTTTGCCACGTGGCAGACCCACACTGAACATCGGAATGGGTGAATACCCTTTCGTTTTGGTAGGTTCGGTTTCGGTCTGTCATTTTAAAATCAATGAACAGACTTACTCACGGCTCAGGCTGCGAGAAAGCACCTACCATCTGGGCTAGGATATTACTTATTTAAACTTATAAAGGTTATTAGTTATTTAGACGCAATAGTTGTACTCGACTTGCAGGAGAACAAGGATTTACAAGATCACATTGACCGACCAGCCATTACTTCTTGTACTTATTAGTGCTGTATATGAGTAAGAAAAAATAAATATAGAAAGTTAAACGCAATTTTTATTCGCACTTATTTGCATCGGGTTTGACATCTACGCAACAAATTTTTTCATCCGCTCAAGTGCGGACTATCCCATTAATTGAAATGTACTGCTATAATTTATAGCATCCTCCTGACTTTAATAATAATAGCAAAAATGCTAATCTTTGAGAAATCTGTTAAACAACGTGTTATTTATCAGATAAAGCGAGGCATTACTTTCTCTTTAAACGTTTTTAGTAAATTATTTAGTTTGCGTGAAATGTTACAACAATAAGCAATTTATTTTTTCTAAGCACCGTCTCATATTCATCCAAAGGATTAGTTGCGTTCCCATTCTGTCTTCCGTAAAGATGACAAGCTACAAAACAACAACCTCATTTATCATAATATCGACCTATTGGTACAAAATCAGTGTGACAATAAAACAGCCGCAGTCATGAAAACCAATAAATAAAACGTAAGACAAACTGCAGATGAAATTTTTATAAAAACGTAATTTTGCGTTGTAATGTTCAAATAAATTGTAAAAATCATGATTATTGTCAGAATTATGTCTTTCTGACTTGCAGGATGACATAGGAGGAATTAAGCCCAAGGCATTTCCCAAGCGATAACTGCCTTCAAAAACGCTAAAACGTTGTTTTTTGGTTAAAATTTTTTTAAATTTTTATTCAGTTTAGTGTTCTAATTAAAATTTAGTGCTGCTTGCAAACGACCACAGACCAAAAAAAATCTCAAAACGTGTCTTTCCCTCAAACCCAAAAACATGGCGAAAGCAGGAGCTGAACCGGAATCATGGCAATGGATTAATCGGCGCTCTTGTCGGATATTTAAAACTCGGGTGCATTTAAGCTGAGTTTCTACCAATAAGGAAAGGGATTTACCGAAATCCGTCTCATCTGCCACTAGTGTTTCCGTCATCCAGAAAAATGGCGCCTGCAAAATGCTCATATTAAGCATTGCTCGAAGTAAAGATTGACACGGTAACTAAAAGCGGTTTTTTTTTTGTTATTAGTTATGATGACATACAAGAGACACTACTAATTAATAACTGGCACAACATAGTATGCCCAATTATTCCTTGACAAAGATTTCGAAAACTAGCTGATTTACTCAACAATATAGAACGTCGAAGGGTAGTGACAATACGCATTAACTAATAGGCTACTTTTACGGCACAAATAGCATAACAAAAGTTTAGGGATAGCCTGCAATAAATATTTTAATAATCATGGCTGTAGTTAAAATCAGCACAATATAAACAAAAATTGCTGCATTGCCTTATAGTCGGCAGCGTGGTCGAGTAGTTAAAGCACCGCACTGATTATCAATATGGTCTCGGTTCAAAACTCACTTGCGCCATTCTGTTGTGTTTTTGGGAAAGACACTTTACGGCATTTTCCCCTCCTTGGTGGTCTTGGCAAGCAGCTCTAAATTACAGTAATATCTCTACTAAATTACTAGCGGACAGCAATATCTTGGCATCTCCGGAAGCAGGTCGGGGTAATTGCTTACCCTATGTATAGCGCCTCCGTCGCTTTCCTGCGAGTCAGGGGGATAAATATAGAGATAAATAAATAATAGCAAACGGCGCAGATTAACAACTAAAATATAGCAGTAAAACTGCAGTAATTAAAAGAAAAAAAAAGACGAAATTACCCAAAACTTTTAAATAAGAAATAACTATAAACTTCAATTTATAAAAAGCATGCAAAAATAAATATATAATATTAATTGTTTAGAAAGTGTTTTAATTTAACTTTTGCTTTGTTGTTCTTTTCATTTAAAAGGGAAAAATAGATAGGAATAACGATTTTTTTGTCGGTTTCTGTTAAAAAGAATTCAATAATACATTTATTTTTTGGTTGTTGTTGGATTTTGATCAACCACTGGTGTAGAAATAAGTATTTTTTTGGAGTTGGATTTGTTGCAGAGATGGTAAGATCATTAAAAGGGGGTTGCAAAGTTGGCTGAAAATTTTTTAAAAGGTTCTTTTTTGGTCGTATGTTTAAAGAAGTCAAAGATTGCTTTCAAAAATATCTTTCAAATTCTTGAGATTTACAACATCAAAAGCGTGATCAATTTATGAAAAATGTGTCGAAAAACTCTTCAATACCAATTGGAAGAAGTTTGCTAATAACTTGTGCGTCTGAGGCAAAACATACATGCACTTTTGGTTTTTGTAATCTATTGAAATGTATATAAGGCGTGACGCTTGACATTTAAAGAAAAATTATTTTAAACAATTTTGCTTCAATGGTAGGTTTGAAAGTCTGTAAGTCTAGCTTTCAAAGCAAATCCTCTGTTTTCTGATGATGTTTAGTAATGTTTTTATTGAAATCACAAAGATTCGAATTTTACAAATACATCTATGTATCTTTTTTGCTTTAATGATTTTTGTGAAATCTTAAAGGCAAGGCATAAAACAAATAATTGCAGATTTGACTATTTTGCACATTGGACATTTTAAGATCTTTAAAATATGTAACAAATTGGAACATGTGAGCAGGTACTTTCGACAAATACCACACTTAACTCAAAAAAGATGGCAATTTTAATTAATCTTTGCAGATAGGTTAGCAGGAAATACTCGAATCTAGTTAAGAAGAGCAAATTGAAAATAAAAGCTGCAAAGTTTAGTCAAGGTTTTATAAAATTTAATTTGTAGAGTGCCAAAAAGGACCGACGGCGTAGTTGATAGTTGTCACACTTCATTCATGATTTTAACCCCAATTTTGTAATTTTTTAGTTGGTTTTCAGTCTTTTACAGTAATTTTAAACTTTTGATTATCACGCAATCTTTTCCATTGTTACATATCTTTTTTCTGAGCGTGTTCTGAGCGTTTTTTTCTTAGCGTGTTGCTATAATAAGTGCAATATAAAAATTCGTTCGTCGTCGTCGTCGTCGTTTGAAGGGTATCCACTCCAGGCCAGACACAAACAGGACTGGGGCCGAGGGTTTATCCTTTTACTACCCCAGACTGCTGCACCGCCTGGATCAGATGCTGGCAGTGATGTCATTAAGCCAGCATCGATTTTCGTTATCCAAAACCGTCAGTTCTCGTGTTCCATGTGGTGCCCGATGTATAGGGCACGCTGTTAGTACATGGTCTGGGGTTTGTTCAGAAGCGCCACACTCGCAATTCGGTGAAGGAGCGAGACCCCATTTGTGCATGGACGAATGGAATCGCCCAACACCAGTCCGCAGGCGGTTGAGCTTAACCCAAGCTACTCGGGGTAAGCCCATCCCAACAGACCTGGCACTGGTTTCGGGCACAAAAGCACGGAGCCTGGAAGCATTTTCACAGTATTCCGTTTTCCATTTGTGGTTTGTCTATTCAGAGGCGCGGATGCCAAGTCTGGCAAGGTTGTCCAAAAGATTCCGCGCAGCTGGCACAAACGGGCGTCTGGATCTTAGTCTCACTTGGCAAGTATCTGAGGACCCACTTAAAAGACCATGCAAGATATGATCGGGGTCCAGAGATCCACGATGAGCCAAGGAGAGTGTCGCTCCCATTAGGCGAAGCTCAGCTGGCTGGATGCCTGAGAGTACAAGTAGGTGGTCCGTTGGAGTGGGACGCAGGTATCCAGTAACTATACGCAAGGCGTCATTCAAGACACTGTCGATGAGGCGAGTTTGAGCACTGCGACACCAGACTGGCGCACAGTACTCAGCTGTTAAGTAGACTAGAGACAAGGTGGCTATGCGTAGTGTTTTAGCACCAGCACCCCATCCCGAGCCCACAAGTCGCCTCAGCAGTGTGACGCGCGAGGATAATTTTTTGCGCAATGCCACTAAATGGTGACGAAACGTGAGCAATCTGTCCAGTTTTACCCCAAGGTAAGTAGGGATTGGACAGAACGGTAAAAGTCTGCCATTGTTGTAGACCTTTAGATCGCGTTTGGCCTCTCGGGGGGTTATTTAAGTGAAAGACTGCCGTCACCGTCTTAGTGTGACTGAGCTTCAACCTCCAAGTCTGGAGATACGCTGACAGTGTGGACATGTCTTGGCTTAAGGTCCCCTCCAAGTCCTTCCAGTTTCCAGAAGATTGCAACAATGCTAAATCATCAGCATAAGCAAACTTTCTGGAAATCATGGAAGGAAGATCGTACGTATAGATGTTAAATAGGAGGGGAACCAAGACCGATCCCTGAGGAACGCTGTTTTTAAGACGGCGTAGCCTGCTTTGCTTACTGTCACCGGTAGTAAGGGTGAAACTTCGATTTCGGACAAGCTCCATGATTATTTTGACCATGTGCTTATTCGGAAGTAGTCTCAGCAGCTTGCAGGTAAGACCACGGTGCCAGACAGCGTCATAAGCAGCTGTCAGATCGATAAATACGACACCGGCCTTCTTTTTAGCCTCGAAAGAATCCTCGATGTTCTGGGTTAGCAGAACAACTTGATCTACGGTTGACTTCCCGCGTCGGAATCCAGCCTGCTCTTTAGGGAGCAGTGGATCGATTAATGGTTCAACGCGGGCGTAGATAAGCCTTTCGAGGATCTTGTAGGAGACACAGAGCAGAGATATCGGTCGATAACTGTTTGGGTCCCCCACGGGCTTTGCTGGTTTTGGGATCGCGACCACAAGCGCTCTTCTCCAGATCTTGGGAATTTTGATTCGGCGCAAACAGGAAGAAAGGAAGTCACGTAACCAGGACTTCAAAGCAGCTCCGGCGTGGAGTATAAGCTCTGGGCAGATGGAATTAGGTCCCGGAGCTTTACCTGGTTTTAAATGTTGGAGGGCAGCAGCAAATTCTCTCTGTGAAAAATTGTCAGAGATATTTACTGCGTCTGGTGTTGTGGCCCTCCAAAGGTCAGACACTTCTTGAGAGACAAGTCGAGATGACTTGCAATCAACAGCCTCGTATTTCCCATTTCTAATCAGCTGAGATGCAATAGCATCGGCTGAAACGGGACAGTGACGAAGAGAGTGTCGTGACCTACCAGTAAGGTTGTTCAAAATACTCTACGCTTTTCGACTAGAGTGTGAGAAGTCAATGCTCCGAACTGCCTCGGACTATCGATCCCTCTGCTTTCTGTCAAGCTTGGCAAGCAGAGCTGTAGCAGCCAAACTTGAGTCGTCTCCCTGAGGACACTGCAGAAAGGTTTTATAGAGGGATTCACACTCTGCATCCCAACACGGAATATAGTTATTTCGATACCCGCGTGGGATAGTCTTTTTGGCTGCTTTCTGGTAAGCCGCATCTACAGTACATCAAGTGAATCAGGCGGCAACAAAATCTTTGCGAATTTATTCGTCAGAGCAATGTAGTGACTCCATTTGGCCTTGCGGAAGTTCCATCGCTTAACAGGCATGCTTGGCACTGCCATAGCAAACCTTGGTGGTGTAATAAGCGAAGGTCGATGTTGTGACCTGGGGAACTTGTCAAGAACACGTCTATCTGGTAAGCGACTGTTTGGACCTACGCTAGCGAAAGCTAGATCTGGATTGGTGCCAGTGTTCCAGCGGCCGGAATAAAAACTGGCAGCGTCCTTGGCATTATATAGCAGGGCAGGACAATTAATACTTGCCCAGCCAGCCAAGCACTCACCGTTCGGACTTTTGTCGTCGTAACCCCAGTCAGCATGACGACAGTTAAAATCGCCAGCGTACAGACAGGGGTGAGGAAACACTGGGAGATCCAGGGTTCGTAATCGCGTTGGCGGTGGTTTGTAGACGTTGACTATTTTATAGCCATCAACGTCCACACACAACCACTCAATCTCCGATGTCGGTGGAGATTGGTCCAAAAGCGTGTATTTCAGTCGCTCGTGGACAAATGTGGCAAGGCCATGCTTCCTGCTTAAAGTAGACCCAGCTAGTTGGTAGTTTGGTAGTACCAACTTCTCTGCATCAGTGCAGTGGGTCTCCTGCAGTAGGATGACGAGTGCCTCAGACTGCATAGCTAGGTGATGAAGAACGTTCATCTTGCTTGCAGTGAGGTTTTCGATGTTCAGCTGAAGAATAGTGGGTCTTCTGAACTTGTTGGTAATGTGCTCTGAAAAGGGCAGTTTTATCCTGTCATTGCCCCGTCCTGTAAAGGACGTTTGCCAATTAGCAGACCGACACTGAACATCGGAATGGGTGAATACCCTTTCATTTTGGTAGGTTCGGTTTCGGTCTGTCATTTTAAAATCAATGAACAGACTTACTCACGGCCCAGGCTGCGTGAAAGCACCTACCATCTGAGCCAAAAATTCGTTTTACCTTATTTGTTCAAGAGTATTAAGTGACTGAAGTTAAGTCATTCTAACGTTTGGTGGCACATTACGTAAATTTACTATCTAAGAAACGATTGGCATCTACTACTGTTCAGCTAATACTTTTTTATAAGTTACATAACCAGTTTGTTATTTTGATGAATGAATGTATAAATGAATGATGATGAATACATGAATGAATTGTAGTGAACTTATAGCCCCAAACCATTCTTTCGTGCATGCATTTGTCTTTATTATGTAAAGTTTACAGCAAGTGTAGTGCTATTCAACCGGGTATATAATATACCCTAGGCCTAGTGTATACCAAATCAAAACTAGGGTATACCATTGTAAAAGAGTATACAGCGTTGGTAAGAGCTTCTAAGATCAATTCATTATGATTTAAAACGAGAGGTAATTTTTAAAATCTGTTTGTAAGTAATCGCAAGCAAAATCTAACATTTTTTCATTAGTTTCCGAAGTTTATTAAAAAACAAAAAAGCCAAATGTTTTCGACTTTCATCAGTCCTTATCAAAATTCAAAATATCTAAAAATTTTTAGCACAATTTAACAATTAAACATAAAAGACAAATATATTCAATTACACAAGTTTATGCTTACACTGGTACTACTAATTTAATTTAAAAGCAATGACAATTACACAAACAAAAACGCCATAATTCAAAGGGAAAAAGAAAAAAATTGATTATGTTTTTGAAAAAATTGATTTCACTGTATATCAGATTAACAAAACAGCGCAAGTGATTCTCTTCTAGAACACTAGAAGCATGACAAATCAACGTGCAAACTTCACCGGCAAGTTTGCTGCTAATTACTTATTAGAATAATTTTATTGCAATTTATTAAAATTTTCATGTGACTGCTTAAACAAACTTATGACAAAAAATGCTAAGAAATTTTTGTTCTCTTAGCTTGTCTCTCTTGTGCTCCGCTTTGTGCTTCCAAAATTGAAAAGTATATAGTTTTGTCTGTTCGAATATAAACTGAGACTTATCGAAATAAAATAAGTTAAAATTATACGTGTGTGTCAAACGAACTCACCACAGAATAAATGAAGTTGATTCGACATTATAAGTTATATTACCTGTTTACTGCTTTATCTTCTGATTGTATTATGACGTCATATACAGCTTTGTCCGATTACTAAAACTAATATGATAATTAATTTTTGAATTCTGACCTAATCTAGTAGCTTCAGTTGTTATCTGGTAAAGTTGGCTGATAGCGTTGTAAATTTTATCATTCATTCCAGTTAAAGTGTTTAAAATTGTTTGTACTACTGCAACCTGTGTGACTGAAGGTAAGCTGTTTAAAGGTCAGTTGTGGACGCCTTGGAAATTAACAACAACAACATCAATTTATTGGTCAACATAGCAAAAAAAAAAAATGCAAGACAAATGAAAACAGAGTGCATATCATATTTAAGCTATGTGACTGGGGAGCCGCGAAGAGACAATTATGTCTTCGTGTCTGAACGGCTACCCAAAAAGCAACGACACATGTAAATGAAAGGAAGTATAGCATTTGAGGAATATTTATTGACATCGTTAAATTTAAAGAAATCGTAAATAAACAATAAAAATTTTAGGTAAAAATGCACAAGAACAAGATCGAGAGTAGCCAAAAAAAAAAAATAAATAAAATAAAAAAACTGATTAATTATACTGGTCAGTTAGGACTTTTTTTTAAGCCAGAAAAAATTTTTGTGGGCTAATTTTTTTAAGTTTTCAGGTGCAGTTCTACAGTCTAACACCAGAATATTTAACACAGCGTTGGAGTCGAGACGATGAATAATAAGGGAGAAAAAAATTTGTGCGGTCGGAAATCCTAGTTTTATGATGATGACAGTCTTTTAGATACATAAAATAGTCAGTGAAAATAAAAGGAAGATATTTGGTATGAAAATGATGCATAAATTTAGCGACCTCAAGCCTGTATATGTCGTTTGTTTTTAGGAGGTTATATTGTTTGTATATTGGTGTGACTCTGTCTTTAGACTTTAGTTTTGCTATGACTCTAATGCTTTATTCTGCAGGGTTTGTAAAGATGTCAGATAGGAGCTGTAGGTAGAATCCCATATAATTATACCATACATCAGATGCGGAAATATTAAAGCATAATGCAGGGTTATTAAAGTTCTAGTCGGCAAAAGTTTGTTCAATTTATATAAAATGCCTACACCCTTGGAGATTTTTGACTGGACTTTTGGTATATGAGTTTTAAAGTTGAGTTTGGAGTCAATTTCGATACCAAGGTATTCAATGTTATCAGTAAGTGGTATAGGACCAAAATCAAAAGTTTCAATAGTCTGGCAATTTTGTGACTTTGGGTTGATGCATATCACGTTTGACTTTGTTTCATTAAGCGTAAGTTTATTGAGATCCATCCAGGTTTTGGCACGTTTTAATTCGTTGTTGTAGAGTAGTTGAAGATTGCCAATTGAAGAACTAGTTACAGTTAGACAGGTGTCATCTGCCTAAAGCCTTGGTTTATTACTTAATGCGTTGGGCAGATCATTAATATAAACTAAAAAAAGAAATGGACCGAATATTGATCCTTGGGGTACTCCACATGAAAGTGATTTTAAAGATGAATAACTATTCATATTTAAAATCTTTATTGTTTGTTCAATTATTCATCTTTAAAATAGCTTTCAAAATAATTATAATTATAAAGTTTCGGTAAAGAGGTTGTTTTTTTCAACCAGACAACAATTGAAAATAGCAGCCATAATGGATTCAGCATTAATTAAACAAACATTAAAAAATTATTATTTAAAGACGAACGTTTTCGGCTTGCTTCAGCCCTCATCAGGTTTCTACAATTTTAGTAATAGTAATTAACTTTAAATTTACACACACACATAAAAAATTAAAAACAGCAAAAAACAATGTATATTTTTTAAAAAAGGCTGTAGTTTTGACTAACAGGCTAAATTTTAAATCAAAACGAGAGAGAAACTAAATTGATACAAATTAAATTTCAGATTATGATGTCATTGAAGAAAAAAAGAAAAAATATTACAATCAAAATATATTCAATAAATATGAAGCTCCGTTTGCGAACATTTGTCGATTTAATTTTGGACTTAACTTTTTTATGAGTAGAGCTTCATGAATCTTGGAACAAAATTCTGATTTACATTTACGTATTATTACAAAATTGTTTTCATCAAACTGATTATTAGAACACTTTTCACACAACAAAATATGATTTTTAATTGCACTATCCTGTAGACTATTGAAATTCAGATGCCCCCGGACTCTAGTGATCAAATGTCTGGAGGATATACCGATGTATGTCTTGTTCGTATCTCACGAACACGAGAATTTATAGACAACATTTGAGCAAAGAGCCACAGGAGTTTTGGATTTTAACTGAAAATAATTGACTACTTTAAAAGTTTTATATATAGGAGATATTTTTAAATTGTACTTGTTTTTTATTAATGCAGAAAGACGATTTGCAAAGTGATGTGATTCCTCACCCAAAGACGGTATACAAAAACTGTTTTCAAAGCTAATATTTTGAGAAAATTTGTTAGAAGATTGAAAGCTCGCAAGAATTTTATCAAAAAACGGTGAAGGATAACCATTATTCAAAAACATCTTTTTTAACATACTAACTTCTTTATCAAACAAAAAATCGGAAGAACAAATGCGCTTGGCTCGATTTAAAAAACATAGAATTAAAAACATATTTTAAAATGGGCGGTAGTTTTCTGTTTTGGCAACAGGGCTTTTTTTGTATACAGGGATTACTTTTGCTGTTTTTAGACAAGTAGGGAAAATTCCAAGTTTAAATGACATGCTAATAAAAAATATGGAGTAAGTACAGATGCAGCCGTTTTAATAAAGTACGGAGGAATATCATCAGGTCCAGTTGAGGTTTTTATATTTAGAAAGTTTAATATTCCATATACTTCCGCATAGGTGGGTGGGTTTAGATACAGAAAAAAGACACTTTATTGTCCAGGTATGTTAAGTAGCCTGTCTTGTCTTTGTTTTTAATGGCATTAGCAAGTGTAATTCCGACAGTTGAGAAATAGCAATTAAACGTGTGAGCTATTTCTTGGGGAGATTCTACTTTAGCAGTTTTAGTTTCTATAAAAGGAGGAGGGTTGTTGAATAAGCTTTTAGGTGATTTTGCAAAAATTTCTTTTATTCCTTTCCAGGTAGCATAAGTGTTGCTGGTATTGAAAGACAGAGAATCATGGTAATACATGATTTTTGCACGCTCTTTTATTCTTGTAAGTGTGTTAGCATATCTTTTGTAAAACTGCTTGGATATGTTATCATCGTTAATGAAATGAGAAACTTATAGTTTTTGTTTTTGTTTGATAGAGATGAGGATTGCTTTGGTGATCTATGGTTTTTGATGCAAGCGTCGTTGTTTGCTTGATAGTTTTTTTTACTGGAGCGTGCAAATTCACTACGTTTTTAAAAATTTGTAAAAAGCATTTAACAGTTGAATTAAAGTTGATATGGTTAAGTACTAGCGAATCGCATTTAATCATTTGTAGATCACTTTGAAGGTGTGACAGGAATTTTGTTGCGTCAAAATTTGCTCTGGATCTGTAAAAAGAGTCTCAAGTTGATTTTTTCTTCTTAAGATTTTTTATTTAAATTATAGTTGGAAAGTGGTCACTGATATCCCATCTTAATAGAATTTATTTATTTTTTTATTTTTATTTCTATATTTATCCTCCTGACTTGCAGGAAAGCGATGGAGGCGCTATACAGTACATAGGGTAAGCAATTACTCCGACCTGCTTCGGGAGATGCCAAGATATTGCTGTCCGCTAGTAATTTAGTAAAGATATTACTGTAATTTAGAGCTGCTTGCCAAGACCACCAAACAGGGGAAGGTGCCGTAAAGTGTCTTTCCCAAGGCACAACAGAATGGCGCAAGTGAAATACCCGGGATGATTTCGGAAGAATTATCATTAATCAGAACGTGGTCAAGTAGTGTGGAGGATTTTGGTGTCATTCCTGTGGGTAGATTCACAATAGAATGAAAAGAATTACTGTTAATCATGTTCAGGTACGAGGATGCGTGTGACATTTGTTAGTTGAATAAATCAATGTTAAAATCGCCCAGTGCAATACACTTGTGCCCACTTGATGAAACGTATTGAAGAATTTCATTTAGCTGCAAATTGAAATCGTTTATGTCAATGTGATTGGGATGTCTGTAAATGACTCCAATTATATACTCGCTATAATTTTTACATTTAATTTTTAGCCACAAATTTTCACAAGAACTTATAGAAATATTGTAGTTTTCAATGATGTTAAAATTAAGATTGTCACCTACGTAAATTCCTACACCACCTGCGTTGCTTGAGGGTGTTTCGTATGAAAAACTGTATCCGGGAATATCTATATTAATTAAAGGTTTGTTTTTAATTCTGGTTTCCGTGATAGCAACTAAATCTGGGTGAATTTTAGCGTTTATGATTAATTCATGTAATTCATCAATGTGTTTTTGGAGTGAACGAATATTAATATGCAGAACCAAAAGGCCATTTGCGGAGTAAAATTTAGACGGCAGTTTAAAAAAATCAAAATATTCAAAATCATGTACATTATCAGTCAGTCCGAAGAAAAGGTTATTGTTGAGATTCAGAGGATTTTCTGGGTTTAAACATATTGTCAACAGACATTGCATAATGAAGTAGCAAAATGTAAATAGCCAAGGCAATATTATCATCAGTTCACACAATAATTTCTCAGTTCCAGCTTCTTCAATTAAGACGTTACTTGCAGCCCTCTTTTTTTTTATATCTTGTCAAACAGAAACTTTTTTCTTCAGATATTTATCCAGCAGTAGGCTAAGTTAACAATTGTTGCTATTAAATGAATATCAATTGATGACGTAATAATAAGCAAATATGGCTGAAATTGATAGCCTAATTTGATCAGGTAAATTCTCTAAAATTTCTGGGTGTATTCATTCACAATAATCTTTCCTGGAGTCTACACATGAAATACTTGATTTCAAAGCTAAGAAGCTGTTATGGTGTAGTGTGCAAAATAAAATCACTTGTAAACAAGGATTCACTACTCCTTCTGTATCATTCTCTAATTAACAGTCACCTCCAATATTGCATTTCAAACTGGTGTTTTGGTAATTCAACTCTAATTACAAAGCTTCAGCAAATTTGTAACAAATTCTTGAGAATGATATTTGAATTGCCCTATTGTTCCAACATAAATGACATTATGAAACAATGCAACATTTTAAAAATAAATCAATTATATAAATTGGAAACGGCGTCCCTTATGTTCAAACTAATACAAGGTGGAAACAAATCTCCTGCTTTTAGTTGTAATTTGCATTTAAATCCATGCAAATACAATACAAGAAACAAAGCTCAATACATAACACATCATTGTAAAACAACTGTTGCAAAACAATCTTTTTCTTATCAAGGCCCTTTCATTTGGAATTCTCTCCCAGCCAATTTAAAAACTAGCAACCAGACTTTCAAATGTTTCAGAAACAATCTTAAAAAATTCCTACTCAATGAATCAATATAAATAAAGATCAATAAAAGATTTTACAAATTAAGTTATAAAATTATAACCACGTCTTAATGGCGCTTTGTCTTTTCGGCGCCATAACTTGACAGTGCATGAAGGTATTGCTTTTATACATCTGTAAACTAGAATTAGTGTATAATTAAATATTTAATAAGATCTAAATTTAATGATTTCAGTGAGCTACTTACTGCGGGAAAGCATTTTTATTTCAGATAAAAATGAATTCAGGAAGTTCAAGCACATGTCTTTCTAAAGAACAATCATCAACATTGGTTCTCTTATCAATTCTCAATCAGGCTACAATCTTCAAAACATTTTCAATCTCTATCAAGAAAGAGTGTATGCTACGTAAGAAAATTGGAATCAATTGATATAACAAATTCAAACCGTTGAATGGACAATCAACCTTATTATTTATTTTTTTTTTAAACTGATTATTCAAATCAATTTACACAGTTGGCATGTTCTATTCTTTTCTAAACTTTATACTTCTTTATTCTCTCTTCATAATGTATATATATATAAGTATATTTTGTTTTCTTTTTATGTTTGTATTTGCAGTGCATCCAGAAAAGGTTTCCGGACCTGGTGAGGTTTCTTTTCGGGAGGTTTTCTTTACTCACCATGCTCAGTTGAGCTAAATTTATAGTTAGCTATATAGGGCGGTTGTGCCTCCCAATGATTTACATAACCGTTCCTGCACTGCACATTTTTTTTTTATTTATTATTTTTTTGTGTCTTTTTTGTCTTTTTAAATAATAATATTTAGTTTGAATTAGATAACGCGGCCGTGCTTCTTATTTTTTCTCTTTCTTACCCCCTCTCTCTACTTTCTGCATGTTTAACGTTCGTCGTTGTGTCGCGTTTCCTTTTCATGCTTTGCTTAATGTACATTGCATATACTTAAATATTGTTACTAAGCGTGAATAAAATATCATCATCATCATCATCATTTATGGTTACTAAACTGATTTGAGTAAGTTAATAATGCAAAAATCATAGAAATTGCTAAATGCTTGTTCTTGCAAACTTAGGTCTTTGAAAGTTAGCTCGTTTAAGTTTATTACTATAAAATCACGTACCCGGCAGTTTCTTCTTTGAGCAAATTTACTTCGTTAAAAGATTTGTTACTTCTTGCTGCTGCTTTCACTTTCTTAATTTACTGACTTTGTTTGAAGAAAGAAATAGTGATTGTTTTGTCGATAATAGATCAAATCTTTTTAGTACACGTGAAATATTGGTAATAAAAATTTTTATTTTCTGTCTTTTTTTTTAGAGTTGATCCAAATAATAATTCTTTTCAAAATAATAATTATACAAAATTAAATAGCTACAAAAACACGTCCTTTCATTACCGCATCATGCTTGCTGACTAAAAATAATTCTATAATGAAATGAAATTGTTTTAGCCTGTATAAAGTAGAAACTATTAAGTTTAATATTAGCTATCGGGATGCTAATTTATTCTTATATCAATCAATCAATCAATCTTTGTTTATTTGTTCCAGAATACATATACAATATAGATAACAATAGAATATTATTTTATCATTATTTTTCAATACTATTCTACAACAGGGATGCAGCGAAAGTCCGTCAAGAGGGTCACCAAGTCAGCCACATACCTTTATAAGATAGGTATACATTCAATTATTTATCAAATACACAGACAACAACAACAAAAAAAAGTTCATTAAAAATAAAAAGCATTTGAATAATAAAGCAAATAAACAATAGGCCTATAAGTTTAATCAGAAAAATAAAGTAGCACATGTCAGAAAACAAAAGCAAAGCATAAAAAAAACAAAAAAAAACAAAAGATGTAAAAGTGCTTTAACTGCACAAAGCAAGAAGCAACAAAAAAAAGCAAGTGAGCAATATCCAATTAATCAGAAAAAATGAAGCAACACATGACAAATATGGTAAAAAAATAAGACAAACCAAACTAAATGAAAACTGCAATCTAGTCATCAGGTATATTTATTTCATAGCATTTAGTAAATGCTTTTTAAGCTTTTTTTTAAAACCAATGTATGATAAATTTTTGATTTCTTGTGGAATTTTTGACCACGTTTGCAACCCAAGATAATGTAGTGTGTTTTTGCCAAAATTTGTGCTAAATCTTGGAAAAAAATATCTGTTTTGTTTTTTTTGGCGAGTGTTGTATAAATGTATAGAATCCAATTTTGTAAAATAGTTGTCGAAAAAGATGGGTAATGAATTGTTTTCAAATTTATACATAAATTTGGCGTATTCTAATTTACATAAATCTGACAGTTTTAAAACCTGAAATTTGTGTATAGATTATCGATCAAAGTTTTTTTATGACCGAATAAACAAACTCTAATGATCTTGTTTTGAATTATTTGTAGTGGATGAAGAGTGCTATTGTTTGCACGTCCCTAGTTGATTAGTGAATATTGTAAATGTGATTTTACTAGAGAAAAATACTCGGTTCTTAAACAGCGAAATGGAACAAAATATCTTAATTCATAAAAAACACCACATATTTTTGATAGTTTACTGCACAAACTAGATATATGAGCTTTCCAATTTAATTTATTGTCTAGCAAGACACCAAAATATTTTATATGTTTTGATTGTTTAATGTTATTGTCGTTAAGTATTAATTTAAATGAAGAAGGTTTTAAACTTTTGTTACTTATTATCATATAAGATGTTTTGGAGTAGTTTATAGATAATTTGTTACATTTCATCCAAAGATCTATTTTATTTAGTTCTTTATTCATTTCATGTTGAAGACCATTTAAGTTTTTGTTTGAAAGGTGAAGAGTGGTATCATCAGCAAACAGAGTTGTCTGACATTGAAAGGCATTTGGAAAATCATTTACATAAATTAAAAACATTAGGGGGCCTAAGCAACTTCCTTGGAACTCCATATTTTATAATTTGAAATTTTGAGCTTATTTTCCCAATTTTTGTGCATTGACTTCTATTTGTGCATTGACTTCTATTTGATAAATATGATTGCAATAAATTCCAAATTTTACCTCTAAATCCATATTTATAAAGTTTTCCAAGTAATGTTTCATGATTAACAGTATCGAATGCTTTGCTTAAATCCAAAAATATTGAGCAAGTATACTTGTTATCGTTTAAATTTTTTAAGTTAGTTATAGTTAATCGGGACAGAGTTGTTGAGTGATTAGTCGCAGTTTAGTGGCTCTTGAATTTATTTTGAAGTTTGGTGAAGCTTGAGAGTCAGGTTTTACGAGACTTGTTCCAGTTCTTTGATCATTTTTATAACTTTAGTACGGCTCGTTACAAAAACGATCACATACTCAGGTAGTCTTTATCCCTACAATGGTATAACTTTATGGTGAAGGACATTGCCTGCACAGATATCAGTATGGCTTACTTCCTCAGTCGAGATAGCCTGAAAACGCACAAAACGAATGCACTGTGAAGATTTTTAGTTGCGTTGCCCTGTTCATTCTACTTCGCAGTAATGTTTTGTTTCTTTGCAGTAATTGTACGCGTTTCCCGAGGCCATCGCGGTTGCTTTGCGCGCCGGTTTGGGTTTTGTTGCCTGCGTGGTTGCATGTAGTTTGAGACAACTGAAGCTTTAGTTTGTCTAGATCATTCGTGTAAAGTGGTTACTAGTTTAATATTGTTTCCTTATTTGATTGAAGAACACGTTTATTTTAAGTTTATTAAACCTTAAGTATTTACTAACTTGTAAACTAGCGAGGTTTCCACATGCACATAGATGTTTACACTGTTTAATTAAATAAACTAATTTATTTTAAGTTTTACATAATTACAATTTTAGAAAATTTTGCGGCTTGCCAACATTATTAGTTTATTGAATACGGCTTGTGCTTGAAAAATTTTGGCCACCTCTGTTTTGTATAAACAATAATATCTAACATCTTGGAAAGCTTTGTGCTGTTGCCAGGGATGTGGAAGCGGCTATTTCGTCAACCGTTTCTATTTCTGCTTCCGCTTCCACTGACAAAAAACTTTGCAAAATCTTTTTTAGTGATGGTTGCAGTAGCTTTTCGAGAACTTTTTAAAAAAATTTGTCATAATACTTTATTCTTTTTCTTTCCGCAACATTTTTTTTCCTGACTTCATAGTCTTTTTCCTCAACCCTGTCAAGTGCCTGTCGATGATAACGTTTTAGATGCCTTTTCAGGTTAGCCGACGTGCTTTTCTGTTCTAATTTTGTGATAACTGAACTGCAGGTATGATATTCATCTGGCATAACTCTGCATCAAAAGGTACTGCCTTCTTCAAAAAAATGTTTATATACACGCTCCATCTGTTTCGAAACATGACAATGTTATGTGAATCGACGGATTTTAATTACAAAGGATAATATAATTATTACTTTAATGTATTTTGCTATAATAAAATACACACTCGTGAAAAAAACGTGCAAAACATAAACTTAATTTAAAATCTAAAGATTTTATAAATTATAAATCTATAAATTATTTGTATTTAAAACCTATAGATTTTAAATATAAATAGTTTATAACTATAGCTATGATAAAATAAAAATCTGTAAAGACTGGGAAAAAGGCAAAATTGCAACGAATTCATCTAATTTAAATTTTTCCAGCATCGTCATACTTTTGTAAATCTTTGATCTGTTGGGGTAAATTGAAGACTATATTTTATTTTCACAGCAATTTTCAAAAATTTAAAACAATTTTTTAATTTCTGTGTGTCTGTAGCCTGCCTTCTCCTACACTTTATTATTTTAAGGCATAGCCGTAACTGCCGGGGGAGCAGGGTGAGCAATTGCCCCCCAAGTTTCTAAGATTTAGGCAAAATTGAAATTTTTCGGGCAGTGATAAGAAAATATTTGGGCAAAACCAGAATTTTTTGGGCAGCGTTATGAAAGATTTGGGCGAAGTCAGAAATTTTAGGGTAGTGACAATGATCAACTGCAAAAAATAATTACCAAATTTAGGTGAAGACCTTTTTTTTTTTGAAGATCACCATGATTTCAGGACAAAATTTGTTCTTGGTTCGAGAATCGCAGATATTTTTTTTCCTATCCGTAATGCGCTAGAAAATCATGATTTGGGCAAACGTCACAAAATTTGGGCAAAACTTCATTGCCCCCCAAATTTTTTTTGGCTGGTACGCCTATGTTTAAGAAGAAAAAACTTATCCATATATTACTCTTACTTCACCTACTTCGCTTAAGCTTATTGTTTTGAACTACTCTGTATTTGTTTTTTCTTAGATATTAGAACTCGTGTTGACTAAAGAACAGTGCTCTTCAACCTCTTTGTGATGGCGAAACTCCTGATGTACTTTCGCGTTTGTTACGGAACCCCCACTAACAAAAATTTAGAAATCTTGAATTGCTCATAAGAAAATCAAATATTTCGTTACTACTCTTCAAAAAATAATTACACATTTCAACAAGTGAACAGTTATTACAAGTTCCTTCACTAATGCTTCTCAGATCTAAACCGTATGACCCCATATTACAACTCTCGACAATAACCTGTCGTCACCAAAACAAATTACAACGATATAACGCAGATTTTGCCTCTCTATCCTCAACTAACTCTACAGTAACTTTGAGTTAATTCTAATCATCAATATGGACCTTCTGTCCGTCCCCGCAACACGTATTGACTATAATCTTTCTGAATAGTGAAGTGCAAAATTTCGGTCGTAACAGTATATAAAGCGAGCAAAATTGAAATTACAGATGCACCATAACGAAACAAAAGGAGTCAGCAAATTCACACGTTCTTGGAGTTGTAAACAGGATTACGCCACAATCTGCAACTTGCAATCCCAAGATTCCATTACTAACTATTTATATAAACGGAACACCACTACATACAAGAAAATCAACTGAGATAAGAAATAAATACTAGTAATGAACGAAAAACCTTCGTGGCCCCTCACGGAACCCTTAAAACTCACGCAACCCCTGTTGAAGAGCACTGATGTAGAATGATCAAATAGTTTCCGTTGTGAGTAATTTGTTTTTCAACGTTTTCAACCCCCTTACCAAGGTCAGTTAAGTTTAATCGAATCACCATTTTATTGGCTACGTTCCATTGTCCAATCTACCTTTTTCTTACCCGTAATCGATATAAAATGTGATGCTAGTTATACTTTTTCTCGTTTTCTCGCGCTTCTAATATCGCACGTTCATTCAGACTTATAGTGCAACTTCACCGTTTAATCCACATCGGGAAATGGACAAACCTTTTTTGCCAAGTCACTCTTCAAGTCAAATAACCTATGTGGAAGAGGAAGCAATAGAATTTTCGCGCTTCCTATTCCGCTTCCGCTTCCACAGAAAAAGGTCCGTTTTCACCACTTCCGCTTCCAGCTTCCACATCCCTGGTTGTTGCATCATTGAACTATTCGCTTAAAAAAACCCTCAACTAGAGGAGAAAAAAGCCAAAACACATAAAGCATGCCGGTTAACGATGTTGAAAAAAGCAGGATGTTCAATGAAAACTTTTTTTAATTCAAAAATGCTGAAGGCACGGTCATCACGGGAATGGTTGAAACTTCATTCAAATAGTTGATTAGCTTGGCTATTTGTGTTGGCATGTTGCAGTTGTTCGATTTGTTGACTACTTTTGGCTTAAGTAAAATACAATTTGTCTACTTAATCATCTCAAAAAGATTAAAAGCAATGACGAATTATGCAAAGTAAAAATGTTTCATGAATCGCTGGCTTTTTTTAGTATTATCCCTGTTTATTTTTTGTGTATCATTTCGGTATCTTTTTTGGAGTGATTTTTAGGACGTCGTCTTTTTCTACCTCATCACATTAACACTTTTTTAATTCAACTTTAAAGCAAATTTTATATTCTGCTTTAAGAAAATGATTTATACAGTGGCATATGCAGAAATTTGTTATGGGGGATGGGAGCGATTGAAACGCGATCACAATAATCAGTGATATCTTTTACAAAAGTGAGGCCTGGTGCGACAAATATGATATAGCAAATTTTAAAGATTAGCTTAAAAAATAATAAAATAATATATTTATTTTAATATTAATTATTTTATCTCCTCACTTCTTGAATCACAAAAATTGTCGGAGGCACTGTATATAGAGCAACTGTCAAGCTATTGCATTGACCTGCTTCCAGAGAAGTCAAGATATTGCTGTCCGGTTAAAAAATTTTTATTTCATTTTTTTAGTTTATATTTAGAGGTATGATCAGACCGCCAAGCAGGGAAAAGTATAGTGTTTTTCCAGGGACCCAAGAGAATGGCGAGAGAAGGCTTTCAACCATGACGGGGTCAATCACGTGCAACATCAATCACAACGCTTTTAACCATTCAACCACGCTTTCGACAAATGTAGAATAAAAATGAAGACTTTTTTTGATAATTTGTAATAATATTACGGGCAATAAATAAGAAATATATTAATAAAAAAAAATATGGTTTTCAAATCATTGCTTGCATAAATTACGTTGGAACAAAAATTTATTTGCTTTATTTAGGAAAAAACATGTAGGGTCAACGTAATCACTTTTTTGGGGGGAAAGGGTTCAATCCAAGTTCACATGGAAAATAATTTGAAATAGCTCATTTTTATTTAGATGACTAAAAATTTTTCCGTTTAGAAGAACTTATGTTGTCTCTTAGAATTTAAAAAAAAATACAATTCTAATATCAAAGTTATGATATTAAACCAAATACTTAAGACAACCCGCTATGAGCCTGCAATATCATCATGAGATTTATTCAAATCTTTAGTCGTATTAAAAAATTTTTGTTGTTTAATTTAAAGTACAACTTTCAACTAATTGTCGTTTCTTCTTGATACACGTCCCGAGTAAATTATCTGCCTCGATGTTTGTTCATCTCAGTTAGAAACGCCACTTTGAAAAGTTTAATTGAAGCCAATCATGTTATTGGGCTTTTTTCATACATATAGTTTCATGTAAAAAGAGATATTAAACAATCACATAAAACCGCACAACCACATGTTCTATCGGGTTTAAATCACTTCTGACGCGCAACTTCACCATTAAAAAACATGAAACACTCGTTGAATTATTTCAACTGATTTTTGCTAATTTTTTTACCTTCCCCAACAAACTTTTTATTTCTACCCCTTCTTCCCCTCTTTCTCAAACAGCCTTCTACTTGCGAAACAGCTTTATTCTCTCCATAACAAACCAAAATGCACCAAATACCTGAAAACGAAGAACCAGGTCATCATCTGGCTCGTTTATCTTTATTGCGGTCGCTTTCCAGCCCTTTCTGAAGGGAAAGATGTAACCTGTTCTGCACAACATTGTCACTAGATGGCAAGCTTCTACAAAAAATAAACAAACAACTTATTGATAAACGTATCACTAGTTTGGGATCTGATTTGAGCTTCACTTACCCAGATGGGATTCGGTCAACAGCTTGCCCATGATCCATTCAACGATAGCAGTTGGACTAAATGCTCCATCAACCCCGCAGTTGCAACAACAATCATTTTTCGAGACGCACTTTGTAGAGCTGTCCAATTGTTTGAAAGTTTGCTTAAACGTTTCCACGCCGCCTTCCTTGCTTTGCATCATAAGAATCAAACCTGCCAGCTGCCAAACAAGTTTACAATCATTTTAATCATTTATCTTAAAATTTAAGCTATAGAACCCAATAATTCTGATGCAAGTTTGTAAGTTGACTCAAACATTTATTTCAAAGAGCTTGATGTGTGAGTACTTGATTGGTCATTTCTCTCGGTCACTTCAACTAAATCCAGTGTAATGATGTAATAAAGCTCGTTGGCTTTAATTTTAAATGCCGTCACAACTCAGGCTGTCCTCTCAATAAGATGCAGGTAAACCTGAATTCACTATATCAAATTTACGTTGAACGACGTCACATTTGCGACTTAACGTCGACACAACTCTGTGTAACTGCGTATTGTTGACAATGGGGCGGTTATTGAGCAAGGGTTGTGATACTTTCCGTTTTATAACGTAATAGAAAAAATTTTCAATGATGCCATTAGTGGTCACATGATAGTAGGTGCTTTCACACAGCCTGGGCCGTGAGTAAGTCTGTTCATTGATTTTAAAAATGACAGACCGAAATCGAACCTACTAAAACGAAAGGATATCCACCCATTCCGATGTTCAGTGTGGGTCTGCTAATTGGCAAACGTCCTTTACAGGACGGGGCAATGACAGGATAAAACTGCCCTTTTCAGGGCACATTGCCAACAAGTTCAGAAGACCCACTATTCTACAGCTGAACATCGAAAACCTCACTGCAAGCAAGATGAACGTTCTTCATCACCTAGCTATGCAGTCTGAGACACTCGTCATCCTACTGCAGGAGACCCACTGCACTGATGCAGAGAAGTTGGTACTACCAAACTACCAACTAGCTGGGTCTACTTTAAGCAGGAAGCATGGCCTTGTCACGTTTGTCCACGAGCGACTGAAATACACGCTTTTGGACCAATCTCCACCGACATCGGAGATTGAGTGGTTGTGTGTGGACGTTGATGGTTACAAAATAGTCAACGTCTACAAACCACCGCCAACGCGATTACGAACCCTGGATCTCCCAGTGTTTCCTCACCCCTGTCTGTACGCTGGCGATTTTAACTGTCGTCATGCTGACTGGGGTTACGACGACAAAAGTCCGAACGGTGAGTGCTTGGCTGGCTGGGCAAGTATTAATTGTCCTGCCCTCCTATATAATGCCAAGGACGCTGCCAGTTTTTGTTCCGGCCGCTGGAGCACTGGCACCAATCCAGATCTAGCTTTCGCTAGCGTAGGTCCAAACAGTTGCTTACCGGATAGACGTGTCCTTGACAAGTTCCCCAGGTCACAACATCGACCTTCGCTTATTACACCACCAAGGTTTGCTATGGCAGTGCCAAGCATGCCTGTTAAGCGATGGAACTTCCGCAAGGCCAAATGGAGTCACTACATTGTTCTGACGAATAAATTCGCAAAGATTTTGTTGCCGCTTGATTCACTTGATGTACTGTAGATGCGGCTTACCAGAAAGCAGCCAAAAAGACTATCCCACGCGGGTATCGAAATAACTATATTCCGTGTTGGGATGCAGAGTGTGAATCCCTCTATAAAACCTTTCTGCAGTGTCCTCAGGGAGACGACGCAAGTTTGGCTGCTACAGCTCTGCTTGCCAAGCTTGACAGAAAGCAGAGAGATCGATGGTCCGAGGCCGTTCAGAGCATTGACTTCTCACACTCTAGTCGAAAAGCGTAGAGTATTTTGAACAACCTTACTGGTAGGTCACGACACTCTCCTCATCACTGTCCCGTTTCAGCCGATGCTATTGCATCTCAGCTGATTAGAAATGGGAAATACGAGGCTGTTGATCGCAAGTCATCTCGACTTGTCTGTAAAGAAGTGTCTGACGTTTGGAGGGCCACAACACCAGACGCAGTAAATATCTCTGACAATTTTTCACAGAGAGAATTTGCTGCTGCCCTCCAACATTTAAAACCAGGTAAAGCTCCGGGACCTAATTCCATCTGCCCAGAGCTTATACTCCACGCCGGAGCTGCTTTGAAGTCCTGGTTACGTGACTTCCTTTCTTCCTGTTTGCGTCGACTCAAAATTCCCAAGATCTGGAGAAGAGCGCTTGTGGTCGCGATCCCAAAACCAGCAAAGCCCGTGGGGGACCCAAACAGTTATCGACCGATATCTCTGCTCTGTGTCTCCTACAAGATCCTCGAAAGGCTTATCTACGCCCGCGTTGAACCATTAATCGATCCATTGCTCCCTAAAGAGCAGGCTGGATTCCGACGCGGGAAGTCAACCGTAGATCAAGTTGTTCTGCTAACCCAGAACATCGAGGATTCTTTCGAGGCTAAAAAGAAGGCCGGTGTCGTATTTATCGATCTGACAGCTGCTTATGACACTGTCTGGCACCGTGGTCTTACCTGCAAGTTGCTGAGACTACTTCCAGATAAGCACATGGTCAAAATAATCATGGAGCTTGTCCGAAATCGAAGTTTCACCCTTACCACCGGTGACAGTAAGCAAAGCAGGCTACGCCGTCTTAGAAACGGCGTTCCTCAGGGATCAGTCTTGGTTCCCCTCCTATTTAACATCTATACGTACGATCTTCCTTCCATGATTTCCAGAAAGTTTGCTTATGCTGATGATTTAGCATTGTTGCAATCTTCTGGAAACTGGAAGGACTTGGAGGGGACCTTAAACCAAAACATGTTCACACTGTCAGCGTATCTCCAGACTTGGAGGTTGAAGCTCAGTCGCACTAAGACGGTGACGGCAGTCTTTCACTTAAACAACCGAGAGGCCAATCGTGGGCTAAAGGTAACTTTTATCGTTAACAATGGTAGACTTTTACCGTTCTGTTCAACCCCTACTTACCTTGGGGTAAAACTGGACAGATCGCTCACGTTTCGTCACCATCTAGTGGCATTGCGCAAAAAACTATCCTCGCAAGTCACACTGCTGAGGCGACTTGTGGGCTCGGGATGGGGTGCTGGTGCTAAAACACTACGCATAGCCACCTTATCTCTAGTCTACTCAACAGCTGAGTACTGTGCGCCAGTCTGGTGTCGCAGTGCTCACACTCGCCTTATTGACAGTGTCTTGAACGACGCCTTGCGCATAGTCATTGGATGCCTGCGTCCCACTCCAACGGACCACCTACCTATACTCTCAGGCATCCAGCCAGCTGAGCTTCGCCGACTGGGAGCGACACTCTCCTTGGCTCATCGTGGATCTCTGGATACCGATCATATTTTGTATGGTCTTTTAAGTGGGTCCTCAGATACTTGCCAAGTGAGACTAAGATTCAGACGCCCGTTTGTGCCAGCTGCGCGGAATCCTTTGGACAATCTTGCCAGACTTGGCATCCGCGCCTCTGAATGGACAAATCACAAATGGAACGCGGAGTACTGTGAAAATGATTCCAGACTCCGTGCTTTTGTGCCCGAAACCGGTGCCAGGCCTGTTGGGATGGGCTTATCCCGAGCAGCTTGGGTTAAGCTCAACCGCCTGCGGACTGGTGTTGGGCGATTCCATTCGTCCATGCACAAATGGGGTCTTGCTCCTTCTCCGAATTGCGAGTGTGGCGCCTCTGAGCAAACCGCAGACCATGTACTAACAGCGTGCCCTATACATCGGGCACCATATGGAGCACGAGGTCTGACGGTCTTGGATGACGAAACTCGATGCTGGCTTAATGACATCACTGCCAGCATCTGATCCAGGCAGTGCAGCAGTCTGGGGTAGTAAAAGGATAAACCATCGGCCCCAGTCCTGTTTGTGTCTGACCTGGAGTGGATACCCTTCAAACGACGACGACGACGTCACATGATATATTGGCTGTAATCATGAAATGAACATGGTCGGGTCGTATTGAAAAAGAGTTTGTGTTAAAACGAAAATGAAAACTGAATTTTTCAGTTAACTTGTGCAATGGATAAATAGCCTTGTAGTTTTTAAATTTTTTTCAAACAGGGTTTTCCAGAATTACTTTTTAACTTTTAAAATCTTTGATTAGTGACAATTTGTCACATAAATGTCTCAATCTTTTTTTTTAAAGGAAAAGAGTAAATTGAGGGTAAAATAAATTTTAACAGATATACGCTCATAAGTTTACTAATAAGTTTTTTAGAATGTGAAAATTTTTTTGTCTTTTTTTGGAATCGAAAATCGGTTGAAAAAATAACTTCTTGTTATGACCACGACCTTCATGAAATAAGTCAAATGAAAAGAAAAAAGTTCCAGTTTAAATCCTTGGCAAAAAAATATTTTTTAGCAGCAGCATCAAAATTTTCTTTCAACCCATCCGAAGGTTTAGTAATCGAAATTCGGGCTGCCCTCACAATTTCAAAAATATTAAGCAAAGGAGAAATTTCAGAATTTAACAATACAATGAATTTTAATAAAAAAAGCTGTTGAAACTAGGAAGGCCAGATAAAAGTTGCCAGAAAAGATTGCCAAGAAAATCAATGCATTAAAGAAGCAAATTATTTGTCAGAACATTTATTCTTGCACACTATCACGATCTTATATAGATATATTTTGTTAAAAATACAACTGCGGTACAAAAGAAATGTAGTAGAAGTAGTTATACGAAAACACTTACCCGGCCAAGGACACTCTGCTTGGGGGGGAAGAAAAGATCAAACCCCTCCATTTCATCGCTAGTTGGCTCCTAAAAAAGTAAAAATATCAAATACTGAAAAAACAGCGAAGCTATCTTACATGTTTATGGGGTGATCAATGTGGTTCAAAGGAAAAGAGTTAAACCAAAAGTAGTAATTAATTACTCCAAGATGCTTTTGGAAAATCAATGTGTTTTGTATCAGTTGTTTTTGTTTAGTTTTTAAGATTTTATTAAAACTAGTAAATGAAACCAGATCGACACTATCCCTAAGGTTGATAGATCTGGAAACAATGCCATTTGACTTGCCTTTTTTTTCACCGTGTCACGCTCCTTTAAATTTGTTTCCTAACTGTTGTATTTGTGCAGATTTAAAACAGGGTTATTAATAATTGAACAACAATAATTAAATTTACAAAAATACTTAGAAGGCGCTAATTAAGGTTAAGAAGCGTTTAAAAAAACACCACGTCATCGATTACACACAATGCCACAACACCTCCCCAAATAAACTATGAAAAAAATATATATATTAGCAACAATATTTTTTTGTAAGTTTTTTTGTTCTCGTTGATCGTGGCAGATTGTGTCGCCCGTATTCGTCTCCGGTTGGTAATCTGGGATTGTTGCGTTGTTTCATCGAAGAAGAACTCGATGCTTGGCCAGTCCCGGCTGGAAGTATTTCTGTAGACAAAATACTCGTTGGAATCTCACATGGATAATCATCTTGATCAGAACCGTAACAAGTTCGAGGTTGGTCAATATGTCTTCTCCAAGTTGGTCCTCTAGGAATGACCGTACGGTGACACTTCGTGTACCGTGAACCTTCGTAACAACAGTAGACCCCCATCCTGGGCCAAAATTTCTTCTAGAGCTGATGTACAGCGTATAAAAAGGGGCTCCTAGTTTGTAATGCTATTCACGTTTTGAAACCACTTCAGAGTCTTCAGCAATTGAATGCTTGCTTGATTGTCTTAACTGTATTCCCTGCAGGAGATGCGGAACAGATGGAACCAAAGTGTCGATTTTGGTGCGAATTTGTCTTCCATTCAATAATTCACTAGGTGATAGTCCTGATAAAAAAGAAATCCTTCCGTACAGCATCAAAAACTCTTTCAATGCTTCTTTTGGAGGTAACGAAAATTTTCTCAACGCTTGTTTGAATGATTGAATCAAACGCTCACCAGCGTCGTTTGTTGCTGGCTGATAAGGCGATCCAGTGAGATGTACGATGCTTCGTCGTTACACCAAGCTTAAAACTCTCGTGTAGGGATACCCGAAATGAGCAAATTTTTGTTCAAGTAAGTCAGTAGTACTCTTGGAAGACGTTGAGGTTGTTGGATATATTCAAGGTTACCTGGAATAAGCGTCTACAAAGACTAACCAATTTCTTCCCAGAAAGTTAATGGCATAGTCCAAGTGGAGTCTTGACCATGGTTTCTCTGGCATCATCCACGGACGTATTGAAGGTTTAGTCGACTTGTTTAGAAATTGATCACAGGAAGTGCATTTGCAACATAAATCCTCTATGTCCAAATCACTCATTTGTTGCATGCCAAAATGTCCAAGGTGTAATAATTCAAGAATATGGTTACGTAGACTTGAAGGAATTATTACCCGTATGTGGTAAACCGTTTTCTGTTGACAACAAATTTTCCAACTTTTTGAAGTCTTTAAGGTTTTCAAAAAATGCATTGCAGCCATTGCAGGAGTACCTTTATTGGGAACGAACAAGGTCACTAGAGGTTTGTGATCGGTAACCACAATAAATTTACGACCGCAGAGAAAATGTTAAAATTTTTTCAATGCATATACTAATGATAGTGCTTCTTTCTGAATCTGGCTGTAGCATTTTTGTGTCGCAGATAAGATTTTTGAAATATTAAGAATCGGACGCTTGCTTTCGTCTGCAAAGCGATGAAACAATGCCGCTCCAATTCTACATTTTGAGGCGTCACAAGGTAAACCTAAAAAAAGAGATAGATCACTAGGTCATAGTGAGCAAGAACCGTATCTGCGCAAAGCCACTGTTTAATCTTTTTGAAAGATGTAGCTTCTTCTTCACCCCACTTTCACTGTTGTCCTTTGCGTGTAAGCATGTGCAACGGCTCGGTGATTTCTAAAAAATACGATGGTAAGAATTTAGAACAAAATTGCACAGATGCTAAAAAAGATTTTAACGTAAAAATGCTCTTGGGTGTAGGCATTTCTAGAATGACATCCACTTTCGACCCTTTGGCAATTCCTTGACTTGATAAAGTGTGACCCAGCTAATCAATTGATGTTTAGGCAAAAACACATTTTTCGCGGTTGCAGCGAAGACCTTTTTTTTCTAGTCTTTTGAACAAAGCTCGCAGGTTCATCAAATGATCTTTTGCATTGTCACCACGTACCAAAATATCATCGAAGTACACAGCAACTCCTCAAAAATTTTGCGTCGACTGTTCCATGATTTGAAGATGCCGTGAAGTAAAAGATTTTTCTTCCCAAAGCTTTTCATTTGACACTCTTGATGGGAAATCGTCAGAATAAAGCAGAAATGAAACCGAACTGGATTATAAAGAAGAAAGCAGAGTTCTCATTGGCTGAAAAAGTTAGCCAACCAAATTTTTAATTTCTTAATCTTTTCTCTCATTGGCTAACTTCTTTCAGCCTATGAGAACTCTGCTTTCCTCTTGATAATCCAGTTCGATTTCATTTCTGCTTTATTATGACGATTTCCCCTCAAGGGTGTCAGATGAAAAGCTTTGGGAAGAAAAATCTTTTACTTTACACCATCTTCAAATTCTGTACCACAAAACGGTTCCATGATTTCTTGGAAATACTCTGGTGCGCATTTCATTCCGAAAGGAAGTCGTTTCTGAAGTTAAACTCCTTTGTGAGTGTTGAGAGCCAGCTTCTTCTGGCTGTCAGGAGAAAGGCAGATCTGATTATACGCATTCGCTAGATCAATCTTACTGAAGCAATAACCACGTCCTAGCTTGCGCATAAGATCTTCCGGGAGAGGGATTGGCAGGTGATGATCTTCCAGTTGCGAGTTTACAGTCACTGAATAATCTCCACAAACTCTGATGCTTGCTTTTGCTTAACCTAGCAAAGGAGACTTTCAAATAGGAATCACGGGAGTGCCGTACGAGTTAAAATCTGTAAGCTCCCACACACTCTTTTAATTCCCGCTTCCTATGCTTCATTTAAATCTTGTAAGATTGAGAATGGCACAGATCTTGGCTTCTTGAAAAAGGAGTTTTTTGGATCACCTGTAGTGACGTGCTTTATCGTTGTAGTAGATCCAGCACAACTTAAGTTTTGTTCAAAGTGATCAATTAAGTTGGTAAGCTTTAACTTCATCATCGCCAGACGACCTAGAAAATTTAGGTACGGCACCTTAGTGACAATCACAGGAAAGATCATGTCAGGTGATTTTCCTTCAATACTTGCGGTTGATTGGAACTGTCCCACGACCGGTAGCGAGCTACATTCGGCAACTTAGTGTTGAAATGATACCGGTTGTAGAGTGGGTTTACCCAGCGTGCCACGTCGCTTCGCAGCAAAAGGTGTCACTAGCTCCACTATCAATTTCAAACTTAATTCGGCGGTCATTAAGTCTAATAGTTTGATAGATGGGCGAAACAGAACATTGGACTTTGTGCACCAATTTCACCTGTTGTTTCACAAGCTTTACTGTCTTTTATCTTTTAATTTAGACATGCATACAGATTGCAGATGACCTGTTTTCTTGCAGAAGCTGCAAATAGCTTTGATGTGAGGACAAGCTTTGCTGAAATATCCGGAATTTCCACACCTGCAACAGGCAGTTTTCTTTTCTTGCGTTTTGGAAGTTTTGGACTTGGCGTGAAAAACTTTCTGCACGGACGTAAAAGGTTGGCGTGTACGGCTTCCTTTGCTACCTTGGCCGCTTCTTGAGCCAGTTTGATGGCGTTGCTAAACTTCGGTTCATCGTCTTTGAGTTTGAAGAGTGTCTTTAAAACTGCTTGATTGTCAACCGAACAGATGAATTTAGTTTGCAAGGCTTCATTTAATGAATCTTTAATGGATTGAAAATCAAATGTAACTGCATGTTGTCGTATTCTACTTGCCAGCTCTGGAATAGTTTCGCCAAGTTTGCGTTTTATGTCAGACTAAAACTTAAAACGTTCTCTGACAACAATTGGATCAAACTGCTCTGCCATAAACGTTTAAATATCATTCAGCGTTAGCTCATGTATGCTTTCGACAGGTTGTTGCTGAGCCGTTAAGTTCTAAGCATTTTGTAAACGGAGTTAGATTGGTCGGTAAGAAAAATTTGTGCTTGCTTGTTGTCGGGAATAGAGTTAGCAGTGACGAATGTTCGGAACCTTGCCAAATAATCAGTCCATAACTCAGATGTAGAATCGAATAGTTGAAAATTTGCCATCGGTGTTGAAACATTTTCTCGCGGGTTGTTCAAGCTGCTTTGTAAGGCTTTCAGCTGCTCTTGAAGCATTGTCGTTTGCTCTTTGTGCCGCTTGTTCTGCTCGCGATGCTCGTCGCGTAAAACTACCTTTGCTCTTGGTGTTGCTTGTTTAACAACACAATTAGTTCAGAAATTTTACTCATATCGACAGTTCAAACTGCTTATGCAAATTCAACAAATTTTCTTTTAATCTTGACGCAGATGAGTTACTTGAATTCCATCTTCGTCACTACTTTCGCCTGTTATATTTTTGCAGGTTTAAAACAGGTTTATTAGTAATTAAACAACAATAATTAAATTTACAAAAATACTTAGCAAAAAAAAAGCTTATTCAAAGAGAATGCTTTTAGTTTGTTTACTGTAATAGCTTGATGACTTCGATAGATGATGACCCGAAACAGACGCGCAATTTTAAATTGAAAAAATTATGTTTGGAGATTACGCGTCCAATAATTGTCCGAGAAGAAGGCGCTAATTAAGATTTAAGAAGCGTTTAAAAAACACCACGCCATCGATTGCACAATACCACAACACTAACTGTTTACGACGTTTTGATAATCGTCGTTTTTATCCAGGTCGTCGTCATCGTTTGAAGGGCATCCACTCCAGGCCAGACACAAACAGAACTGGGGCCGAGGGTTTATCCTTTTACTACCCCAGACTGCTGCACTGCCTGGATCAGATGCTGGCAGTGATGTTATTAAGCCAGCATCGAGTTTCGTCATCCAAAACCGTCAGACCTCGTGCTCCATGTGGTGCCCGATGTATGGGGCACATTGTTAGTACATGGTCTGCGGTTTGCTCTGAGGCGCCACACTCGCAATTCGGTGAAGGAGCGAGACCCCATTTGTGCATGGACGAATGGAATCGCCCAACACCAGTCCGCAGGCGGTTGAGCTTAACCCAAGCTGCTCGGGGTAAGCCCATCCCAACAGGCCTGACACTGGTCCCGGGCACAAAAGCACGGAGCCTGGAAGCATTTTCACAGTACTCCGCGTTCCATTTATGATTTGTCCATTCAGAGGCGCGGATGCCAAGTCTGGCAAGATTGTCCAAGAGATTCCGCGCACCTGGCACAAACGGGCGTCTGGATCTTAGTCTCATTTGGCCAGTATCTGAGGACCCACTTAAAAGACCATGCAAAATATGATCGGGGTCCAGAGATCCACGGTAAGCCAAGGAGAGTGTCGCTCCCAGTCGGCGAAGCTCAGCTGGCTGGATGCCTGAAAGTACAGGTAGGTGGTCCGTTGGAGTGGGACGCAGGCATCCAGTAACTATGCGCAAGGCGTCATTCAAGACACTGTCAATGAGGCGAGTGTGAGCACTGCGACACCAGACTGGCGCACAGTACTCAGCTGTTGAGTAGACTAGAGACAAGGTGGCTATGCGTAGTGTTTTAGCAACAGCACCCCATCCCGAGCCCACGAGTCGCCTCAACAGTGTGACGCGCGATGATAGTTTTTTGCGCAATGCCACTAAATGGTGACGAAACGTGAGCGATCTGTCCAGTTTTACCCCAAGGTATGTAGGGGTTGGACAGAACGGTAAAAGTCTACTATTGTTGTAGACCTTTAGCTCACGTTTGGCCTCTCGGTTGTTTAAGTGAAAGGCTGTCGTCACCGTCTTAGTGTGACTGAGCTTCAACCTCCAAGTCTGGAGATACGCTGACAGTGTGGACATGTCTTGGCTTAATGTCCCCTCCAAGTCCTTCCAGTTTCCAGAAGAGTGCAACAATGCTAAATCATCAGCATAAGCAAACTTTCTGGAAATCATGGAAGGAAGATCGTACGTATAGATGTTAAATAGGAGGGGAGCCAAGACCGATCCCTGAGGAACGCCGTTTTTAAGTAGCCTGCTTTGTTTGCTGTCACCGGTGGTAAGGGTGAAAGTTCGATTTCGGACAAGCTCCATGATCATTTTGACCATGTGCTTATCCGGAAGTAGTCTCAGCAGCTTGCAGGTAAGGCCACGGTGCCAGACAGTGTCATAAGCAGCTGTCAGATCGATAAATACGGCACCGGCCTTCTTTTTAGCCTCGAAAGAATCCTCGATGTTCTGGGTTAGCAGAACAACTTGATCTACGGTTGACTTCCCGCGTCGGAATCCAGCCTGCTCTTTAGGGAGCAGTGGATCGATTAATGGTTTAACGCGGGCGTAGATAAGCCTTTCGAGGATCTTGTAGGGGACACAGAGCAGAGATATCGGTCGATAACTGTTTGGGTCCCCCACGGGCTTTGCTGGTTTTGGGATCGCGACCACAAGCGCTCTTCTCCAGATCTTGGGAATTTTGATTCGGCGCAAACAGGAAGAAAGGAAGTCACGTAACCAGGACTTCAAAGCAGCTCCAGCATGGAGTATAAGCTCGGGGCAGATGGAGTCAGGTCCCGGAGCTTTACCTGGTTTTAAATGTTGGAGGGCAGCAGCAAATTCTCTCTGTGAAAAATTGTCAGAGATATTTACTGCGTCTGGTGTTGTGGCCCTCCAAACGTCAGACACTTCTTGAGAGACAAGTCGAGATGACTTGCGATCAACAGCCTCGTATTTCCCATTTCTAACCAGCTGAGATGCAATAGCATCGGCTGAAACGGGACAGTGACGAGGAGAGTGTCGTGACCTACCAGTAAGGTTGTTCAAAATACTCCACGCTTTTCGACTAGAGTGTGAGAAGTCAATGCTCCGAACTGCCTCAGACCATCGATCCCTCCGTTTTCTGTCAAGCTTGGCAAGCAGAGCTGTAGCAGCCAAACTTGAGTCGTCTCCCTGAGGACACTGCAGAAAGGTTTTATAGAGGGATTCACACTCTGCATCCCAACACGGAATATAGTTATTTCGATACCCGCGTGGGATAGTCTTCTTGGCTGCTTTCTTAATGATGTTACAGAAGTCCTGGTAAGCCGCATCCACATCAAGTGTATCAGGCGGCAACAAAGTCTTTGCGAATTTATTCGTCAAAGCAATGTAGTGACTCCAATTGGCCTTGCGGAAGTTCCATCGCTTAACAGGCATGCTTGGCACTGCCATAGCAAACCTTGGTGGTGTAATAAGCGAGGGTCGATGTTGTGACCTGGGGAACTTGTCAAGGACACGTCTATCCGGTAAGCGACTGTTTGGACCTACGCTAGCGAAAGCTAGATCTGGATTGGTGCCTGTGTTCCAGCGGCCGGAACAAAAACTGGCAGCGTCCTTGGCATTATATAGGAGGGCAAGACAATTAATACTTGCCCAGCCAGCCAAGCACTCACCATCCGGACTGTTGTCATCATAACCCCAGTCAGCATGACGACAGTTAAAATCGCCAGCGTACAGACAGGGGTGAGGAAACACTGGGAGATCCAGGGTTCGCAATCGCGTTGGTGGTGGTTTGTAGACGTTGACTATTTTATAGCCATCAACGTCCACACACAGCCACTCGATCTCCGATGTCGGTGGAGATTGGTCCAAAAGCGTGTATTTCAGTCGCTCGTGGACAAATGTGGCAAGGCCATGCTTCCTGCTTAAAGTAGACCCAGCTAGTTGGTAGTGTGGTAGTACCAACTTCTCTGCATCAGTGCAGTGGGTCTCCTGCAGTAGGATGACGAGTGCCTCAGACTGCATAGCGAGGTGATGAAGAACATTCATCTTGCTTGCAGTGAGACCTTCGATGTTCAGCTGAAGAATAGTGGGTCTTCGGAACTTGTTGGCAATGTGCCCTGAAAAGGGCAGTTTTATCCTGACATTGCCCCGTCCTGAAAAGGACGTTTGCCGATTAACAGACCCACACTGAACATCGGAATGGGTGAATACCCTTCCGTTTTGGTAGGTTCGGTTTCGGTCTGTCATTTTAAAATCAATGAACAGACTTACTCACGGCCCAGGCTGCGTGAAAGCACCTACCATCTGGGCCAATCCAGTTAATGTTGTAAGGTAATGTTGTAAGTTAACTTCAAGATCCGGAGCTTGTTTTCTTGATTTCTGCAAGAAAACTTTTCGACGGCTGATCTTTTCAAAAACAGACGTGCAACTTTTATATGAGGTTGCAAATAAAAATATTTGCATTCTTTAATAATTTCATGGCTGTAGTTAAGATTTTAAAGTATCCTTTGATCAGAATTAAGATGTAATTTTTTTTCTTTTCGAAAAGTTTACAAAAAATATTTTATATCTAATCATGCATTTACGCAAAAATTCGAGTGCTAATTCGCAATAATGCACTAACTATTGGAAAATTGTTTACAATAAAGAACAACCATCTTCATAATAGAATGACCCTCTTTAAAAAAATACGACTTTTTCTACACAAGTGAATCCAGACAACTCGGGAATATAATTCTTCTGGATGATCGCATCGTCCGAGTCACAAGGATGAGCAAACTGTATTTTAATTAATTATTTATATCTTATCTTTTTATTTATCCTCTTGACTCGCAGGAAAGCGACGGAAGAGCTAAGATATAGAGTAAGCAATTACCCCTATCTGTTTCCGGAAATGAAAATATATTACCGTCTGCTTGAAGTTTAATAGAGATATGAACTATTAAACTTCAGAACTTAGAACTGCTTGCCACGACCACCAAGAAGGGGAAAGTGATGAGAAGTGTTTTTTCCAAGAACACAACAAAATGGCGCGAGTAGGTGCAATCGTTGCTTTGTTGAAACTGACGTAAAATCTTTAAACTACATTTTTTTTAAATAACTTGAAAAAATAAGATGAAAATTGAGATGTTGCCAAAGGTGGTTGGTGGGAATTATTACAGAAATTCTGAAGAAGTTAAAAATTGAGGAGGTTTGGGAATGTTGAAAGGATGAGCAATGAAAATGCTCCAGTGCCGACAATGAAGATCACTTTGAGGAAAATAAGAAAGTTTAAAAGTGATCTCCTTTTAATCCTCAGCAGAAACCAACCCATTTCTGAATGTCCGCATCCTTGAGAACACCCAAACAATATTTTTTCTGCTCGAAAAAAATAGTGTCAGGAGTGCTTGCAGTCGTTCCAAAATTTTGATTCAAGCCCTCAACACCGCGGGGTATTTGAATTTATAAAGCAGACGATTGCTTAAAATTCATTATGACTTGTACAAAGAATGATTAGCTACATCAGATAGATTTACGCGCAATAGAAAACGTTGACTTAGCGATCTCTGACAACGGAAATTGATGGAATTGAAAAAGAGAAAAAAGCTAAATTTCTTAACCTGTACCTGACTATAAGTCTATCTTGTTCATAAAAAATTTTAATCTTTTTTTTTAAAACTGATTATCGTTTATTTCAACAATTTTGCAAAACCCGGAACTACAGTAGATCAATTACTTGAAAATAAAAAAAAGTTTAGAGGCGACTTAGTGTTTTGAATTGTTGTTTTTCGTTTTTTTGCTGTATCTTGTAAATTTTACCACTAATTCTTTTGCATCATTAGTTATGCTGCGCTTTTAGTTAACTTGAAGTGTTTGTTTCAACTTTTATATTTGTAGATGGATAAAACAACAAAGAGATGCAATAACAGGCCGGGTGGTAATGTTGTACAACATTGTCGAGTCACTTTATTTCCAAGGAAAACCAAGACAGTAAAAACATAGAACACATCGTGGGATCTGGCGGCCTACCTTCTAAAATCGACATAAAAACTGAATTAACAACTGGTTAAAATTGCTACAATTTTCCAACAGTTTTCAGATTTTTATACTCACTGTCCCGCTGGTTGGTGGTTTAAGATCGATGTCTTCTGTGACGTCATCAACACCTAAAAGCAGTTGCTTCTTTTCTAAAAATACGCATTGTAAAATCGAAACCTTAAGAAGTTTTTTAGATTACTGTTTGTGTTTGGTAAAAATGCCAGCCCGGGTGGGAGGGGGTGGATCTACATATAAAAAAAGTTTATTTCATTTTCATTCTATTTTATCTCTATGCTTATCCTTCTGACTTGCAGGAAAGCGACGGAGGCGCTGTACATAGGACAAGCAGTTATCCCGAACTGCTTTCGGAGATGCAAGATATTGCTGTCCGATTGCAATTTTTTAATTTCCAGTAGGGGAGACCAGTAGGGGAGACGTAGTAACACTTTTTTTCTTTTTGCTATTTCTCCCATAATAAATGTTTTTTTCAAAATTCTTGTTTAATATGAAAAATCTAGGTCACTGTTTAACTAATATCAAAAAAATAAATTAATAATTTTCAAAGCTTAGTGGTTAAAATTACGATTTAAATATTTTAAAAAAGCGTTACAATGTGCCCCGTCAATGGGGTAAGTTGTAACACCAGTTGGGGTAAGTATATAATAGCACCAAAAATCACAAATAAAAGTTTAAATATAAATGTAACTTGAAGAAAATAACAATATGAAAAAATAAACACAACGAAATCACACATAACTTAATCATAGACATGAGTATCAAGCACAAAAAATGAGGTATTTGGCCGTTGTCTAAAAATGCTAAAACATTTTTTTTACTGCTGGATTAGCCTAATCATAAATTTCAGAATCACATTTGTGACAAAAATATGTATTCAAATCTTCGGCACAAGCAAAATGTGACCTCTTTAGGTAACCATAGCATTGTACCACCCACTCCTCATCAGGACGACTGTTAAAATAGGGCTTAAGAAATGTAATGCAATACTACTCTTTTGCTTTTAGTGTATTTTCAAAAATTAGTTTTTCTTGGTTTGGAGCTGTAACAGATTGTCCTTTTCTGGTGTGTCTGTTAACATGGCACATTTTTTAGACCTTTTCTTGTTTTGCACCAAGGACTTGGCCTATCTTTAAGTTTTTTTAGCACTCTGTAGAATTTTACATGGTAAACACCAATGTTTTGCTACTCCCCTTATTGATCTCTTTTTCAATTATAGCAACTGCTGCAACAGCTCTTAGGTTGTCTTGTGATGATGAGCAGAAAGACGCTCGTGCTGTGCGGACGTGTTTTTTTTCTCTCTTGCTTCATTAAATACAGTAATTGAAAATGACGCGAAATCAAAATCGCAAGGAAACTGCTCAAAGTTCAGTTAATTTTACTATTGAAGATAGAAATGAACTAAAAGATATTAACTTAACTCTTAAAGAGCTTGTAAGTGAAATAAGTAATTTGAGAAAAGCTTTGGATGATAGCAAAATTGAAATTAATAAAGTAAAAGTTGAAAATTCAAGATTAAAACAAATAGTGAATATTAACCTGTATAAAATTGATAATTTAGAACAATACGGTCGTGGAGAAAATATGCGAATTCATGGAATTCCTGAATCAACTGATTCTGTCGATGACGATGGTGAAAAAGTTATTTTAAAAATGGCAAAATATTTGAATATTGAATTAAAAGATAGTGATATACAGCGTGCTCATCGAGTAGGTAGAAAAAGGATTAATCTTAATTCTCGACCACGATCAATAATAATAAGATTTGTAAGTTTTAAAAAAAGAAATGAATTCTTTTTTGCTAAATCAAAACTAAGGAATTTAAAGCAATATGAAAATGCTTTTATCTCAGAAGATTTGACAATTCTTAAATCACGTCTACTGAATTATGTCAAGAACGAATGTGATGATAATTTTGTTTTATGCCATACCCGTAACGAAAAAATTAGGATGAAAAGATCTGCAAGAAAAGAAGGAAAATTAATAAAAGAAAATGAAAAAGATTTTGGCATTGGGAACTGGTTAGTAATATCAACGCCAGATGATTTATTTAGTCATGGAATAAATGTTAATCTTGCTAAATTAGATTATAAACCTTTATTGATAAATAATGAAAATTGTGAACTTAATATTTTAAACAAAGATAATATTTAATACTTCTCTAATTTTATACTGTATTTATTTTTCTCTTTTCGTTTGTTTCTTTGTTTCAGTGTATAGTAATTGTCAAAAACAGTATGGCTTCTCATACTTTACTTACGTGTAACTTTTGTTCTGATTTTGCAAGCCATTGTGAAGTCTGCAAAATATGCCCAAGGTACTCTGCTTACTGTAGCTACAGTAATCAAATTAATAATCACACTTCTGCTTTGAGTTTCTCAAATGTAGGTGTCGAGCGCACTTTGCACAAATTTAATTGTAATTCTGACAATTTATATAAGTCTCTGTATTTGAATTGTCATTATCATGATATTGTTTCCATCAATGAATATCTCGATCTTAATATCAATAGACCTAATTTATTTCTAATTCACTTTAATGTAAGAAGTCTACAAAAAAATTTTGATAAACTAACAAACTATATATTACAAATGAAGAAATTACCTGATGTCATTGCTATAACCGAAACTAAGTTAGCAAAAAATTAAATTGTCGTCAACATTGATATCGAAGGGTATAATTTTATTCACTCGGATAGTAGTTTAAGAGCTGGTGGTGTTGGTTTATACATTAAAGATTCTCTAACGTTTACTTTAAAAGAAGAACTTGATTTAAATATAAATTCGTTTGAAAACATTTGGATACAAATTGAAACTTCCGATAATAAAAAACCTATAACAATAGGAGTTGTATATCGTCACCCAGTATATGCTGCTGAACAACTTGAATGTTTCAGTAAAGCAATGGAAGAATTATTTTCTAAGCTCAGTAGTAATAATAAGAAATTTTATATAATGGGTGATTTCAATATTGACTTGCTAAAAGCACATTCTAATTCTTTTATAAAAAACTATGCTGATAATCTTATAAGCTACTCAGTTAAATGCACAATCAATAAACCAACACGCTGTACTATTAACTAGAAAACGCTTTTAGATCACATTTACACAAACAATTTAAATATTATAACTTTAGTGGAATTGTCCAATATGATATTTCCGATCATCTACCAACATTTATCTTTGTTCATAATACCGCGATAAAAAATAAAGTTTTGAAAGATATTTTAATTAGTGATATGAAAAATTTTTCCTTGAAATTATTTTGTAACGATCTATCGCTCAAAATGAATAATTTTAAAGTCTCCGAAGATTCGTCATCGCACCATCAATTTCAAACTTTTATCGACATATTTACTGACACAGTTAACTTTCATGCACCTTATAGACGTACCACTAGAAAAGAAAAAAATTAAAAGAAAAGCCTTGGCTAACCAAAGGTTTACTTAAATCGATTAAACAAAGAAACAAAATGTATAAAAAATTTCTTGATCGTTCAAATTGTTTACTATATACTCAATACAAAAAATATCGTAACACTCTCAATAGAGCATTAGAATGTGCCAAACGTAATTATTACGGCAAAATTTTAATCCAAAATAAACATGGTATTGGCAAAGTCTATGAAAAAATTAATGAAATTTGTAAGCTCAAAAGTAAAAAACGTGTCTTACCCAATAAAATTGTTGATGAAACTGGTAGCCATATAGAGGATCCTCAATACATTGCTGAAACGTTCAACGAATATTTCGCACGTATAGGCCACAAAATGGCTGAATCTATTTCGGAACCCCTCAAAAACTACCTATCTCCCAACTACATACCTCCAGCGCTAATTCTTTTTATATTTTTCCATCATCAACTGATGAAGTAGCCCAATTAATTGAGAATTTAAATGATAAAAAAACAATAAGAAGCAATGATGTAGAAACTAGATTTATCAAATATAGTAAATCAATTATTTCGCCTATAATTAGTGATCTCTTCAATTTATGTGTCAACAAAGGTGTTTTTCCTAATTGTCTAAAAATAGCTGAAATTATTCCTATATATAAAAAAGGTGATATAAATAAAGCTACCAACTATTGTCCAATAGCGTTATTATCTTAGTTCAATAAACTAATGGAAAAAATGATATTTTCTCGATTATATTCGTATCTTGAAAAAAAACAATTACTCAATGACAACCAATTTGGATTTCGACCTAATTCTTCCACTGCTTTCGCTATAAGCTCATTATATGATAAATTGATCAAAAACATAGACAATGGCCTTTTCAGCTGCTGTGTATTTTTGGACTTTTCAAAAGCCTTCGATACTGTAGACCATAAAATCTTGTTATGGAAACTGCATAACTATTTCGGCATTAGGGGTACATGTTTAAACCTGTTTGAAAGTTACTTAACCAATCGTTACCAATATACTAATATTCTTGGACATTATTCTAGCAATAAAAAAATAACAATTGGAGTCCCACAAGGATCCTGTCTTGGTCCATTATTGTTTCTTTTATATATCAATGACTTGCCTCACTCTTCTAATTTTGATTCAATATTATACGCGGATGATACTGCAATGATTTTATCTGATTCTAATATTAATTCGTTGATAAAACGAGTAAATAATGAATTAAATATAATTGATTTATGGCTTAGAAAAAACAAATTATCTTTAAATTACTCTAAAACTAGCTTTATTATTTTCAATAAACAGCCAAACAAAACTTTTGACTACGAATTTAAGTTAAAAATAAACAATAATCTTATTAAAAGAGTAAATCCTGTTAAATATTTAGGAGTTCTGATTGATAGTAAATTAAGTTGGTCAGAACATGTGGATTATTTAAATCTACAGCTCGCCAAATTCTCGGGACTTTTCACTAGACTGCGTAGATATGTCCCTAATCAAATTCTCTGTTTACTTTATTACAGTATTATTTATTCTCGAATCAAATATGGTATCTTATCGTGGGGTACAGCTTCTAATTCGCTGCTAAAGAAAGTTGAAATTCGACTAAATCGCATTTTAAGGGTCATAACTAATAAATCGATATATACACCTGTTGGAATGTTATACAAATCCTTGAACACATTAAAAGTAACCGATATTTACAACCTCGAATTAGGTAAATTTATGCATCAACTGGAAAATAACAAATTACCTCATGTTTTTTTAAACTTTTTTAAAAAAATAAATGAAATCCATTCATATGAAACAACATTAATTAAAACATTAACCTATTTTCTACCCCGTGTTACAAAATTGTTTGGCCAATTACTACTGTCTTACAGAGGTGTAAAGCTTTGGAAAAGTATTCATCTCAACATTAAAAGCAAGCATTGGTTTTCCTTCAAAAAATCATATAAGGATGATCTAATGTCGAAATATTGAGTCGCCTTGTTTTTTTGTTTCTTTTGTTTTTTTTTGATTTTTTGCTTTAGCTTTCATGTAAATGTCTGTGTAAATTTGTTTGTGTTAGTCTGTGTAAATTTCATGTGTAAATCTTGGCTAAAATTCCTTATGTAAATCTTTATTTAATTTCTGTGCTTTCTGTGATTCAGCTGCGCATGTTTCCTTGTATTACTTTTTATTAACTGATTGTATTAGGGAGCATCTGACTTGATAACGCATGTTCTTCAATGCTCCCGACCATTGCGCCAATTTTGTTTGCTTGCTGTTTGTTTTTATATGTACTGTTGTGCGTATTGGTAAAATAAACTATCTATCTATTTATCTGGTGTTCCTGTTAATCTTTCTTTTGTAAATTCTCATATTATTCACAAATGTTGTTGCCGAAGTTACTTTTAATATAAGCTAGTTAAATCTATGCACAAATATGTGTTGCAACTTACCTCATCAGCCTATGTTACAACTTACCCCATCTCATACTTAGTCAAATTTTTGTTAGTATCTCAGAGTTAAGTTTTAGTGGCTAAACCTTTTTAGGCATTTAATAGCTTATTGTTTTGTGTTTCGACTGATATAAAACATTTCAATAAAACTGCACCCGCTATAATATAAAACATTTCAATATTTTGCCTACTCAAAAAGCTTGTTTTAACAGTAAGCTTATTTTTAGTCATTGGAACTAAACAATGTTATTTGCTAGCAATCGGTCTTAATATGATTGTTATGTGGGGCTATTTAAAATTTTGTTAATTGATGTTAGATTTCGATAAATACGAGTGTTACATGTTACCCCATGTTACAACTTGCCCCGGTCTCCCCTATTAATTATTCTTATTTAAAGTACTACTTGTTACCTTATTGATAAGATTGCCTAAAATCCGCCTATGTCTCAAAAACGGGACACTTTTGTTTAGTAGTAAAAGAAAAAAATTCTAAATAACAGTTTGTATAGTGACTATAGTGTTTATAATAGCTATGTAGTGGAGACCACAAACCTCGAAACCGAGACCCAATAATTTTTCCGAGAACAAGATCAAGATCGAAAACGGCAAATTTTGAGACCTAAGGTTTGAGACCGAGACCAGAAACAATTGAGACCAAGACCGAAACTGAGAACGCAAAGTTTTACAGAAATATAAGCCATTTATTTAAAAAAATTTTTAAACATTTTAAGCGTATATTTTAAATAAACAATCTTCTCTAACATGTTGGAAAGAGTTTTTCTCAATGTGATTGCGTCATTAAACAATCTTCTTTAAAAAAATACTCAACTAGAGCAAAAGAAAGCCAAAACACGCAAGGCATGCTGTTTAGCAATGTTGAAAAAAGTAGGATGTTCAATGAAAATTTTTTTTAAAACTAAAAAAGCTGAAAGCATGGTCAGCACAGTACTGGTTAAAACTTCATCCAAATATCTAATTTTCTTGGTTATCTGTATTGGTGTGTTGCAGTTGATGTATTTGTTGGCTATATTTGGTTTATATACAAGAGAAATTGTCTAATTAATCACCTCAAAAAGATTAGAACAACGAAAAATTATTCAAACGAGTAAAAACTGTTTAACGAGTCAGCAGCGTGGTTGAGTGATTAAAACGCCGTGATTGTGATTAACATGGTCTCGGTTCAAAACCTACTCGAGCCATTCTTTTATGTCTTGAGAAAGACATTGTAGCGTGAGTGGTTTTGGCACACAGTTAACCTTTAAACTCCTTTTATTGAAGAGGCACAACTTGAAATGAATAGACAGAACAACACTAAAACTTCGGAATTAGACAGCAAGCAGAATCTTTGCTTGATGACGTCGCAACGATGAATTTCTAGTTGAAGTACACAGCAGCTATATGAGTCTCTTTCTCAATTTAGTTGCGTCTCTATGGCTATTTCGGTCAGTCTCGATCTATCTCAAAATCTCTCTGTCCGGCGATTCGACCAACGAGTGTATATAACGTCAAAGTAATTTTATGGATTTTCTTATGACGCCTGACCTTTTTTACAAGTAAAACCACGAGGCGTAGGCCAGGTGATCAGGCTACATTCTGTATGCGGTGTGTCGAAAATACATTACACGAAAGGCGGTAATAATAATAATAATCACACAAAATAGCATTGATGGCGCGATCAGCCGAAGATTAATTGGAAGGAGCAACGGAAAGGAAGAACATAAAGAAAATACTAAAAATGCAAAATTATTACATGACGGTTGTCATGGCAGTAGATATACGTTTTGCAGCAAGCGGAAGGGCGCGGCAAGCCGAGCCTGCAGCGAGCGAAATATAACGTGTGAAAATACATTGGCGGCAAAATCGAAGCAAATATATGCACGAAAGACAATTTGCGGTGATGAGTTCGCTACAACATCTACGACACTTTCCTTGCTTGGTGGCCTTAGCAAGCAATTCTAAATTTCAGTTATACCTCATTAAAACTAAAAAACTAAAATAAAAAAATTTAACCAGACAGCAATATCTTGGCATCTCCGGAAGCAGGTCGGGGTAATTGCTTGCCCTATGTATAGCGCCTCCGTGGCTTTTTTGCGAGTCAGGAGGATAAATAAAGAGAAAAAAATGAAATGAATAGTCACTGTCATGTTTGTCCTACGCACCTACTGTCATTATCGAGATAAAAATAAAACGACTCGCTGGTTTTTCTTTCGGTATTATCCCAGTTTATTTTCTGCCTATCTTTGGGTAGGTTGTTCGGAGTAGTTTTTTAGCACGATGTCTTTTTCTACCTTGTCATATTAGCAATTTTGTATTTTGCTTTAAGCAATTAGATTCATACAATGGCGTGCACAGAAATTTATTATGGAGGCGGTTGAGAGCCGAAACAAGGTCTTTATTATCTTTGGTAACCAGTAAGTTCCACCTTAGGTTAAAGGCTGGGGTTAGGGTTAGAATTCGGGTTGTAATCTTTGTCAACAAAGAGAAACCCCAAAGTTTTTAATTGAACTTTGAAATGTACGTGACTGGGGCGGAATTTACCTCAAATCATAATGCGTAATGTCTTTTACAAAAAGAAGTCCATTTTATCACGCTGTCATGTCCTTAGTCTTTTTTTAATTTTTTTAGATCCTTCAGTATTGGCAATAACCATATTCAAAAAGAAAACAGTCCACAATAAAATAGATAATTTGGAGAAATCTGGAAGATATTTGTTTGTATATTTTAAGCGTTTAAATATTTCAAATGACTGCATAACAGTTGAAAAACAACTGTTAAGTTACCCGGGTAGACTCTAAGAAAAAAAACTATATTCCGTCAAAGCCACGAAAAGATAGTCAAAAGTTTTGGAGTCTGTAAATCCAGTTTTGTCTATATATTTTTGCCACTCAATGGCGGCAAAGATGATTACCAATTTTATTGCAATTTGCACGGGGTTGTCATGCAATTGCTAGAAGTCTTTTTTGGAAGAAGCAGGGATGTACACCGTGAAAAATTTTTTAAGTTACACCTCGAACAATTTCTCTCAAAGGAAAATCTGACTAGATAAAAAACAATAAAAGGGCGTCATTGAGAAAAATCCGGGTCATTAAAAAAAAATATAGGAGTTTATTCTAACAAATTTGGATTCAAATATGTGGATGGAGTATAACTGGTTGCTAATCAAACGAAGAAAAACAAAATCCTGTCATGTTTCTTTGCTTCACTCTTGCGGATAACTTAGTAGCTGCTAAAGAAACCAAAAAAAAACAACAATGATTCCAAATTATAACAAAAAAATTCAACAGTAAACAGTTTGATAAAAATTTGAATGGATTTTTATGCCAAAGAAAAACAGTTTTTTTATAATATCATTCATGCTGCAGAAAACAATGAGCACATTATGTTTTAAATTAAAGGAAACAAGCTGTCCAAAAGCGTTTTTGAAAAATCTGACTTGTGACTGTACAAACTTTGCGGTTCGAATACGTCTAAGTCTTCTTAATCAAAACAATATAAAAAGCGCTGCTGTTCTAGTGGGATTTTCAAGTCGTAAGCAGTGTAGTTGACGAAATCAAAATTTAATGGCAATGGGGACCCAGAAAAGCCTAGTTTTAGTTCTGTTCACAGGCCATACTTTTCTCTGGCCTAAACTATACTATTGTATTCTAATACAAGTCGTCGTCGTCGTTTGAAGAGTATCCACTCCAGGTCAGACACAAACAGGACTGGGACCGAGGGTTTATCCTTTTACTACCCCAGACTGCTGCACTGCCTGAATTAAATGCTGGCAGTGATGTCATTAAGCCAGCATCGAGTTTCGTCATCCAAAACCGTCAGACCTCGTGCTCCATGTGGTGCCCGATGTATAGAGCACGCTGCTAGAACATGGTCTGCGGTTTGCTCAGAGGCGCCACACTCGCAATTCAGTGAAAGAGCGAGAACCCATTTGTGCATGGACGAATGGAATCGCCCAACACCAGTCCGCAGGCGGTTGAGCTTAACCCAAGCTGCTCGGGATAAGCCAATCCTAACAGGCCTGGCACCGGTCCCAGGCACAAAAGCACGGAGTCTGGAAGCATTTTCACAGTACTCCGTTTTTCATTTGTGATTTGTCCATTCGGAAGCGCGAATTCCAAGTCTGGCAAGGTTGTCCAAGAGATTCCGCGCAGCTGACACAAACGGGCGTCTGGATCTTAGTCTCACTTGGCCAGTATCTGAGGACCCACTTAAAAGACCATACAAGATATGATCGGTATCCAGAGATCCCATGGTGAGCCAAGAGAGTGTCGCTTCCATTCGGCGAATTCGGCTGGATGCCTGAGAGTACAAATAGTGGGTCCATTGGAGTTGGACGCAGACATCCAGTGACTATGTGCTAGGCGTCGTTCATGACAATGTCAATGAGGCGAGTTTGAGCACTGCGACACCAGACTGGCGCACAGTACTCAGCTGTTGAGTAGACTAGAGATAAGGCGGCTGTGCGTAGTGTTTTAGTACCAGCACCCCATCCCGAGCCAACAAGTCGCCTCAACAATGTCACGCGCGAGGATACTTTTTTGAGCAATGCCACTAAATGGTGGCAAAACATGAACCATCTGTCCAGTTTTACCCCAAGATAAGTAGGCGTTGGACAGAACGGTAAAAGTCTACCGTTGTTGTAGACCTTTAGATCGCGTTTGGCCTCTCGGTTATTTAAGTGAAAGGCTGCCGTCACCGTCTTGATGTGACTGAGCTTCAACCTCCAAGTCTGGAGATATCATGGCTTAAGGTCCCCTCCAAGTCTTTCCAGTTTCCACAAGAGTGCAACAATGCTAAATCATTAGCATAAACAAACTTTCTGGAAATCATGGAAGGAAGGTCGTACGTATAGATGTTAAATAGGAGAGGAGCCAAGACCGATCCCTGAGGAACGCCGTTTCTAAGACGGCGTAGCCTGCTTTGCTTGCTGTCACCGGTAGTAAGGGTGAAACTTCGATTTCGGACAAGCTCCATAATCATTTTGACCATGTGCTTATCCGGAAGAAGCCTAAGCAGCTTGCAGGTAATGCCACGGTGCCAGACAGTATCATAAGCAGCTGTCAGATTAACAAATACGGCACCGGCCTTCTTCTTAGCCTCAAAAGAATCCTCGATGTTCTGGGTTAGCAGAACAACTTGATCTACGGTTGACTTTTCGCGTCGGAATCCAGCCTGCTCTTTAGGAAACAATGGATCGATTAATGGTTTAACGCGGGCGTAGATAAGCCTCTCGAGGATCTTGTAGGAGACACAGAGCAGAGATATCGGTCGATAACTGTTTGGATCCCCCACGGGCTTTCCTGGTTTTGGGATCGCGACCACAAGCGCTCTTCTCCAGATCTTGGGAATTTTGAGTTGGCACAAACAGGAAGAAAGGAAGTCACGTAACCAGGACTTCAAAGCAGCTCCAGCATGGAGTATAAGCTCTGGGCAGATGGAATCAGGTCCCGGAGCTTTACCTGGTTTTAAATATTGGAGGGCAGCAGTAAATTTTCTCTGTGAAAAACTGTCAGAGATATTTACTGCGTCTGGTGTTGTGGCCCTCCAAACGTCAGATACTTTTTGAGAGACAAGTCGAGATGACTTGCAATCAACAGCCTCGTATTTCCCATTTCTAGCCAGCCGAGATGCAATAGCATCGGCTGAAACGGGACAGTGATGAGGAGAGTGTCGTGACCTACCAGTAAAGTTGTTCAAATTACTTCATGCTTTTCGACTAGAGTGTGAGAAGTCAATGCTCCAAACTGCTTCGGACCATCAATCTCTCTGCTTTCTGTCAAGCTTGGCAAGCAGAGCTGTAGCAGCCAAACTTGAGTCGTCTCCCTGAGGAGACTGCAGAAAGGTTTTACAGAGGATTCACACTCTGCATCCCAACACGGAATATAGTTATTTCGGTTCACTGTAATTTCATCGCCGTAAATTCATCGAGGTAATTTCATCGTTTGGTAAATACATCTCATACATTTTCACCGCAATGTAACTACATCGCAACATATTACATCGTCAGTAATATCATCGCCAGGGTTCTATTTTATTCATTTAACTAGTTATTTTTTTTAATTCAATTATTGCCAAAAACAAAGCAAAATAAAATAAACACAATTTTAAAAACAAAAAACCTGAGAGACGGTATTCATTTTTTTTAAAACGACAAGTTATGAGCGATTTATCTTAGACAATCCAGTAGTTCGCGATTTTCAAAATCGTTGACTATAGTTTGAATTCTTAATGCTGTATCCTTATACTTCTTCTTTTTACGTGGAGGTTGTGCACCTGCTGTATATTGCTCCATTATTGCTTCGTTTCTCGCTTGTTCGCCTTTCAAGATTTCTAAAAATTTCCAGATTGTAGGATGTGATCCCCCAATTAATTCGCTGAATGAACGTTGCCAACCTTCACAGGCATTGTTTGTTTTTAGAAGCACAAAACTTTTATATATTGGAAAAGTGAACAAGTTAGCCAGTTCTATCACATGACAGCTAAAGACAGAGGAGAGAAAGTTTATCTCTCACTGCCTTTCTGTCTGTCTGTCCCTTTTGAAAAATCGCGACGATGATATTACTGACGATGTAATATGTTGCGATGTAGTTACATTGCGGTGAAAATGTATGAGATGTAATTACCAAACGATGAAATTACTGCGATGGAATTACCGCGATGAATTTACGGCGATGAAATTACCGGATACGGTTATTTCGATACCCGCGTGGGATAGTCTTTTTGGCTGCTTTCTTAATGGTGTTATAAAAGTTTTGGCAAGCCGCATCCACATCAAGTGAATCAGGTGGCAACAAAATCTTTGCGAATTTATTCGTCAAAGCAATGTAATGATTTCTAATGCACTAATGTCACAGTCTTTGTTCGGTAATCCCAAAGGACCAGTTGAGCTAGGTAACCCGAACACCTGCGCTGAAACAAAGCTGTGTCTAACTTTTATTTTATTCCGGCTCAAGAAGTAGTCTTGCTATGAGCCTGACGGTTTATACAGTTGGTTTAACAAAAGCTCGGATTGGTTTCGTTGAAGACGACTTCACAACAAACAGAGACCACTGTCTCTAATAAGAACGAATGTATTACAAAAATCACGTCCGATGAAACTTCTATTTCACGCTTTGCCAAACTGCAAAGCGAACTCAACGCTATAACTTGATTCAATCAACACAAATAATTCTATCTCTGTAGAACACAACTCCAACCACTGACGCAAAATAAATTCAACACTCGTCAACCGACACAAAATCTAATGGTCCACCTCCTGTGGCCAACAAAATCCTTTTGCTCGAGCCGTCCCTCAAGTCGCTTCAAATTACCTCACAACAATAATAATAATCCGCTACGCATCGGCTTTATATAGAAAAAAGATCACGTGAGGCAAATTCGCTCGTAAACGCTAGACAATTCTATAACTTCCTAGAGAATACGCTAAGCTAGAACCGCGTAGTATATACGCGAATGTTCTACAAGTAGCGAGCTATAGTAAAGCTTGAAAAAGATATTACGTTAATCTGTCGGCGAAAGAGAAAAAGGATACAAACAACGCAATAGACAACGAATTGGGCGTTATATCATATAATACGAGAGCAGCGCTCGAAGAGACGCAATTATTCTCTTATAATAAAATTACGAATTACTTTTAACGGGAATAAACTACATCGTTATGATTAAAATTATAAGTAGTAAAGTGTGACAACTAATTACTTTAACACTTTGACTCATTCCGTATCATATAAGTCACATTTTTTAAATGCGCACCCATGTGTAAAAAGTACGGTAAGTTTTTAATCATCTAGTCACAATATTTAGTATCAGCACAAACACGTCAAACTTGTTATTCAAATAAATGTAGGTAATCGGCATGAACAAGTTCGATTTGCGTTATGAACGTAGCTGATAACTGATTAGCTACACTTTAGGGAGTTGAATAAAGGGTTGAAAACTTACTTTTCACACATTGGTGCGCGTTTAAAAAATGTGACTTAGGGTTAAGCGGTATTTCTGGGTTACTTTATGGTTAACATAAATTAATATTAATTTATTAAAATTCTTTTTAAAAATTATTGGCTTTTTTATTGAAACAATAAAAAGGTTTTACGCAAAGTGTACAAGTAGATTTAGCGCTATCATTATAGTAGTCTAATTCTAAATATACTTTTAAATGCAGAAATTTTAGCTTCCTGTTAACGTTAAAGTCATTTTTTATCTCAGTCAATGTGCTTCAAAACACACATTATTTAAATATAATGCTTATGACTTTATAAATTCAAATCAAGGTCCAAAATAAGCATTTTAATTTTTTTTAAAGTGACTTTTGGCAGGTATACTAAATTTTGAAGTAAGCAACTAGCTGTAGATTAACTGTAACAAACAGCATTTAAAAGTTTATGTCCTCTCTCTGGGGGGGTGGCTCCAACCAGGGAGTTGCGGAAGCGTTCGATTAGCAGAATTTTTTATTTAAAGCGAAGACTTTCTTTAGAGAACACTAATACGAGAAATCAGACATAGATTCCACGTGAAGACCTTTTTTTTAGAGATCACCAGAATTTTGCAAAAAAATTAAATTTTTTCACCGAAGGGTGTCGTTTAGTTACCTTGGGTTGAAAATTGGTCGCGGAATAAAAAAGGTTGAAAATCATTGCTCTAGGGCTAGTGGTGCAAGATGTAAAACTACAAAATCTATCTTGCTGCTGTAAATCTATTTTTTTGTATTATTTTCTTTGTTCCTCTGTTAAAGTTTGTTTTCCAATTGAAAAAAAGTAGCTTTAAAATATTTTTACGTAATCAAGTTACTTTGTTTTTTCAAAGTCGAATTAATTTGGTGTAAATTTTCTAATGGGAAAGGGTGTGAGTAAAAACATTCAAAGCATTGCCAGACTTGTTTGTTGTCGAAAGAAAAAATTTAAGCCTATTTAAATATCTGCTACGAGCTAATCCGATTATGTGAAAAACATTTAAACAAATTTTTTCACAATCGGATTAGTTCGTAGCAGATGACCCTGATCACAATAAATATGTTCATTGGATTAAACAAAAAATAGTTCCAAAGCTAAAGATTAAAGAAATTTGACTCCAAGCTTTTTGTTACTTAAAATTGCGGCAAAACTGTTAAATTAAGTGTTATTATTATGCAAGTAGCAAAATTCATCACAATAGCATCAAGTAACAGAAATATCAAAAAATCTCCGGTCTCGAGACCAATTTAAAGTCATGAGATTAAAACTGAGATCACCAGCAAAAGGTCGAGACCATGACAAGATTGAAACAGCAAAAAATTAGTTTTGAGACCTTCATTACTGGTTTTAGTGTCTTTTCTTCAATATGTCAAGATTGAAAAATTATATTATCGGCAGGATTGAACTGTGGCTGCTGAAGAGTTAGAAAATATTTATTCTAGAAATATCAATTACGAAAGCTTAATATATCATGTTTACAGCTTCAACTTTGGATATTTTTTCTCCATAGCAATTGTTTGTATAACCAAGACGTCATATGCTTGACTTAGGTCTCACAATATTTTGTATTCTTCAATTTAAATACTTTTGGTTCCTAATAATATGGACTTCAGGTCACCTACATAATCGTCTTCAGTGAAATGTTTGCAACATAACCTGCACTTGGTAGATTTTTAGCTTCGTATTGTTCTAGCATTTCTGAAGCTTACTAAACCTTTTGTTAGTAAGTTTAGAAGAAGTTTATTTCAAAATTTATTCTGTTTTTTTTATTAGTAATCCATGAAAACTTATATTATTTAGTTTTCCTTTGTCAGAGCAACAATAAACTATGCCAAAATTAAAGATGATTTAAAATAAACAAATAAATTATGGTGACTTCAAAATACCGATTTATATTGCAACTTTCTGGTGATGTCATAAGATTCACGACCAATTAAAAACGCTTGTTTTTGACATAGTTTCGTAAAAATATTGAGATAACCGAGCAACGTTTTTACAACAAACAAAAATAATGATTTAAAAAATTGCATTTCATGTTTAAAAATTTTTTAGTTTTTCGGTAAACTTTTAGACAAGACAACATACTTTTATTTGCGGAAAATGACAAAAAATAATACAATAACGAAAATAAAAATAAAAATATAACAAACAAATTCGCCGCTGAGGGACTGGGATTTGACCTTTCGGTTTTCGAGTCAGCACCCACGCTTGAGAGCAAGACTATTTGTAATGTAAAAAAATTGAAATGTTGCTAGTAATATACATGAAGTTTTTTTTTTAAATATGAACTTTCTATAAATACTTTTTAAATTCAAATTTAAAAGCAGTATAAGAAGTATTTTGAATTTGAATAGGAATTTCGTTCCATAATCTAACTCCTTGGTACATTATACATCTTTGTTATCGCGAAGTTTTATAATAGATACTTACAAAGTTTTTTTTAATTTTTTAGTTAATCTAGTTCTTTTTTTTCGAGATCTGGCCGGTTAAAATGAAATAATTAGACAAATTTTTGGGAAGCATCTTTTAATATAAGCTGGTGCAAATTTGTCAACTTCAAGTCTATAAAAATCTGTAAGTTTAAGAATCTTGAAGCGATTGTAATAAGATGAAGCACTATGACAAAATTTGGCAGCACTTATACTCGTATATTTAACGGCTTTATTTTGAAGAGTTGTCAATTTTTAAAGATATTTCGGAAAAGTAGATTCCCAAATAATAAGACCGTACAATAAGTAGGAATGTATCTGGTCATAGTAAATTTTTAACAGTGTTTTTTTGGTAAATAATATTTGATTTTAGAGATTTTAGAGATAATTTCAACCTAATATTTCATATGCTATGTTTTAGATGTGAAAATCAAAATTAAGATTCATATCAGTAGTTAAACATAAGTATTTAACACTTGTGCATTGTGGAATAAAAATATTACTAAATGTTAAAATCATAAAAATAGAACTCGCACTGAAATTGAAAAAGTTAATTAACTGAATAGAAGTCTTTTTTGAAACCTCGTAATTAATTCTATTGTTTGCGTTCACTGCTTTATAGGCAGATCACGTGCAGTGCTTTTAATGAAATCTGATTGGTTCACTTACACGTGGCGAGCACAATATAAATTGAGATGTTGGTAAATTTAATTCCTTTCAGTCGTTGGTGATCAAGTGGTTCGGTGATTTTGGTTTGGTTTGAAGAGTGAGTTTATAGATCGCAAGCGAAACTTGGGAAAATTTCGTTTTGCGATTGCATCGTTGGCTGCACGTTGGTTGTATCATTGGCTGAACGTTGGTTGTACATTGGCTGCACCGTTTGAGCTGTCGTGTTTAGAAAATAATTGTGGTCGTTGGCTTGTGGAAGCCTGTTATACCTTCATATCGAAATCTCAACTTTAATAAATATTATAAAGCCGTAAGACGTGTGGAAAGCCAGCGGTGTGATTGGGGAAGGCTCGGATAGCTTCCCCATAGTTGAAGAAATTGAAGCCAAGAAGAGAGGGATTCGCTGTGCGGTCTAGAGTAAACTTTCATGATTCTTCCCAAAACTTTTCATCTGACATTCTTCAGTGGGAAATTGTCAAAATAAAGCAGAAGTGAAACCGAACTGGATTATAAAGGGGAAAGCAGAGTTCTCATTGGCTGAAAGAAGTTAGCCAATAAGAGAAAAGATTAAGAAATTTTCAAAGAGTAGACGAATTATATAAGTAATTATAAATGATTCGTCTACTCTTTGAAAATTTCTTAATCTTTTCTCTCATTAGCTAACTTCTTTCAGCCAATGAAAACTCTGATTTCCCCTTTATAATCCAATTTGGTTTCATTTCTACTTTATTCTGACGATGTGCCTAAAGAATGTTAAATGAAAAGCTTTGAAAAGAAAAATCTTTTACTTCACACCATCTTCGAATTCTGTACAACCAAACGTCTATTAAAATATATTAGTTTATGGAAAAATTTATTTAATTGGGAAAGTTTAAACGGATTAACCGTAAGTTTGTTAAATCAAATCAAACTGATAGATTTTAAAGTTCTTTACTCATAATTCTAGTGCCGAAAGTAAGGTCATGGGCAGAAAAAACTAAGCATGCGTTATCAGCAAAAAGTATTGGCATACAATTAACCATTTGAGGCATATCATTAACGCACAAAAAAATAAAAGAGCGCCAAGAACCGAACTCCGAGAAATACCATAATTATTTTTTGGCAGCTTAGATTTTGCATTTTTATAAGGGACGAATTGTTTGCGTGATAAGAACGATTGAATTAGTTGATTTGCTGAAACGCTATGCCCTAATGTTGTACGTACTTTGAGAAGGAGAATATCATGATTAACTGAATCGAAAGCTTTAATAAGGTTAAGAAAAACTAAACCAGTGAATTGATTAGAATTTATGTTGTCATAGGAGTTTGTGATAATATCAACAAAAGCATGATTGATTGAGACCTTATTATGAACACAATATTGAATCTTTATAATTACGTTCTGTTTATTTCGAAAATTATTTACACGCTTGTATATAACTTATATAACTCGTTCAAGGATTTTAGAAAATCAAGTAAAAATAGAAATAGGGCGATAATTTGTAGGTTTATCACATTCTTCTTTTGTAAAAATTGGAACTATTCTTGCAATTGTACAATTTTCGAAAAAAACGCCCTTTGTAAAACAAAACTCAATAAAAATTTAAAGATACGGAATAATAACTGAAGAGGCAATTTGAAGAAAAAAATGGAATGTCTTTATCACCAACTGCTTTATTTTTTTAGAAAATAAATAGCGTTAAAGATTTCTCTGGAGATTTTTAGATTTTTAGATTTTTGGTGAAACAAAAAATTGGAAGAGAATACACATTGGCTGTGCGGGAAGATGAGACCAAAAGTATAAAACTTTTTCTGCTCTCCGTAAACTAAAAGCCAAGTTTCAGAACAACCGGCTGCGTTACAGCAAAATGCTTGGTTCAAGGTGTGTAAAAGTATTGAGTCGTAGATTTAATGTTAATTTGATCAGGGGGCTGCCATGTTCTCACCGACCCTCAACAACGTTATCGTTTGTTGCAAACATTTCAGATTTATTTACTCACCTGCACTGGGTGCGGCCAACACTCCGTCCATCGCCCTTTTCCATTTTGAGCAAATGATTTCTCTCGATCCCATTCTTATGTCATTTCCCGATTAAATCAAAAAATCTGATGCTAAATCTGTCAAAAACGTCAACGAAAATTGTGTAGAAAATAATTAGATCAACTTAGTAACTCCAAAAAAACTGCGAGACACGAAGCTGGTGCCCTCTACTGACAGAAATCATTTTGTCATCTCTAGATTCGGTCAGCTTTGACCAGCAAATGTCACCGGCCCCATCTTCTACTTTCATAAACGACAAGAATAAGCTGAAGTGAACAAAGTTTTTTCGGTTATGGTTCTGAGGTCAGTCTTTCAAATTTAAAGATCAAAGTAAAACTTAGAAAGACTCTCTATCAAACTATTAATTACTTCCACTTAGTATAAAACTTGCTCATTTAAATTAAAAGCATTAAAACTTTTTAAAACTATTGTATTTGAACAAATCGAGATAATAACCACGTATACGTCACATACTTCGTACAATACTTTTGCAACCATTTGATTGCAAAAACAAAAGAAAAATCAAAAGCGCGACTTCACGGTAATCTCTGCATCTGTCGGAATTCCACCATTTTCTAGATTAATCTGTCGTGGAAAAAGCGCAGCAATTTTTCAGAGCGACTTATGCACCATGAATATGCTGAGAGGATTTTAAAGATAAATTTTCGCGATTAAGAAACGGTTTAAATTAAAATTACACAATTTAAAAAATTCTAAAAAGCAAACTACTTAAGTTAACGAGTCATCAGTAATCCCAATGCAAGGTCGATCGATCGCAAAGCGATTACAAGAAACGATAAGAAAGGTCCTCGATTATAGAGACAGCAGAATGTCAATCACATCGGTATTTTTTTGGAAATTTTCAAAATTCATTTTTCAAGGTTGGGTTCCCTCATTGAGACCGGCGAAAGTTGGCAGTGTGGTGGAATGGTTAGAGCGCCGTGATTTGATTAATATGGTCTCGGTTCAAAACCTGCTCGCGCCATTCTTTTATGTCCTTGAGAAAGACATCTACGACACTTTTCTTGTTTGGTAGTCTTAGCAGTTTCAATCATATCTCATTAAAATAAATTTAAAAAAATAAGTTTCAGTCATATCTCATTAAAACTAAAAAACCAAAACAAAAAAATTCAACCAGACAGCAATTCTTGGCATCTCCGAAAGCAGGTCGGGGTAATTGCTTGCACTATGTATTAGCACCTCGGTCGCTTTCCTGCTAGGTAGAAGGATGAATATAGAGATGAAATGAGATGAAATAAAAATAATGTTCAGGTTTAGGTTCTGCAAGTTGATTTTCAAAGGTTCAGTTCCGGTTCAGTTCCAGTTTGATTCAAAGAAAAGTATTAGCGGTTTATACGGATTTTGGATTCGGGTTTTGTTCAATTCCTAATTTTATAAACTATTCTTTTTGTACATTTTTGAAAGCGTATAAACTAAAACATGACTCGTTAATTGTGACAATAGACATACCAGATCAAAAGATTTTGGGTAGGGGACGAAATAATTTAGCCTGAATTATGGTTTTCTACGATTTTACCAACAAGTTTAAGCGTGACCAATGTAACCGCGCTGAATACTTAGCTTTGTTGTGTCCTTTTTGCGCCCAAAAAATCAATTTACAAGTGTTATGCTTTGAAGTAATTAAATTTATCCGAAAAAGACAATCTTTTGATTAAATCTGCTATTCGAAAATACTGTAAACTATATGGAGGTAAAATAATTTGTTGGTTGACAAGTTGACAAGTTGATCGTAGAGTACTTCAATGCCAGCTAGTGTTTCTTCACGTTTGACACTAGTGGGCGGTAAACAAAAAGAAAGTCCGTGGGACAATACAAACCGTTCAGTGTCTGATAGTTTGTAGTCAGACAAGTTTACGATGTTGTTCTGCTTGAAACTTATCTGGTTGCCAAAACGGTGTTGGTAAAGAAGACGTAGGTTGTTGCTGTTCTTCTTTTGGTTGACGGCTTCTTTTTGTTCATCTATGACTGACAGGTAACGACAGAATCGTACCAAGTCGAAGAAAGACAAAAACTGTCTAGCTTCTTGCCACAGTGAGCAACATTTAGTTCTGAGAAAAGCAGCCATTGACTAGTTTTTCTCAATTTCATCATGCATGAAGGCTCGCTCGATGTTCAGGCTTACGGTAGCGAGCAAATTTTCTACGCAAAATCTAACCGACTTCAGTAAAGTTCGCTGAGAAATGTTACCTTAAGAAAGGCTGTTTTAGAGAGAAGAGTTCGGATTCTTCCACGTGTTTTGATCAACTTGTTCAAGCATTTGAGCTGCTGATAACTGTACCGTTGACGGAAAGATTTGAATAGACGGAAATAATTTAAGAAAGACGTGTTACCTTCCCATCATCACAACAATTCCAACATTAAATCTCTCAATCCCCTTCTGTGTAAGCAAAAAGAATTCGTCTACTCTTTGAAAATTTCTTAATCTTTTTTCTCATTGGCTAACTTCTTTCAGCCAATGAGAACTCTGCTTTCCCCTTTATAACTCAGTTCGGTTTCATTTCTGCTTCATTCTGACGATTTGATGATGATGATAATGATGATGATATTTTATTCATGCTTAGTAACATTATTAAGTATATGCAATGTACATTAAGCAAAGCATGAAAAGGAAACGCGACACAACAACGAACGTTAAACATGCAGAAAGTATAGAGAGAGTTGAGAAAGAGAAAAATAAGAAGCACGGCCGCGTTACCTAATTTAAACTAAATACGTATTATTATTAAAAAGAAAAAAATGACAAAAAATGTGCAGTGCAGGAATGGTTATGTAAATCATTGGGAGGCACAACCGCCCTATATTGCTAATTATAAATTTAGCTCAAATGAGCATGGTGAGTAAAGAAAACCTCCCGAAAAGAAACCTCACCAGGTCCGGAAACCTTTTCTGGATGCACTGCAAATACACAAACATGGAAATAAAACAAAATATACTTATATATATATATACACAATATATATACATTTTGAATAGAGAATAAAGAAATATAAAGTTTAGAAAAGAATAGAACATGCCAACTGTGTAAATTGATTTGAATAATTAGTTAAAAATAAGATTGATTGTCCATTCAACGGTTTGAATTTGTTATATCAATTGATTCCAATTCTCTTGCGTAGCATACACTCTTTCTTGATATAGATTGAAACTGTTTTGAAAATTGTGGCTTGATTGAGATTTGATAAGAAAACCAATCTTGATGATTACTCTTTAGAAAGACATGTGCTTGAACTTCCTGAATTCATTTTTATCTGAAATAAAAATGCTTTCCCGCAGTAAGTAGCTCACTAAAATTATTAAATTTAGATCTTATTGAATATTTAATTATACACTATTTCTAGTTTACAGATGTATAAAAGCAATACCTTCATGCACTGTCAAGTTATGGCGCCGAAAAGACAAAGCGCTATTAAGACGTGGTCATAGTTTTATAACTTAATTTGTAAAATCTTTTATTGATCTTTATTTATATTGATTCATTGAGTAGGAATTTTTTAAGATTGTTTCTGAAACATTTGAAAGTCAGGTTGCTAGTTTTTAAATTGGCTGGGAGAGAATTCCAAATGAAAGGGCATTGATAAGAAAAAGATTGTTTTGCAATAGTTGTTTTACAATGATGTGTTATGTATTGAGCTTTGTTCTTGTTTTGTATTTGCATGGATTTAAATGCAAATTACAACTATAAGCAGGAGATTTGTCTCCACCTTGTATTAGTTTGAACATAAGGGACGCAGTTTTCAATTTATATAATTGATTTATTTTTAAAATGTTGCATTGTTTCATAATGCCATTTATGTTGGAACAATAGGGCAATTCGAATACCATTCTCAAGAATTTGTTACAAATTTGCTGAAGCTTTGTAATTAGAGTTGAATTACCAAAACACCAGTTTGAATTGCAATATTGGAGGTGACTGTTAATTAGAGAATGATACAGAAGGAGAAGTGAATCCTTGTGTTCCGTTCCTAAAAATTGCCCACATTATGTATATTCACAATCTCATAAAAAATCTCTTTGATTTCGCTTTGGTCCGGCTCAAATAGCCTAAGAAATAACGGTTTTATAAACAATTTAAATAATTTACATTTAGTTATAAAAAAATGGCAACACTGCTTAGTTTCTTGAGTCATGGAGAACATTCGAAATTTCCGCTTGACCTGTTTTCGCATGTGACGCAATAATGCTTATTTGTGATTGGTGATTGCCTTCATTGAGTAAATTTCAGAACGATCGAGAAACCTTACCGACTGGTATAAATAAAACTCGCTGGAAAGCAGTATTATGATTCGATAATTCGTTGTGGTAACTTAGAATTAAAAAATTGTTAACTTTGTGAAGTCATAGTTTTTGAACGCAAGTCTTTGGTTGTCTACGTGATTGTGAAGAAGTAAGCTGAAGAGTTAAGCTACTGAATCTGTATTTGCTGTTGAATTTATACTATTGTGGGCTCCTAAGTGAATTGGGGCATAATTTATTAATAAAGAAGATATTGTGGTAGTCTGAGCTGTGATTTAGCTAGACTATATTTTTGCTGTCGCTGGTTCGAAGGTCAGATCCAGCAAGAAGATTAAGAATTTTATCTTTTAGTAGACACCGAGATTGCGTTATCGGCGAGGCCTTTTTTACAGGCGCCGAAAGGTTAGATGATTAAATAACGTACTAAGTTACCGAATTAACTTCTACAAAATTTAAAAAACTTTTTACCAGCGAAACATAAATTTCAAAAACTCTCCAAAATTTAAAAAACTAAAATTTGTGGAAGTAACACCTTGTTTACAAGTGATTTTATTTTGCACACTACACCATAACAGCTTCTTAGCTTTGAAATCAAGTATTTCATGTGTAGACTCCAGGAAAGATTATTGTGAATAAATACACCCAGAAATTTTAGAGAATTTACCTGATCAATTTGTCTGTTTCTTATTGACAAAGAATGTTACCTCCAACATTTGATTTTGGAGTACTAAAAAGCATAAATTTAGTTTTTTCAATATTTATTGACAATTTATTAAAAACCAGCCATCGATCAATTAATTTCATCTCTGATTGCATGAGTTGGAATAGAGTTAATGTATTTTTATGGCTGGTCAAAACAGTTGTATCGTCAGCAAACATAATGGCTTTGCTTAAACAATTGTTAAAATCATTCACATATATAAGAAACAGGAGTGGGCCTAAAATAGACCTTTGTGAAAAACCCATGGTTGATGAATTGTTTGTGGATGATAAAATACCAGAACACACAACTTGTTGTTTTCTGTTGAGTAAATAGTTTTTGAACCAGATGCTTGTCCTCTTATTCCATAGTGGTCGAGTTTTTTAGTAGTATTTCAATGCTAATTGTATCAAATGCTTTTGATAAATTCAGGAAAATAGCAAGGCTTTTTCCGTTTTTGTTGAATGAATTGGTGATGCTATTTATGAGAAGCAAAATAGCTTGGGAAGTAGAACATTTTTTTCTGAAACGAAATTGATTTTCGAAAAAAATTATGTCTGTTTAAAAAACTAATTACTCTGCGGTACATTATTTTTTCTAAAATTTTGGAAATATTTGAAAGTAAGCTGATAGGCCTATAGTTATTTATGTCACTAGCATCACCCTTTTTATACAAGGGTATAATCTTGGCAATTTTGAAACCATTAATTACTTTACCAGTAGAAAGAGAAAGGTTGAATATATGTGAAAGTGCCATGATAATATTATCAGGAGAAGATTGCAGTAATTTAAGTGGGATGTTGTGTCAATAAAGAAGCGGTTTTGTTCGTTGCAGCTTCTATTCAAGGGCGGCTTATATTGTTTTTTTTAATCAATTTGTGCGGTTTCTATTCGAGGGCGGCTTCTATTCAAGAAAATACGGTACACTTAATAATGTTACAAAGCATGAATAAAATATCATCATCATCATCATCAAAGCCACTTGAGCATAACCTTTTGTTTTTGGCTGATGATATAAATTTATGCTGATTTAAGGTTATATAAATTTTGAAATTAACTGTAAATTGTTCAATTTATATAACCTTATATCACCATAAATTTTTATCATCAGCTAAAAGCAAAAGGTTAAACTAAGGTTAAGCACTACAGAAAGCTGCAAATTTGTAAAACTAATGTGGACATTATAAATCAAAAATCTTTAAAACTGGACACGAGTAGTAGTATGTAACGATTTTTTTGGTGAGTTTTTACGCTAGTGGCGCTAGAGAGCAGGTGGAGCGGTGGAGCATATGACGTCATCGCATGAGCGGTGGCGCTAGAGAGCGGTGACGGAGGGTGGCGCTAGAGAGCAGTGACGGATCCGAATCCTATTCCTAATCCTACTCCTATTTCTAATCCTACTCCTATTCCTAATCCTACTCCTATTCCTAATCCTACTCCTATTCCTAATCCTACTCCTATTCCTAATCCTAATCCTATTCCTAATCCTACTCCTATTCCTAATCCTACTCCTATTCCTAATCCTACTCCTATTCCTAATCCTAATCCTATTCCTAATCCTACTCCTATTCCTAATCCTACTCCTATTCCTAATCCTAATCCTAATCCTATTCCTAATCCTACTCCTATTCCTAATCCTACTCCTATTCCTAATCCTACTCCTATTCCTAATCCTACTCCTATTCCTAATCCTACTCCTATTCCTAATCCTACTCCTAATCCTAATCCTATTCTTATTCCTAATCCTACTCCTATTCCTAATCCTACTCCTATTCCTAATCCTACTCCTATTCCTAATCCTACTCCTAATCCTACTCCTATTTCTTATCCTACTCCTATTCCTAATCCTATTTCTATTCTTATTTCTATTCCTAAGAAAGACGATGATCTTGAGTTCAATTCTTAGCCAAGACAATATAAAACCTAAACCTAAGACATACAGTAATCCTGAGTTGGATTCCTTCCCTAGATAATATAAAACCAAACCCTAAGAAAGACAGAAGTCCTGAGTTTGACTCCCAACCAAGACAGCGAAGCTGTAAATCCTAATTCTAAGAAAGGTCCTGAGTTCAAATCTTATCCAAGACAATATAAATCCTAACCCTAAGAAAACCAGTGGTCTTGAGTTTGACTCCCACCCAAGATAATATTAAACCAAAACCTAAGAACAGCAGTAGTCCTGAGTTAGATTCCCACCCAAGACAGTATAAACTCTAACCTTAAGAAAGTCAGTAGTTCTGGGTTTGATCCCCAACCAAGATAATATCAATTTAAATTTTAAGAAAGGCAGAAGTCCTGAGTTAGATTCCCACCCAAGACAGTATAAACTCTAACCTTAAGAAAATTAGTAGTCCTGAGTTGGATTCCTTCCCTAGATAATATAAAACCAAACCCTAAGAAAGACAGAAGTCCTGAGTTTGACTCCCAACCAAAACAGCGAAGCTGTAAATCCTAATCCTAAGAAAACCAGTAGTCCTGGGTTTGATCCCCAACCAAGATAATATCAATTTAAATCTTAAGAAAAACTGTTGTCCTGAGTTGGATTCCTTCCCTAGATAATATAAAACCAAACCCTAAGAAAGACAGAAGTCTTGAGTTTGACTCCCAACCAAAACAGCGAAGCTGTAAATCCTAATCCTAAGAAAACCAGTAGTCTTGAGTTTGATCCCCAACCAAGATAATATAAATTTAAATTTTAAGAAGGGCAGAAGTCCTGAGTTAGATTCCCACCCAAGACAGTATAAACTCTAACCTTAAGAAAGTCAGTAGTTCTGGGTTTGATCCCCAACCAAGATAATATCAATTTAAATCTTAAGAAAAACTGTTGTCCTGAGTTGGATTCTCAACCAAGATAATAGAAATCTTAATGCTAAGAAAAACAGTGGTCCTGAGTTGGATTCCTACCAAGACAATATAATCTCTAAGCCTAAGAGAGACGGTGGTCCTAAGTTTGACTCCTACCCAAGATAATATTAAACCAAACCCTAAGAACAGCAGTAGTCCTGAGTTCGTTTCTGGTCCAAGACTTCAAAACAAGACATAAGATTATTTCAAGACATTCTGCAAGATTTTAAAGCAATAAAACAAAGCTTTTCCTGTTTTTAAGTGCTCCATAGAAAAACACCTGCCAAAATATGTTCCACAAAGGGCAAGTTTGGACAAGTCAGGTCAATACACAATTTTCCTATGGGGAATTCCCTAGGTTTTTACCGGGCTTGTTTGTATAGGTTTCTTTGTGCATTGCAAACTTAGTCTTGATTTTTGTTATATCTATGTTCAATTTCTCAATTTTTCCCTAAAAAAGTTTGGTTTTTCGATACTTTTATTCAATTTAAAACTTTTTTCTAAAAAAACCTTGATTTTTATTATAACTTTTAGTTTTTTCTAATCAATCTTAATTTTTTATAACTATCTTCAAATTTTTTATAGGCGAGCTTGATTTTGTTATACTTATGCTCAATTTTTCAAAAATTTTTCTTACACAACCTTGGTTTTTGTTACAACTATCTTCAATTTTTTCTAGACAAATTCGATTTTTATTATACTTTTGTTGAAATTTTAAAAGTTTTTCTTTAGACAACCTTGACTTTTGTTACACATTTGTTTAATTCTTCAAACATTTTCTTAGTCAACCGTGATTTTTAGATACCTATTTTAATTTTTTTCTAAACAAGTTTGATTTTTGCTATACCCTTGTTGAATTTTTCCAAACTTTTCTTTGTCAACCATGATTTTTATTATACTTTTGTTGAATTTTTAAAAGTTTATCTTGATTTTCGTCATTCCTATCTTCAATTTTCTCCTATACAAGCTTGATTTTTGTTACACCCTTGTTGAATTTTTCAAAATTTTTCCTTGTCAACCATGATTTTTATTATATCTTTGTTGAAATTTTAAAAGTTTTTCTTTAGACAACCTTGATTTTTGTCACACATTTGTTTAATTCTTCAAACATTTTCTTAGTCAACCGCGATTTTTAGATATTTATCTTCAATTTTTTCTTGACAACCTCGATTTTTGTTATACCTAACCTTAATTTTTCTTGTCAACCTTGATTTTTTGTCATACCGGTGTTTAATTTTTCTTAACAATCATGGTTTTTGTCATACCTTTGTTTAATTTTTCTTGGTAACCTTGATTTTTGTCATTCCTAACCTCAATTTCTTCTAAAGAAACTTGATTTTTGTTATACCTTCGCTTAATTTTTTTCTAAACAACCTTGTTTTTTGTCAAACCTTTGCTTAATTTTTCCTAGGCAACCTTGATTTTTGTCATATCTACCTTCAATTTTTCTTGGTAACCTTGATTTTTGTCATATCTAACCTCAATTTCTTCGAGACAAACTTGATTTTTGTTGCACCCACCTTCAATTTTTTTTCTAAACAACCTTGGTTTTTATTATAACTATCTTCAATTTTTTCTTAACAACCTCGATTTTGTTATACTTTTGTTTAACTTTTCTTGAAAAACTTAATTTTTTATAACTATCTTCAATTTTTTTTCCTCGGCAATCTTGATTTTGCTATATCTACGTTTAATTTTTACTTGGTAACCTTGATTTTTCTCATAACTTTGTTTAATTTTTTCTTGGCAACCTCGATTTTTGTCACACCTATCTTTAATTTTTCTTAACAATCTTAATTTTTGTCATACCTAAACTCAATTTCTTTCTAAATAACCTTGATTTTGGTCATAACTTTGTTTAATTTTCTTGGTAATCTTGGTTTTTGTCATACCTAGCCTCAATTTCTTCTAGACAAACTTGATTTTGTTATACCTTTGCTTAATTTTTTCTTGATAACCTCGATTTTTATTATACTTATCTTCCATTTTTTCTAAACTGTCTTGTTTTTGTTATACCTAATTTCAATTTTTTTCTTGACATTCTCAATTTTCCTTATACCTTTATTTAATTTTTTCTTGGCAACCTTGATTTTTATCATACCTTTGTTTAATTTTTCTTAACAATCTTGATTTTCTTGCACCTACTTTCAATTTTTTTCTAAACAAGCTTGCTTTTTGTCATACCTTTGTTTAATTTTTCTTAACAATCTTGGTTTTGTTGCACCTACCTTTAATTTTTTTTCTAGACAAACTTGATTTTGTTATATCTACGCTTAATTTTTTTCTTGGTAACCTTGATTTTTGTTATACCTTTGCTTAATTTTTTCTTGGCAACCTTGATTTTTAGATACCTACATTTAATTTTTCCCTAAGAAAGCTTGATTTTTAGGTACCTTTATTCAATTTTTATCTAAGCAGTCTTGATTTTTTTTATACCCAATCTCAATTTTTCTTTAAGCAACCTTGATTTTTATTATGTTTAACTTTTTTTTTTTCTAAACAAGCTTGATTTTTGTTACACCCTTGTTGAATTTTTTTTTTTTTTTTTTTCTTGGCAACCTTGATTTTTACTCACAGTCAAAGTAATCGTTAAAAGTTTGAATTTTTATTGATAGGATATTTGTGTTCAATAAACAGATGTTTCATAAAAAAAAAATTCGTCTTTCTTCTTTAGTAAACCGAATTCAAACATAGTTATTATTTTTATGTTGTATGAATTTAATTTCTAGTGTTATCATTTTAATTGTTTCAAAAATGAATTCAGTTCCAACTACGTTTAATCTTTTGGTCATTTTTATAAACTATTAATAAGAAAACTACCCGTAATATATGTAAGCGTGACCATATGCTTTTGATAATTGCGTCTCTTACACAGAAGCTGACCGTATCCTGTTCATAGCGTATTGCGTTTCCTGACGTATTCATGATCGGAGTTTGAAAATCTGGTTACCTTAATTTCCAGAGTAAAAATAGAGTAAGCGAAAATTTTTGTAATACACCTTAATTTTTATAGTTTTTAACAATTTTCAGTAAAAAGGAAAATTTATTACAAGCTTGACCCAAAAAAAAATCTAATTTCAAAACACCGCTTAGTTTGATCCCCAATCAATTGCAACCGTTTATGTTAAAAAGTTTTACATTTTTTCACTTTTACTAAAGAAATTCATCATAAAACTGATCATTTTAATTCATTTTACCAACTAAATTTTCTAAACTTAACATAAAATTTGAAATCAAATAAGGCCAACGTAAGTAAGATCAATTCCAAGAAAAATCAGTTGTATTTTGAAAATATATTAAGATTTATTCTATCAAGTCCTATCACAGATAGTTCTTATGTCTAAATGAAAACAAACCAAGCTGAAATTATTTAATAAATTTATTGACTAGCTCGAAATCTGAAAATAAACCTTTGAAAAATCAGGATTTTTTTAAAAAATAGCTAAAAATTTGCTTTCAGGATACGGTTTTGCTTGGGGTAACAAAGAAACCAACAAATTCACTCTTTTATCTTGAACGTCGCTAACCTCTAAGAAAAACTAGACGATGTCAAAGAAAACGTCTACGGATATTAAAAATTAAACTTTTAAATTTCGTTTTCCACAATAACGTTTTGTGGTCAATTATTGCACTAGTTTAACCAAAAAATACTTTAGTTTTTTCTTTAACCCAAATAAATGTTTTAACCAAAAACTTCATGAATCGATATTAAAAATTGATCCACGAATATAATTTTATACAGTTTTCACACGGAGGTTTTGCGGTTAGGTGCTAAAATTGTAAAAACTTTGAGCCTAATTGTCACCATTTTAAAATTCTCTCACATTGTAAAGTTTTTTGTATGGAAACACTAGATTCTTTTTACGTGAAAAAATTTAACTTTTTGAAAGACCGACCTTTTTTTCAAGTGTCTTAAAAGTTACAAAAACACTAGCTTAAAAAATCTAAAAAATTTTTCTTGAAAAGTGTACATTTCTTTGTTGCAGAAGTTTAGTTTTTAGAACCAAACCCTAAAAAATTCTACTTTATGTTAGATTTTTACTATTTTTAATACATAGCAACAATTCAATCTCAAATTTTTTGTCACAATTGTTTTCTTAATTGCGCAAATGTTGTAATTTTGTCAAACTCTTTAATTGTTGCACAGAAGCAAATATTTCGACTTTTGCACAGTTCTCATTTTACTTAGTTTTTTCTTTCCAAAGTGAAAAGAGTTGCATTAAAACCTTTAACTAAACATCAATTTGTTTGTTTTAATTACTAAGCAACAACACAAACATTTCAAAGTTAACTAACAAAAAGTTGACTAATCAAGTTTAATAGACTCATGAAAAGATATCAATTTTTGACTTAAAGAGTTTTTCACCTTGTTACCTAAACGTTTTCAATCTACTTTGCATTAAAAAGGTGTTTAGCATCACAAAATTTCACGAGATTTTCTCAAGTTGAAACCGTCTTGATTGAAAAATTTGGCGTTAAAAGTTGTTTGATTTGCAAATCAATATCTGTTTTTAGCAACTGTTTATTCATCACGGATGCTTTAAATTAATTTTATGATAAAAATCAGTCAACCTTACAAATTTTAACTAGTTGAAACCGTTTGCAGCAAAAGATTTTGAATGAAGACCGTCATTGGACTTAGACACACCTTATTGAAGCGATTTTAGAGCTGCAAACCAAGAAAGTTTTAAACTAAGTTTGGTGTTTTTCGCGCGCATTGCATAAATTTTTTACAAAGAAGCAATATGCAGTTTTTGGCGGGAGCTCTTGAGCATCATCAAGATTTCCTCAATGACCAGTTGTCTATCTCTAAAACAAAAGACCAACGTACTCCGCCTGTCACCCGACGATTACCACGAACTAGAGACTATCACCAACCGGTGAAAGAGTTGAAAATAGGAAAAAAACAACTGTTATAACAAAGCAAAAATGGGAAAAAATAAAAATAAAAAAATAAAAAAATAATCCATGCGGTTCACCATTTATAAGTTTTGTTTTGAGATGAGTTGCTCCATTTCAATAAAATGAATTCTATCGAACAACGGTTTTATTCTTTTGGAGGTTTTTTTAGCGAAAATTTTAAAAGAAGCCTCGCAAGGGCTGGCTTTTCTCAATGTCTGGGGACCGGTTTCCCCGATGCCGTGATATGCAACGTATGCATCTTGAAGCTCGTCAATCTTGACGAATGGATGGATTTTGAAGCAATACATGCGCAGTAAGCTTTTATTCATTAAGAAATGTATACAACAATTTGTAAATTAAAGAGTTTCTTGTGGAACAATTCGTGAAAAAATCGCTCTATTTTAATTGTTTATACGTTGATACAAGAGATTTTGAAAATAATGTCTTATCGTTCACGCTGGCAATAGAGTAATAGAAATTGAAATACCACACGTCATCGAGATTTTCTAATAATATCCAATTTTTCTTAATATTTGTAAAATTGATTGATTGTCGCGCATGTGTTTTTGTTGACGCAGTTAAAATATTTGTGAAAAAAGTATACTTAATATATTTAATTAATGTAAAATAAATGTATAAAAAGAAGAAATTTTTGTTAAATCTGGTTGCTGTGGTTTTAAAATATAAATATTCAGAGTTTATACGTTTTGTCGCGTCATCAAAGTGTCAACTGTACTGAAATCTACAAAGTTTGAATATTATTAAACAACTAAAAACATTGTTTAAACTTTTTCAGTTTACGACCAACATGTGAGTTTTTGGGGCAATTGAGGGTGAGCGAGGCGGCGCGGGAGTGGGCTGCTTTCGGATCACCCGATCAATTAATTTTTGAAGATGGACGTTGGAGAGTAGAAGCAACCGACGCTTCGTCGAATATTTACTTCTCACCTCCCCAACACTCCACAATAACTTTCCCTCGTGTTGACCTATCGTCTCCACCACCTCCTCCCAACTTCCAAATTCAAAATCTCGCAACTTGTTGCATTTGTTTGGATGCGCTGAGGGAGGTGGTTGTTTTTCCGTGTCTTCACTTGGCTACTTGTCGTCGTTGTCACGACCGATTAGAGCGTCGTTGCTGTGTCTGCAGAAGTAATGTTTTAGATTTTATATGTGTTGTGCTTGCATGATAAATAGTTTTGATAAAGTTTGATGTTTATTTCAGCGAAGACTAATGAGGTTTAAATGTGAAGCACTATCTTTTACGTTTATATTTTATCAAAAAATTGCCTGCCAGCATAAAAAGAGTAATTCATTTAGTGCTTTCAATAAAAAAACAAAAATTTTCTCTCTTGAAGAACTATCTTACACCTAAACTATTTGCTTCCTCATGCAACTTGTTGTTGGTTTTCTTTCTTTTATGTTTCAGGAAATCATCTATACGTTCGAAGAAAACAGTGCTCCGACGATTCAACTGCCTTACCGTCACTGATTGGAATAATTTTGCAAGAAATTTGTCTTGATTTTATATCAACACGTTTATAATTTCATTAATCTTTCGTTCAGTAATGACAATATTATTTAATTCTCTTTTTATTTAATTCTTTGTTGTACTGAGGCATTTGTTCTTTGAAATGATCATATGATCCAGAACAGGATTTCTTTCGGTGGGTTTGTTTGCCTGTTCGGCTGGTGGAGTATGTTCAAACTTTCACTTATTTTGAGGCTTGATCATATTCTATGAGCCACACTCTGCTATGGTCCCACCAATGCACCGCCCCCACGGCAGAGTTTCGTTTTTATCAAATAACCTCAACATAACTTAATTTTTAATGTGTTTCTTATTTTTATCTTCCTTTCATTGCTATCTTAGCAAACTACAACGTACATTCGTTTTGTTGTTTCTTCTTTTTTCTAATCCACAGTCTTACGCTTATCATTAAATTATAGTTGCATTTTTATTATGTGGCGGAGCAAAAATAAAAGAAAACTGAACTGAACTGAACTGAACTGAAAATTGATAAAAATGAAAACAATAACACATCAAAAACTGCATATTGCTTCTTTGTAAAAAATTTATGCAATGCGCGCGAAAAACACCAAACTTAGTTTAAAACTTTCTTGGTTTGCAGCTCTAAAATCGCTTCAATAAGGTGTGTCTAAGTCCAATGACGGTCTTCATTCAAAATCTTTTGCTGCAAACGGTTTCAACTAGTTAAAATTTGTAAGGTTGACTGATTTTTATCATAAAATTAATTTAAAGCATCCGTGATGAATAAACAGTTGCTAAAAACAGATATTGATTTGCAAATCAAACAACTTTTAACGCCAAATTTTTCAATCAAGACGGTTTCAACTTGAGAAAATCTCGTGAAATTTTGTGATGCTAAACACCTTTTTAATGCAAAGTAGATTGAAAACGTTTAGGTAACAAGGTGAAAAACTCTTTAAGTCAAAAATTGATATCTTTTCATGAGTCTATTAAACTTGATTAGTCAACTTTTTGTTAGTTAACTTTGAAATGTTTGTGTTGTTGCTTAGTAATTAAAACAAACAAATTGATGTTTAGTTAAAGGTTTTAATGCAACTCTTTTCACTTTGGAAAGAAAAAACTAAGTAAAATGAGAACTGTGCAAAAGTCGAAATATTTGCTTCTGTGCAACAATTAAAGAGTTTGACAAAATTACAACATTTGCGCAATTAAGAAAACAATTGTGACAAAAAATTTGAGATTGAATTGTTGCTATGTATTAAAAATAGTAAAAATCTAACATAAAGTAGAATTTTTTAGGGTTTGGTTCTAAAAACTAAACTTCTGCAACAAAGAAATGCACACTTTTCAAGAAAAATTTTTTAGATTTTTTAAGCTAGTGTTTTTGTAACTTTTAAGACACTTGAAAAAAAGGTCGGTCTTTCAAAAAGTTAAATTTTTTCACGTAAAAAGAATCTAGTGTTTCCATACAAAAAACTTTACAATGTGAGAGAATTTTAAAATGGTGACAATTAGGCTCAAAGTTTTTACAATTTTAGCACCTAACCGCAAAACCTCCGTGTGAAAACTGTATAAAATTATATTCGTGGATCAATTTTTAATATCGATTCATGAAGTTTTTGGTTAAAACATTTATTTGGGTTAAAGAAAAAACTAAAGTATTTTTTGGTTAAACTAGTGCAATAATTGACCACAAAACGTTATTGTGGAAAACGAAATTTAAAAGTTTAATTTTTAATATCCGTAGACGTTTTCTTTGACATCGTCTAGTTTTTCTTAGAGGTTAGCGACGTTCAAGATAAAAGAGTGAATTTGTTGGTTTCTTTGTTACCCCAAGCAAAACCGTATCCTGAAAGCAAATTTTTAGCTATTTTTTAAAAAAATCCTGATTTTTCAAAGGTTTATTTTCAGATTTCGAGCTAGTCAATAAATTTATTAAATAATTTCAGCTTGGTTTGTTTTCATTTAGACATAAGAACTATCTGTGATAGGACTTGATAGAATAAATCTTAATATATTTTCAAAATACAACTGATTTTTCTTGGAATTGATCTTACTTACGTTGGCCTTATTTGATTTCAAATTTTATGTTAAGTTTAGAAAATTTAGTTGGTAAAATGAATTAAAATGATCAGTTTTATGATGAATTTCTTTAGTAAAAGTGAAAAAATGTAAAACTTTTTAACATAAACGGTTGCAATTGATTGGGTTGCTTAAAGAAAAATTGAGATTGGGTATAAAAAAAATCAAGACTGCTTAGATAAAAATTGAATAAAGGTACCTAAAAATCAAGCTTTCTTAGGGAAAAATTAAATGTAGGTATCTAAAAATCAAGGTTGCCAAGAAAAAATTAAGCAAAGGTATAACAAAAATCAAGGTTACCAAGAAAAAAATTAAGCGTAGATATAACAAAATCAAGTTTGTCTAGAAAAAAAATTAAAGGTAGGTGCAACAAAACCAAGATTGTTAAGAAAAATTAAACAAAGGTATGACAAAAAGCAAGCTTGTTTAGAAAAAAATTGAAAGTAGGTGCAAGAAAATCAAGATTGTTAAGAAAAATTAAACAAAGGTATGATAAAAATCAAGGTTGCCAAGAAAAAATTAAATAAAGGTATAAGGAAAATTGAGAATGTCAAGAAAAAAATTGAAATTAGGTATAACAAAAACAAGACAGTTTAGAAAAAATGGAAGATAAGTATAATAAAAATCGAGGTTATCAAGAAAAAATTAAGCAAAGGTATAACAAAATCAAGTTTGTCTAGAAGAAATTGAGGCTAGGTATGACAAAAACCAAGATTACCAAGAAAATTAAACAAAGTTATGACCAAAATCAAGGTTATTTAGAAAGAAATTGAGTTTAGGTATGACAAAAATTAAGATTGTTAAGAAAAATTAAAGATAGGTGTGACAAAAATCGAGGTTGCCAAGAAAAAATTAAACAAAGTTATGAGAAAAATCAAGGTTACCAAGTAAAAATTAAACGTAGATATAGCAAAATCAAGATTGCCGAGGAAAAAAAATTGAAGATAGTTATAAAAAATTAAGTTTTTCAAGAAAAGTTAAACAAAAGTATAACAAAATCGAGGTTGTTAAGAAAAAATTGAAGATAGTTATAATAAAAACCAAGGTTGTTTAGAAAAAAAATTGAAGGTGGGTGCAACAAAAATCAAGTTTGTCTCGAAGAAATTGAGGTTAGATATGACAAAAATCAAGGTTACCAAGAAAAATTGAAGGTAGATATGACAAAAATCAAGGTTGCCTAGGAAAAATTAAGCAAAGGTTTGACAAAAAACAAGGTTGTTTAGAAAAAAATTAAGCGAAGGTATAACAAAAATCAAGTTTCTTTAGAAGAAATTGAGGTTAGGAATGACAAAAATCAAGGTTACCAAGAAAAATTAAACAAAGGTATGACAAAAACCATGATTGTTAAGAAAAATTAAACACCGGTATGACAAAAAATCAAGGTTGACAAGAAAAATTAAGGTTAGGTATAACAAAAATCGAGGTTGTCAAGAAAAAATTGAAGATAAATATCTAAAAATCGCGGTTGACTAAGAAAATGTTTGAAGAATTAAACAAATGTGTGACAAAAATCAAGGTTGTCTAAAGAAAAACTTTTAAAATTTCAACAAAGATATAATAAAAATCATGGTTGACAAGGAAAAATTTTGAAAAATTCAACAAGGGTGTAACAAAAATCAAGCTTGTATAGGAGAAAATTGAAGATAGGAATGACGAAAATCAAGATAAACTTTTAAAAATTCAACAAAAGTATAATAAAAATCATGGTTGACAAAGAAAAGTTTGGAAAAATTCAACAAGGGTATAGCAAAAATCAAACTTGTTTAGAAAAAAATTAAAATAGGTATCTAAAAATCACGGTTGACTAAGAAAATGTTTGAAGAATTAAACAAATGTGTAACAAAAGTCAAGGTTGTCTAAAGAAAAACTTTTAAAATTTCAACAAAAGTATAATAAAAATCGAATTTGTCTAGAAAAAATTGAAGATAGTTGTAACAAAAACCAAGGTTGTGTAAGAAAAATTTTTGAAAAATTGAGCATAAGTATAACAAAATCAAGCTCGCCTATAAAAAATTTGAAGATAGTTATAAAAAATTAAGATTGATTAGAAAAAACTAAACAAAGTTATAATAAAAATCAAGGTTTTTTTAGAAAAAAGTTTTAAAATTGAATAAAAGTATCGAAAAACCAAACTTTTTTAGGGAAAAATTGAGAAATTGAACATAGATATAACAAAAATCAAGACTAAGTTTGCAATGCACAAAGAAACCTATACAAACAAGCCCGGTAAAAACCTAGGGAATTCCCCATAGGAAAATTGTGTATTGACCTGACTTGTCCAAACTTGCCCTTTGTGGAACATATTTTGGCAGGTGTTTTTCTATGGAGCACTTAAAAACAGGAAAAGCTTTGTTTTATTGCTTTAAAATCTTGCAGAATGTCTTGAAATAATCTTATGTCTTGTTTTGAAGTCTTGGACCAGAAACGAACTCAGGACTACTGCTGTTCTTAGGGTTTGGTTTAATATTATCTTGGGTAGGAGTCAAACTTAGGACCACCGTCTCTCTTAGGCTTAGAGATTATATTGTCTTGGTAGGAATCCAACTCAGGACCACTGTTTTTCTTAGCATTAAGATTTCTATTATCTTGGTTGAGAATCCAACTCAGGACAACAGTTTTTCTTAAGATTTAAATTGATATTATCTTGGTTGGGGATCAAACCCAGAACTACTGACTTTCTTAAGGTTAGAGTTTATACTGTCTTGGGTGGGAATCTAACTCAGGACTTCTGCCTTTCTTAAAATTTAAATTTATATTATCTTGGTTGGGGATCAAACTCAAGACTACTGGTTTTCTTAGGATTAGGATTTACAGCTTCGCTGTTTTGGTTGGGAGTCAAACTCAAGACTTCTGTCTTTCTTAGGGTTTGGTTTTATATTATCTAGGGAAGGAATCCAACTCAGGACAACAGTTTTTCTTAAGATTTAAATTGATATTATCTTGGTTGGGGATCAAACCCAGGACTACTGGTTTTCTTAGGATTAGGATTTACAGCTTCGCTGTTTTGGTTGGGAGTCAAACTCAGGACTTCTGTCTTTCTTAGGGTTTGGTTTTATATTATCTAGGGAAGGAATCCAACTCAGGACTACTAATTTTCTTAAGGTTAGAGTTTATACTGTCTTGGGTGGGAATCTAACTCAGGACTTCTGCCTTTCTTAAAATTTAAATTGATATTATCTTGGTTGGGGATCAAACCCAGGACTACTGACTTTCTTAAGGTTAGAGTTTATACTGTCTTGGGTGGGAATCTAACTCAGGACTACTGCTGTTCTTAGGTTTTGGTTTAATATTATCTTGGGTGGGAGTCAAACTCAAGACCACTGGTTTTCTTAGGGTTAGGATTTATATTGTCTTGGATAAGATTTGAACTCAGGACCTTTCTTAGAATTAGGATTTACAGCTTCGCTGTCTTGGTTGGGAGTCAAACTCAGGACTTCTGTCTTTCTTAGGGTTTGGTTTTATATTATCTAGGGAAGGAATCCAACTCAGGACTACTGTATGTCTTAGGTTTAGGTTTTATATTGTCTTGGCTAAGAATTGAACTCAGGATCATCGTCTTTCTTAGGAATAGAAATAAGAATAGAAATAGGATTAGGAATAGGAGTAGGATAAGAAATAGGAGTAGGATTAGGAATAGGAGTAGGATTAGGAGTAGGATTAGGAATAGGAGTAGGATTAGGAATAGGAGTAGGATTAGGAATAGGAGTAGGATTAGGAATAGGAGTAGGATTAGGAATAGGAGTAGGATTAGGAATAAGAATAGGATTAGGATTAGGAATAGGAGTAGGATTAGGAATAGGAGTAGGATTAGGAATAGGAGTAGGATTAGGAATAGGAGTAGGATTAGGAATAGGAGTAGGATTAGGAATAGGAGTAGGATTAGGAATAGGAGTAGGATTAGGAATAGGAGTAGGATTAGGAATAGGAGTAGGATTAGGAATAGGAGTAGGATTAGGAATAGGAGTAGGATTAGGAATAGGAGTAGGATTAGGAATAGGAGTAGGATTAGGAATAGGAGTAGGATTAGGAATAGGAGTAGGATTAGAAATAGGATTAGGAATAGGAATAGGATTCGGATCCGTCACTGCTCTCTAGCGCCACCCTCCGTCACCGCTCTCTAGCGCCACCGCTCATGCGATGACGTCATATGCTCCACCGCTCCACCTGCTCTCTAGCGCCACTAGCGTAAAAACTCACCAAAAAAATCGTTACATACTACTGACACGTTTTAATTTTAGTATTTGCTTAAAGATTAAAGCTTCTTTTAAAATCTAAGTAATTCAAACCCCTAAATAAATCTGGTCATATGTAAAAATCAAAAAATTACATAAGCCTGTGGTAAATGTTAAGGTATGTGCATGAATATTTAGTTAACTCTTAACACATTCATTTATTTATTTTAGGTACAAGAAGATCCATATTATAAACCCACATATATTTATATACAAAATTTATAAAATTAAAAAAAACTAAAGTTTTAAAGAGATATTAATAAAAATACAAAAAATATATAGATTTGTTAAACAAAAACTCCCCCAAAGCTTGCTATTCTTTTTAATCAATCATCAGAAGAACTTATCTTAATTTATATTTCATCAAAACATATCTCTAAAACCTGTTTCATCTTGGTAAAGAATCATCAAAGGGTCTTATTTTCTTTGAATTACCTTGCTGCCAAGACTATAACAACTAAAAATCAGCCGCAGTTACAGTCTCTTCTCATTCCTAAAAAATTTTAAACAAGCTACGAACTGTCGTTTGTGCAGCTCCATCTCTAGATAAAATTTGCCTTTGTGATATCTAGAAGTCACGCGACATTTAATGTTTCTTTGTTTTTTTAAATGCCTGGTGCCATTGAGCTGCAACCCAGCCATCGGAGGCACTTTTCTGTGTGTCTTGATGCCGGTCCCAAATTTGGGAGGTTGCGGGAGGAAGGGCATACGGCGTAAAACATTTTTGCCAGATTATACAAATGCGTATTGTTGATAAATCCATACCAGATCGGTCGCGTCCTGGGTTACCAACGACCGCCTCAGGTATCGCACACCAGGGCACCTATGGAAATTATGCTACTGCTAGTGAAAACAAGAGCAGAAAGAGGAAGGAGAGTAAAGAGACAGCGGGATGTGTGGAAAGGAAGACGCTTACTCATAAGGGCGGGTATACCTTCAGTGATGGATATTCAAATTCAGGGGCCCGAGGCAAGGATTTCCAAAAATTGATGTTCTCTAAAAAAGAAAAAGAGCTTTGATCTCGTCTTTCACTTTTTTCTCCCAAAATCACTGTGTTTCCTAAAAACAAAGGTCTTCACCTCGAAACAATCTTGTATTTTCCACTTTTCGTACTGACTTTATAATGATCTCTAAAAAACATCTGCAGCAAAATAAAACTATATGTGTAATTTTGAGGGGGCCCCCTAAATAGGGGGACCGAGGCAACTGCCTTATTTGCCTCACCCAATATTCACCACTGGGTACCTTAAATATTGGAACAATGACTGGATGGGAAAGAGAGTTGGCAGATATGATGGAGCTAAGGAATGTAGACATATTATATCTAAAGGAAACAAAGTGGAAAGGGAGTAAAGCAAGGAATATTGGAGGTGGATGCAAATTATTTTACAACGGAGCTGATGGAAGAAAAAATGGGATAGGGATAGTGGTGAGGGAGGAGCTGGCTGAAAATGTCCTGGAGGTGAAGAGGGTGTCAGAAAGACTAATGACCATGAAGCTGAAAGTAAAAGGGTCCATCCTAAATATAGTAAGCGTGTATGCACCACAAGTTAACAACAGCATGGAGGAGAAAAATAATTTTTGGGAAGACCTGGATGGGTTGATACAAAGTGTATCAAAAGAGGAAAGGATAGTTCTTGGTGCAGACCTAAATGGATATGTGGGTGAAGGAAACAGAGGGGATGAGGAAATAATGGGGAGGTACGGTGCTGGAACAAGAAATAAGGAAGGATCAATGGTTGTGGATTTTGGGAAAAAGATGGATTTAGCGATTGTCAATACTTATTTCAAGAAGAAAGATAAACACAGGGTGACGTGTAAAAGTGGAGGAAAAAGTACCCAAGTAAATTATGTGATGTGCAGATGGAGGAACTTGAAGAAAATGTGCGATTGTAAGGTAATAGTAAATGAGTGTATCGCAAAACAGCACCGTATGGTGGTATGTAAAATGGCTCTTATGGTGAAAAAGAAAAAAGCAGAGAAAGTAAACCCAATTAAAGATGCGATGGTGGAAACTGAAGGAGACAAGCTGTCAAGAAACGTTTAGACAAGAGGTGACCAGGATTTTGGAAGGCAAGGATGGGTTACCTGATGAGTGGGACAAAACGGCGAAAATGCTAAGAAAAACAGCTGAAACTGTACTGGGAGTGACATTTAGGAAACGAAAAGGAGACAAGGAGACGTGGTGGTCGAATGAGGAAGTAAAGGAGAGCATAAAAGAAAAGAAAGAGGAAAAGAAAGCATGGGACAAAATAAGAGATGAAAATACTAAAAAGATCTACAAAGAAAAGAAACGTAAGGCAAAGAAGGCAGTTGGGGTAGCGAAGGGACGTGCGTATGACAATTTGTATAAAAGATTAGAAAAAAAAGAAGGTGAAAAGGAGTTGTACAGATGGGCTAGGAGGGAGACAGAGCAGGGAAAAATGTAGAGCACGTGAGGGTTATAAAGGATGAAAATGGTAATGTTATGGTAAATTCAGAGGCAGTGTTAAAAAGATGGAAGGAATACTTTGAGAAACTGATGAACAAGAAAAATAACAGAGAGCCTAGGACAGAGGAAGCAGAAGTGGTTAACAAAGATTTAAATTGTAAGAATGGTCAAGTCAATCAACAAGCAAGTGCCGACAGACCTGTTTCGTCCTTATTAGGACTCGTCAGGACACTACAGCTAACGCCGCCAGTATGCCCTTGCGGCTTAGCGGTGTCTTTTGCAGTTGCGCTGGTGGAACATTGTTTTCATTGTACTACCTGCCCAGCGTTCAGGTCCACAACTGGATGTTTGAGGTGTAAAAACCACAAACAGAAAGTTGTGCCAGCTGTTTAAGTTTTCAACTTTTTCAGCTGGGGTCAACAACTAGCTGTAGTGTCCTGACGAGTCCTAATAAGGACGAAACAGGTCTGTCGGCACTTGCTTGTTGATTGACTTGACCATTCTTACTATATGTTTGTAAAGATTTAAATTGTGTCAGTAGAGAAGAAGTGAAGAATGACTAAGAAGAATGAAAAAAGGTATAGCGATTGAACCAGATGAGTTGCCAGTAGAAGTTTGGAAGTGCATAGGATAAAGTTTTTGACCAGACTGTTCAACGGACTATTAATGGGTAAACGGATGCCAGAAGAATAAAGAAGGAATGTGCTTATCCCAATCTATAAAAAAAAGGGGACGCACAGTGCTGTGGAAACTACAGAGGAATAAAGCTAATGAGCTCAATGAAGGTATGGGAAAGAATTATTGAAGCCAGGCTAAGGGATATAGTAGAGATTAGTAAACAGCAATATAGAGTTTTGCCAGGAAAAGGAACTACCGATGCCATGTTTGCTTTAAAAATGTTGGTGGAAAAGTACAGGGAAGGTCAAAGAGAGCTACATTGTGTATTCGTGGACCTAGAGAAAGCTTACGACAGGGTTCCGCGGGAAGAGCTGTGGCACTCTATGAGAACATCAGGAATAATGAAAAAGTATGTGCGAGTTGTACAGGATATGTATGAGGGAAGCGAAACAGTGGTGAGGTGTGCAGTAAGAACTACAGAAAGTTTCAAGATCACCAGGGATTAGCGTTAAGTCCGTTCCTGTTTGCAGTGATAATGGACAGGCTGACGGATGAAGTAAGGAGAGAACCACTGTGGACGATGCTGTTTACTGATGATATTGTGATTTACGAAGAGACCAGAGAAGAAGTGGAGCAGAGACTAGAATCCTGGAGGTTTGCATCGGAAAGAAGAGGGATGAAAGTAAGTAGGTCAAAGATCGAATATCTTTGCATAAATGGAGGAAATGACAACAAAACAGTAAAGATGGAGGATACAAAAGTGCCAAGAATATAAGAATTTAAGTATTTGGGATCAACGGTGCAAGAAAGTGGTAATTGTAAAAGAGAGGTAAAGAAGAAATTGCAGGCAGGATGGAACGGATGGAGAAAAGTATTGGGGGTAATCTGCGACAGGAGGTTACCAGCTAGAGTAAAAGGAAAAGTATAAAATTCAGTGGTAAGACCAGCAATGTTGTATGGACTTGAGACGATGGCAGTCACAAAGAAACAAGTGGAAGAAATGGAAGTTGCAAAGATGAAAATGTTGAGGTTTGCTATGGGAGTGACGAGAAAAGCAAGATTAGAAACGAGTACATCAGGAGTACAGTCAAGGTAAAACAGTTAGAAATGAAGATGAGGGAGGGCAGGCTGAGGTGGTATGGACATGTCATGAGGAGAGAAAAAGAGTATGTAGGAAGAAAGATGATGGAAATGGAGTTACTGGGAAAGAGGAAAAGAAGGAGACCAAAGAGAAGATTTTTAGATGTAGTGAAAGAACATATGGGGGAAGTTGTTGCGAAGGAGACAGACGTTGACGACGGGACGGTTTGGAGGCAGATAACACGCTGTGGCCACCTCTGATTGAAGGGAAAGGCCGAAAGGAAAAGAAGAAGAAGATTGCCGTTGAGCTGTAGCTCCAGCAGAGTTTGCACAGAAATGTTAAAAATGAAAAATTCTTAAATTTTATTTAAAAATACAAAAAAAACTTAATTTTTTAAAATTTTTTTTCTAAAAACTAAGAAAAATTAAAAAACTTATTTTTTGAAAATTATAAAACAATGAAAATTTTTTTCTGAAAACTTCGGGGTGCTGCAGCTCTGCAGCTTGTACGATGCCGCCACTGATGGGTTGTAAAATAAATCTAAAACTACACAAACAAAAAATCCATCTGGATAAATTTTCTAAAAATTGAGGTGATGTCAGTGAAGAGCAAGGTGAGCGATTCTATCAAAATATTAAAATTATGAAAGAACGCTACCAAGGTCATTGGGATTGCCATATGATGGCCGATTACTGCTGGTGCTTGAAAAGATATTGTTCAGATCCTAACCACAAACAAAAATCTCTGAAGAGGAAATCTGCTGATTTATTGATTACGTATATGGTATTTGAAGCTTGTTTTGTGCCTTGCTAATACAAGAATGAAGTACCGTTTAGTGTTTTTCTGTTATTTAACACCACATCTTGAGCTCCTAAAACTACATATTTGATCAGTTATTTAACTTGTGCGTTTGGTATAATTTTATTGATTCTGTTTCACGTTTTCTATTTAATCATTTTTATTTTTTGACTTTTATGGACATTTCTTGATTTTAATGGCAAACAAAATTATTTCTAAAACTAATGATTTCAATTAGGCCATGCACATATACAATAAAACAAGTTATAAACTTATTACAGGTTGCTAAAATAGTTTAATGGCAGATTTGTAGCTCTCCGTAATTAAGCACTGGTGCCAATATGCAATATTCGTGAGACGTAAATGTGTTGCATATCTCAAAATCTTGATGTTATAGTATTAAAATAATGCAAGATTTGAAATCAACGCTCCTAAATTACCTAAAATTACTTGTCCATAAATTTTGTGTAGAGCAGTGTTATGATTATTTTCTTTCCAAAACTTTTTGAAAAAACTAAAATACGGAAATATGAAAAAATTATTGAGAAGCAAAAAGAAAATATTTCAAAAAGAAAAGAGAAATAAATAATAAAACTTTGCTTACAATGACCAACGAAATTGATTGGCAACACTTCAAACATCTCGAGCCAAATGTTATTGTTATAAGAATATAAATGCGCGATAAGTTGCATGAGTCGTAAATTATAAGTCTTCAAGCAAATGCAACAAACTTCAAATCCAAGCAAAGGACAGAAGGTTAAAGGTCATCGACAAAATAGATTTGCGTTTTCAAGCTTTATTCATTATTTCATAGGACGTCCTGGTTTTTTAATAAGATCAACGTCATGTAAATACAATAATCAATATGAATATGAGTTGGATTTTAATTCTTTAAATTTTTGAAAATATTACACTCATTTTATTATCAGCAAAAATAAAGTTAATTAATAAGCGCAATTTTATAAGAGCAATTTTTTCTTCTTGGTATGACCGCATTAAGCTGATGGCTAAGCTAATGACAACGATGTGAGAAATGTTGTAAAGTGTCTTTCCCAAGGGTGTTACAAAAAACAACTAAATAACCTGAGGATCAAAATTGCGTTCTTCTGCTTGCGCCCACCACATTGAACTGTAATCGTATTTTTTCATTGACAATAAACAACTTTTCTTCACAAAGTTTTATCGCAAAAAAATTTCTTTATAAACTGTTTTGCAAACTTAGTGATATTATTTAGTTTAAATAAGAACATTTTTTGTTGCTAAACTTAAGCTTTAGTAATTTTTATCAGTTTTCTAACCTATCATTGTATTTACATGACGTTGATCTAATTAAAAAACCACTCATTGATTTTAAATTAAGAAGTTCCTGATTGCTTACTCCAAATCCAAGCAAACTTATCAAAGGTCGAACAAAACAACAGAATCAGAAAGTGACTGTGTTTCCACAGTCTACAGACGAACGACTTTTCTAAAACAATTGAAATGTTTCTGTTTCTTTTTGACAATTTTTATAACCCGTCAAATGTTTGAAAAGAAAAACAGAAACTTGACGTAAAGTTTGTCTTCCAGTTGGATGCAAAATCTCGATTATTCGAAACTAGAGTATACATTCAATCCAATATTAACAAGGATCAATTTATATTAGTCTTTTTTCCTTCCATTGTGACGATTTTCTTTCTATTTGTCACTTCACTTTCTGGTGCTCATTTGCAAAAGTACGAATCGTCGCCGAAATGACGCTGCAGTCACGTGACCGTTCATTCCTAGTGAGCAAACAGTAGCAGAATGAAACATCGGCAAACAAACAATCGAGCCGTGTAAGCGCCATGTCGCTTATAAGAATGCAAATATCTTAGAATTCCACTAGTGACGTCACAATACTGTTTTGGTCGATTGAAGAATACGCAAAGTTACACCAGACGATTGGAATACACAACACCTTCCGAAGAAAACTTGGGAATTTCCCGGTTTATTTCTGTAAATAACCTTGTTTAATATGATGTCACAATCACATTCGCTCGCTAAATTCGATTGAAATAGAAATCTCAAAAAAGATTCGAAAGTGAATCGATTGTCAGGCAAGCGGAAGCGATAGTTGGATATAAAGCACGGCAAAATCTCGAGTGGTCACATTTACAAATAACATGGAAGCTGTACTGATCGTCTTCGCTTGCTCGATCTTCATCGCTCTCGCGTCTAGTTCTGCTGTTTCAAGAAGGAGCTATTTTGTTTCAAACATGAAGCCTTACTGCGATGGACTGGAACAATCGTCGCTGCTCTTCAACCCAATCATGGACATAGCTGGAAAACTTGATGTGAAGGTGGGGTGTGTGTTAAACATTGATTTCTGTTTTGTGGAACTTGGCAATTCTACTTTTGTGTTAATCGGATGAAGTGATTGTTCGAGTCGGTATTTGAACACGTATATTTCCTTTCATAGACAAAGAAACGCGTAAGGCGATATTTGAAACGAATGACGTTTCCTGGCGGACAGATTGAAAACAAGTTCGGAAAAGCCGGAGCCGCGTTCTTTGAAACGTACAAACTTTGGAAAATAATCGAGAACTTTCGAAAAAACTACAGCTGCGTTCGCAATCTAAATGTGACGGTGGGTAATTATTCTAGCGCATTCTGATTGAGTTATTTGGTTAAAATGAAACATGTTTTGTTGTAGGATTTTTCAAAATGTGAGAAAAACCAAGTTTCATGTAATTTGTTGGCAAAATACGAAGGTGAACTGGCCAAGCAATTTAAATATTTGTTAAATCCGTCAATTCAAAAGGTAAACGTGAATTGTTGAGTTTTTGAAAAAATTTCCTTAATTGGTTATTAGAAATTAAATAGAAATAGGTTGATTTGTTTTGATTGAGCAAAGTTTGGAATTGTTTTATTGGAGTAATGGAATCTGAATATATCAAACTATTCACAGTTTACTAAAAAAAAATTATCTTCAAAACTGCGATTTCATCAATAATCGAACTTGTTAGTAATCGAGCTTGAACTAGCTGTTTCAGTAAAAAGGGTTTTCAGTTAGAGGTGTTGTTTAGAATAATTCGTCGGAGATGAAGGAAGAAATTCAAACGATTTTTAATGAACTGTTTATGAAAGAAAATAAAAAGTTTGCAAGGTGCTGCAAGAAACCGTTTCGGGCGAAAGAAAAATCTTTTTCTTGTGTGTTCTTTACGGCCATGTTTACGCTTCGATTGTTTAATCCCTGCCCTTAATTTATACAACGAAGATATTTTATTTGTGAAATGAAGATACAAACTCCCTGGATATGCCTTGGTTGTAATTATATAAATGCTCCTTTTTATTGTATATGTTTAAAGATGTTAACTTATTTATTTTGTCAATGTTTATTTATAAAAAATATTTTAAAGTATTTTTCTAGAATTTTATATGAATTATATTTCTATAAATTGTCAGTCTCATTTACTTTTGATAAATTTATTTATTGCTATTTATTAATAAAAGTGAAACTAAAACTGTATGTATTTTGCTGAAAACAAAATGGCGTTCAAAATAAAAATTTTCGTTACCGGATGAGAAATTGAAGCGTCTTAGCTTGTTTTCATTACGGAAATTTGAAAACTAACTCAAACTTAATTTAATAACAAATTGCTAAAAATATGTTATTGAACACATTTTGGTGTGATAGAAATTGTACGACCGACAAGTTCAACATCTCTTAATTTAAACAGTTTTAGTCTAAACGAGGGGTATGCAACGTTTTGCTCATCGCAAGCAAAATTTTTGTTGCCAATTGTTGGGCGAGCGGCAATCAGCCTCGTAATCAATTTGATGACTTTTTTTTGTCTCCAAATCGTTTAGAAAACCAATCGTTTCTGCTTCTTTTCCAACTACAACAATTTAAACCAAAAAAAAAGATTTTTCATACATTTTATGTGACATTTGGCCGCAACCAATCGCTTCTGCTCCACGTTACATCAAAACGAATTAGTGAAGACAGAACGCTTCCGCAGACCATAGAATCTCAGTTCATGGGCCACGCCGAACCCCTTCGATGGCCGCGAGTTGGACACCCTGGCTACATCCCTGGTGCACTGAAATTGACCGAAGTTGAGCGCTGTACGTTGCAAAAAAAAAAGATTGATAAGTGCTGTTAAACTGCGTTTCGCTTCTTTGCGACAGCGCTAGTTTAATGATCGAAGAGTTTTTTCTCTTTAATTTTTTTTTATTTCATTTCATATCCATATTTAACCTCCTGCTCTGAGGAAAGCGATGGAGGTGCTAATACATAGGGCAAGCAATTGATAATGATAATGATGATATTTTATTCATGCTTAGTAACATTATTAAGTATATGCAATGTACAGTACTATGAACCATGAAAAGGAAACGCGACACAACAACGAACGTTAAGCATGCAGAAAATATAGAGAGAGTTGAGAAAGAGAAAAAATGAGAAGCACGGCCGCGTTACCTAATTTAAACTAAATATTATTATTTAAAAAGACAAAAAAGGACAAAAATGTGCAGTGCAGGAACGGTTATGTAAATCATTGGGAGGCACAACCGCCCTATATTGCTAACTATAAATTTAGCTGAACTGGTAAACCTCACCAGGTCCGGAAGATGGATGCACTGCAAATACACAAACATGGAAATAAAACAAAATATACTTATATATACATAGATACATTTCGAATAGAGAATAAAGAAATATAAAGTTTAGAAAAGAATAGAACATGCCAACTGTGTAAATTGATTTGAATAATTAGTTAAAAATAAGATTGATTGTCCATTCAACGGTTTGAATTTGTTATATCAATTGATTCCAATTCTCTTGCGTAGCATACACTCTTTCTTGATATAGGTTGAAACTGTTTTGAAAATTGTGGCTTGATTGAGAATTGATAAGAAAACCAATCTTGATGATTGCTCCTTAGAAAGACATGTGCTTGAACTTCCTGAATTCATTTTTATCTGAAATAAAAATGCTTTCCCGCAGTAAGTAGCTCACTGAAATCATTAAATTTAGATTTTATTGAATATTTAATTATACACTATTTCTAGTTTACAGATGTATAAAAGCAATACCTTCATGCACTGTCAAGTTATGGCGCCGAAAAGACAAAGCGCCATTAAGACGTGGTCATAGTTTTATAACTTAATTTGTAAAATCTTTTATTGATCTTTATTTATATTGATTCATTGAGTAGGAATTTTTTAAGATTGTTTCTGAAACATTTGAAAGTCTGGTTGCTAATTTTTAAATTGACTGGTAGAAAATTCCAAATGAAAGGGCATTGATAAGAAAAAGATTGTTTTAAAATAGCTTTAAAGCTCTTTTGTTAAATAAGTAGCCTTAAAAAAGGCTGTTTTGAAAACTCGAACGTTTTCGTCTAGCTCTCTTCAGGAGGTTTCGCTAGAATGAATTGCAGAACTGAACGTAGTATTTCAAAAGTTTTAAGACTGATCCTGATTGGCTAAAAATTAAGGTTAGTAGCAGTTATCATAATAATTAAAAGTATTTAATAAATAAAACCACGTTTCGTCAGCGTAAGAAATTTTGGCAAAAAAAGGAACAAAATTATGCAAGTTTTGTGCTAAAATTTGGAACTAAGAAAATTTTTTACAATTATACTAACAATTTGTGTTTGTAAACAAATTCTTTCTGTCTACACAAATTAGGTTTTCGAAGAGTGATGAAAATTGATTCCAAGACTGATAAATGAAAATCGGATCGTGCTTTAGAGAGAATAAAAAATTGATTGTCCTTATAGCGAGATGCACATTTTTGGTTTTACATAACCAAAAATGTGCATCTCACTATGGTTTCCAATCGCTGAATCACAGTGCGGTATTGAGTTCGCTAGTTTTCCTGGGCGTTCTGGTTGTTTACGTTCTTGACTGGTTCTGTTCCGAATAGACTTCGGCACATGCTGGCGGATTCTGTCCTGCAAACGTTGAGACGTTTGACCCACGTACCGACTATCGCAGTGGCACACGTATTCATATACGACGTTACTTTGTGAAAAAGGGAAAAGGTGTCATTAACGTAACGACAGTATACGGTAGGTATTGAAATTTTATTAAAAAGCTTTGATTCATAATAGCCAACAAATGTATTTGCCAGAGCGGGACCAAGGGGACTACCCATAGCAACTCCATCAATTTGCCTGTCCATAATGTTGTTAAAGCTAAATTCAACTGAAGTAGTTGCAGTTTTCATCAGTTCAATAAAAACATGTTTGGGAATAACTGGAGTAGGGAGGTGACCGTCCTAAAGTGTTTTAGTACAAATTTCAATGGTTTCCGCTAAAGGTACGTTAGTAAATAAGCTACAAATATAGATTGAAACTGTTGGATACAAAAAGATTAAAGATTGTTGTGCAACAGTTGTTTTACAATGACGTGTTATGTATTGAGCTTTGTTTCTTGTTTTGTATTTGCATGGATTTGAATGCAAATTACAACTACAATATAAGCAGGAGATTTGTTTCCACCTTGTATTAGTTTGAACATAAGGGACGCAGTTTTCAATTTATATAATTGATTTATTTTTAAAATGTTGCATTGTTTCATAATGCCATTTATGTTGGAACAATAGGGCAATTCGAATACCATTCTCAAGAATTTGTTACAAATTTGCTGAAGCTTTGTAATTAGAGTTGAATTACCAAAACACCAGTTTGAATTGCAATATTGGAGGTGACTGTTAATTAGAGAATGATACAGAAGGAGTAGTGAATGCTTGTTTAAAAGTGATTTTATTTTGCACACTACACCATAACAGCTTCTTAGCTTTGAAATCAAGTATTTCATGTGTAGACTCCAGGAAAGATTATTGTGAATAAATACACCCAGAAATTTTAGAGAATTTACCTGATCAATTTGTCTGTTTCTTATTGACAAAGAATGTTTACCTCCAACATTTGAGTTTGGAGTACTCAAAAAGCATAAATTTAGTTTTTTCAATATTTATTGACAATTTATTAGAAACTAGCCATCGATCAATTAATTTCATCTCTGATTGCATGAGTTGGAATAGAGTTAATGTATTTTTATGGCTGGTCAAAACAGTTGTATCGTCAGCAAACATAATGGCTTTGCTTTTAGTTAAGCAATGTTAAAATCATTCACATATATAAGAAACAGGAGTGGGCCTAAAATAGACCTTTGTGAAAAACCCATGGTTGATGAATTGTTTGTGGATGATAAAATACCAGAACACACAACTTGTTGTTTTCTGTTGAGTAAATAGTTTTTGAACCAGATGCTTGTCCTCTTATTCCATAGTGGTCGAGTTTTTTAGTAGTATTTCAATGCTAATTGTATCAAATGCTTTTGATAAATTCAGGAAAATAGCAAGGCTTTTTCCGTTTTTGTTGAATGAATTGGTGATGCTATTTATGAGAAGCAAAATAGCTTGGGAAGTAGAACATTTTTTTCTGAAACGAAATTGATTTTCGAAAAAAAAATTATGTCTGTTTAAAAAACTAATTACTCTGTGGTACATTATTTTTTCTAAAATTTTGGAAATATTTGAAAGTAAGCTGATAGGCCTATAGTTATTTATGTCACTAGCATCACCCTTTTTATACAAGGGTATAATCTTGGCAATTTTGAAACCATTAATTACTTTACCAGTAGAAAGAGAAAGGTTGAATATATGTGAAAGTGCCACGATAATATTATCAGAAGATTGCAGTAATTTAAGTGGGATTTCATCAAAACCTGCTCTTAGTTTTGGTTTGCTGTTTATAAATATATTTTTTACTTCCATAGGGCAAGTAGGCCAAACATACATAGTTTCTTGAATTTTCTTTCCAAGGTATTCAGAATAATTATTTTCATACTTAGGAAGTGTTCTAGTATATTTATATGCTATAGATGAAAAATGGTCATTGAATAGGTTAGCTAGTTGCTGTGGATCAGTTATTTTGTTGGTATTTGTGTAAAGAGATTTACACTCAGGTATATTTTTCTTCCCCAAAAGGCTATTGAGAGTCTCCAGGTAGTTTTTATGTTGTTTTTATTAGATTCCAGTTTATTTTTAATGTGTTCTTGTTTTTTTTGTTGAATCTTTCTAAAATAAAGATTGAGAGCTTTTGTAAACTGTCTTTTTGTTTCAGGAGATTTTGTTTGCATGTATTTCTTAAATAATGCTTCTTTGTTGGACAATAATTTTTTGAGCTCATCATCAAACCAATTATGATTCTTTCTATTGTCTTTGATAACCTGTTTTGGAAAGTATTTGTTAAACAGATTCATATAATCTTTCAAAAGTACCTTGAAGCTTGTATCTGGATCTTTTTCTTTTAATACTGGGTCAATATTGACTTTTTGAAGTTCATTGTTGAAAAGAGTTATTTTGGTACTTGAAAAGAATCTTTGCATCTTAGGTTCAGATTGAGGATCAATGCTGTTTGCATAACTCAAGAATAATGGAAGATGATCAGAAAGGGGATGAGTTATAATTGCTGCACAAATAGATTTGTCCAAACTGACATTGGTCCATATGTGATCAATGATCAATCAATGATCCACTATTTGCATTGAACCTAGTTAGTTTTTTAATAAATGGTATAAAGCAGTTTTCAAAGAGCATATCTGCATAGTTAGCTATGTGTGGATCATCACAATTCAGTAAATTATAATTGAAATCACCAAATAGGAAGCAGGGTTTATTTTTAATTGATTTGAGAATATTAATGAGGTGCTCAAGAAATAATGCATGACTTTTAGAATTTTTAGATGGTGGTCTATATATTACACCACAAATCATTGTTGAGTTATTGGATTCAATTTCAATAAATAATGATTCAAAAATTTTTTCATGCATTATGGTTAAATCTGATCTCATTGTAAAGTCAAGTGAACAATTAACATATAAACCAACACCTCCTCCTTTACTTTGAGACCTTGAATTTGAAACAAATGTATAATTACAGAGGTTAGTATGTGGAGCAGTTTGATTTTCTTTAAGCCATGTTTCTGTTATTGCTAAAATACTTGGTTGCACATTAATTGAATGCAAAAAGCTTTCCAGTTTTAAGAAATTATGAAAATTATTTAGTGATTGCACATTTAGGCTAAGTGCAGTGAAAGAGGTTTTAGTATTTTGATTTGATAGAAGTTTGGGTATTTTATCACTAGGAATATATTGTTCATCATTCAAGATTGAATCATAATATATACTAGGAATATCCAAATTATTAATTTCTGGCATTACTTTAGCTTGCATGGAGTTAGCATTGCAATTTATCAAAGAATGATATGTAGGTCTATTTATTTTTTCAGACGGAAAGAGATTAATGAATTCTTCATCAGGGATGTTATTGAATGGAAAGGAAGGATTTATGCAATTTCTACATTTCCAGTTATTATATGAACTGTTAAGAGTTTTTGTTGACTTACCAATTTTAACAGTGTATGATTTATGAAATAAATTAAAACAATTTGAACACTGTATTTGTCTATGATTTTTTCTTATGTGTTTCGAACAGAAATGATAATTGAAGCACTTGTTTGACTTTCTCCTTGTTCACTAATGTTAGGGCTTAAAATATGTACAGTGGATAAATTGATTGAATGTCTATGAATAGAATTATGGTTTCATTTAGTTAGCATATATAAAGAACAGAATAAGAATATTAAACAGAATTAGCAAGTTATAAGCAGAGCTAGAATTCTATTACATTTACAACTAAATAAATTAATAAAAAATATGATATTTAAATAATAATATGATTTATAAACTAATCTATAATATATATAAACTAATAAATAACTAAATAAACTAAATAATATATAAATAAATAAAAAGATAAAAATATAATATTAATAAATAAATAACTAATAAATAAATAAATAAACTAAAAAATAAATAAACTAATCTATGTATAAAATTATGTGACTAATTTATCAATATCATTAAAATCATCAATTATGTACCTTTTATTTCTGTGCATACAATATACATTACCATTAAGTGTCCAAGCAGAATCTAGGCCAAAGGTTTGCTTAGCACTTCTTAGCAGTTGCAATCGACGTCTTGTTAGAGATTCAGTGATGGTAATTTTTCATCATCATTTTTCTTCGCCTTAAGTTTTTCCTTCATTTCATATATGGCATTCCGAACAGATCTTCGTACAAACTTTTTTATCGTACAAATCGTACAAATTTCCCCTGAATAGTGTCAGATGAAAAGCTTTGGGAAGAAAAATCTTTTACTTCACGCAATTTTATTTATTTTTTTATTATTTTAATCTCTATATCTATCCTCCTGACTCGCAGGAAAGCGACGGAGGCCCTAATACATAGGGTAGGCACTTACCCCGACCTGCTTCCGGAGATCCCAAGATATTGCTGTCCGCTTGTAATTTAATAGAGATATGATTTAAATTTAGAACTGCTTGCCAAGACCACCAAGCAGGGAAAGTGCCATAAAGTGTTTTTCCCAAGGACACAACAGAATGGCGCAGGTGGGTTTTGAACCGTGACCGTTTTGGTCACGAGCCCGGCGCTTTAACTACTCGACCACGCTGCTGACTGTTATCTTTGTAGAAAATTACAAACGCACGTGTTTTATTTTATTTCTCTTGAGTTTCTAATCATAATTGGCTCGAGCACTTGCTGCCAGCGCCTTTTTTGTTTTACGCTTTATTTTTAATTAATCTCACCTTGGAGCATAGTTTGTGTCTGCAGCGCGTTCGTTTTAGAGCTGGCTCTTTTGCGTTTGTACACACTTCTCAATTTGTGAGGCGACCAGCTGCAGTGTTTGTGAGCGGCTGGTTGAAGTCTGAGTAGCCTATGACTTAGCGTGCAGTTTAAGATAATTCCCGTTTTCCCCGTGAGTCAGCACCGAAGTGAACTGCTCTGTAAGACATCTATGCGTTTTCTTTTGTGTTTAATTTTTAGTTTGTTTTTATTTATTTACAGATTACCGTTTCCGCTTTCGTTTCCGCTTTCGTTTTCGCTTTCATTTCCACGTTTCAACGTTTCAGTTATTACTTGTTTTCAATTAAATTATTTCCTTATTATTATTGTCCTTTTATTTGTCGAAGCCGGAAGCGCGTTGATCGACACTTCACTTTGCGGCAATCGGCAACTTCAGCGCCGTTTACCGTTACAATCTTGTTATCAAATATATGGTGTGTTCATCTATGTTTTTACATATACAGGGTGAGTCACGGGAAATGGATGTTTTTAGAATGCCCCTTGCTCTTCTATAGTAAGTGGTTAGGGAGTGAGGAAGGTAGTCTTTAAACCTGCTTAAGATGCCGTTTAGTTTGTTGTTATTTGTTTATCTTTTACGTTAATTTTTGTATTTGTTAGTCATTAATTTTGAATTGCTTTTCTTTTTAGTTTTCCTTTTAATTTTAAATTGATTTTAAATTGCTTTCCCTCATGCTACCGTGGAGTCCGCGGGATTACCAACAACGTTGTCTTTTTGCCAAGCAATGCTTGGACATGTTTGAAGAAAACGAGGATTTGAACCTAATAATGAGTGATGAAGGCCATTTTCATCTAAATGGTACAGTTAACAACCAAAACTTTTGATACTGGGCTTCAGAAAATCCTCGTGTTCCACTAACTTTAGAAAGTGATTTCAAATTTGTGCTCGTAAAAATGGCCATCATTTGTCAGACGTAATTTTTGCTCCTAAATATTCCATAATGGCATAGTTTAGTGAATGTTTTTATGTACATTATAAAATTTTTGTCCGTTTCCCGTGACTCACCCTGTATATACTTATTTTTCAAATTCTTATTATTTGACCTTATTGGTGGTAACTTACTTTGATGACCTTGATGGTCCTTCGCTACTACCTATTGTGGTTGTAAGATTTATATTTTTGTTTCTTTGTTTTTTTATTGTAATAGTGTGTGAATTTGTTGTAAATTTTGTCCTTGTTGTTAGTTACTTCGACTGGATGGCCTTGAACACCCAAGTAAAGAACATAAGGAGCTAGGTCGTGGTTGATAATTGTCAGATTTTCTTTCGATTTACACAGTTTACACCTTTCTTTTCATTAGAACCGATGTAATTCAGGTGTTAATGCGGTTTATCTGCAACAAATTACGTGCATTCAAGTACTAATAGAATCGAAATACGTAAAATACGCTTATTAAAATGAACACGACAATCATTCAAATTTTGTAAATAACAACAAACCAATTAACCAATGAAAACACTAATTATTTACTGCCAATTAACGTCGGCTATCACTATTAACAAAATTTACAATCTAAGAAACCAAAGCAGCGCTTGCTTGAAGCGAAAATTGATAGCGATTATTTAAGCGAAAATCAACAACACTCCCCCCAAATATGAAAGCTTATTCACATGATTAAATAACGAACATATTTATACAGAAAGTGATTTTTGCTTAACAATTAAAACTTTGTACAAATTCGTTTCGCGTATTTCGGAACGACGCTCGCAATTAGCGATTACAGTAAACGAAGTTATTATCAAAGTTTTCTTCGCATGGAAGGAGAAGAACCAACTTAGCGATGGGTCGCTTGTATTTGTTGTTCTTTGAGATCAACATTACAGATCGTACGTGATCCTTTTCATCTGGGAAGGTTTCAGTTATACGGCCGAGCGGCCACTTTTCTCTCGGCGTGTTGTCGGTGGCGACTAAAATAATGTCGCCTACTTGAAAGTTTCTCTTTACTTTTTCGCCATTTTCTTCGTTCTATGAGGGTAGGCAAATATTCTTTTGCCCATCTATGCCAAAAACAATTTACGACGTGTTGAGCTCTTCGCCAAGCATTTCTGGAACATATATCTTTGTCCGACGTTTCACTCATCATCATGCGATTGTCGCTTTCCGGAGTCAAGATGTCGTTTGGCGTCAAAGCCTTGTCGTTCAGTTCACCAAAGCATACTGAAGTCAGAGGCCTGGAATTTATTATTGATTCAACTTTAGTAAGCACAGTTTGCAGATTTTCATCGTTGTAAACCCGGTGGGGTGAAATATTGGTTAAAATCTTTCTTACACTGCGAATTAGTCTTTCCCATGCACCGCCGAAATGACTTGTCGAAGGATCCAGTGTTAAAGTGCCACTCTATATCGAGTTTTAGCATTGAGTTATAAATCTGCCTCTGATTCCACCTTACAATGTAATCTCTAATCACTTTCTGTGCACCTATAAAGTTAGTGCCATTATCTGAGTACAGATGCTGTACGTGTCTTCTTCGTGCAACAAACCTTTCCAATGCCATAAGAAAGGACTCTGTGGACAGGGAGTAGGCTGTTTCAATGTGCACTGCTCTAGTACTCATGCACGTAAATACACATCCGTACCTTTTTTCTTCAGAGCGGCCGCGCTTTACGTAGATTGGGCCAAAGAAGTCAACTCCTGTATGAGTAAAAGGCGCTTGACCTATATCCAAGTGGGCCAAAGGGAACCGACATGATTTGTTCTCCGAGTTTTCCATTTCTTTTTCGACATACTAGACATTTCCTCAAGCATCTGCGAACGGAACAAAAGCCTCGCTCCAACCAAAATTTGGTTTTAAGCTCATTGAATGTGTGATACATACCGCTATGCCATGGGTTCTCAACCAGTGGGTCATGGCCCACTGGTGGGCCACAGGAGCATTTTGAGGTGGGCCACAGAGCTATTTGGAAAATTGTAAAGTTGGTGAAAATTTTAGTTTTATTCGTTTCATTCGTTAGATAATTTTACAGTACACTTATGTGTCTTCTCTAGTTTTAATTGAAGCTGGAATGAAAGAGGCTGGTATGGCGTTTCCGCCACTTAATAACATAAACGATATACTCTTAGTGGGCATCAGCAGGACTATTCAAAATTAAGAAAATCAAACTACGAAAAAATTCGTACTGGTATTTGTTTGACGAGACTTATAATGGTGAAGAAATTGTAACGTAAACAAATTTTTATCGCTTTTCAATTCAAACTTAATAACAAAATACCTCTCAGGCTAAGATCCCTCATAGGCTGCGATTACTTTAATCTTCTTTAGACAAAATTATCCTATGGGCCACAGTAATAACTGTTATCTCTGCTTGAATGACTGTCATAGAAATCGCATGATTTTAGGCGCGAATTCTGTAGTGCGCTTTCTGGTAAATAATTAGTTGTAGATCATGTGGTTTCCGAGTTTCAAGGCTGTATAATACGTATATCTAGTTTATTCTTTTGCACGTTGTTTTATTTATACAAATGTGACCGTAATTTGAACTAGTTTTTCGCCGCATTTCTTATTTTCTTGTCTGAGTTGATTTTCTAAATTCATTGTCAATGTCTCGATTTCTTCCTCAACTTTGTTACTGTCCTGTCTAATTTCTGTTGCCTTGAATAATGTCATTAGAAAGTTCTAGAAGATTCTGCTTAATAAACCACTTGTATTGATGGCTATAAAAACTGCTGATATTTATTCGTCGCTCTCTTTCTGGTCTGCTTGGCTTTTTAGATATACAGTAGTACAGTGCGACGCTGAAGGACTGTGGGTTCTTCAAAAAAGTTCTGGTGTTCTGTTCAGAATTGCCATTTTTAATCAGATTTTCAACAATTAATTTTAGCCTAAGTATGAGTAAAAAAGCAAGTAAAAGAGGATGGAATGATAATTATATTCAGTATGGTTTGCATACTTTTCTGACAAAGATGCTCAGCAAGGGCAATGTGTTATTTGTTACAGAGTCCTTGGAAACGATTTGCTGCATCCAAGTAAATTGTGGAATTATTTGTTAAAAATCCATCCTGAATATAAGGACAAAGGTATTGCCTTTTTTGAAAGGAAACGAGATGCACTGAAACGTGCTAAATTGGATTCTAGTGGAACTTACTACAGGGAAAATATTTCACTTGTTGAAGCTTCTTATGAAGTTGCACTTACGATCGCAAAACAAAAGAAGCCCCACACAATAGCTGAAACTCTTGTAAAACCATGTGCTGTAAAAATGGTAAAGCGAGTTTTGGGAAAACAAAGTAGCAAAAATTTAGAAGCAATATCTCTTTCGAATGATACGATACGGCTTTGTATAACCGAAATGGCGGATTACATTTCTTCTCAGTTGATTTCAAGGTTGAAGTCCTGCCTTCATGGTATGTTTTCTATTCAGTTAGACGAATCTATCGACATTTCAAATGTTTCACATCTAATGGTTTTTGTGCGATGGGCTTCCGTTATAGAGGAAACCATTCTTTTCTGTTCTTCTCTACAAAGCACAACACGAGCAATTGATATACTACAAAAAGTGGATGATTATTTTAAAAAATGGGACTTGAAGTGGGAGAATCTATGTTCTGTTTGTACGAATAGAACTCCTGCAATAATTGTTGCACGATCAGGTTTTGCGAAAAGGGTGAAAGAACTCGCTCCTGGTGCAACGTCAGTCCACTGCATGATACACGGCCAAGCTCTGGCAAGTCAAACTCTCCTTTCAGACCTACAATCAGCATTAAATATTGCTATCAAAATGGTAAACTTTGTGAAAAAAGTGCGTTAAACACAAGGCTGTTTCCAAAGCTTTGTAAGGACATGTCAGCGGACTACACCACACTTTTATACCATACAGATGTGCGCTGCCTTTCAAAAGGCAACATGCTGTTCAGAGTGTTTCAACTGCGAGAAGAATTAGCAGAGTTTTTGGCAGGCAAAGACAAGAATTTGCTACTTCAATAATCCTTCTTTCGTAGAACGCTTGGCTTATTTAGCCGATATCTTTGAAAAATTAAAAACCCTAAATTTATCCATGCAATGGAGTAAAACCATTATCATAAATCTCTTTAACTCATTTAATGCTTTTGTGGAGAAATTAGAGTTGTGGAAAATGCACGTCATGAAAGACGTTTTTTTATGTTCGGCACACTCTCATCCGTAACCAGCGCGAAAAAATTGATAAATATTTTAGCAGAAGTCGCAGAACATTTGTGCAAATTAGAAGAACTAAATCACTACTTTCCAGAGAGCATAATTATGAATGAAAATCTGAAAATAGTGAGAAATCCAATCAATGCAAACTTCTCTTCCCTGCCCGTGCATCTCCAAGAAGAATTTATTGATTTAAAAAATGATTAAACCATGAAAACTGCATTTGAGAATTCTGAGTTAACAACATTCTGGTGTAATGCTAGTGCTTCATACCCTCGAGTGGCCAAATATATGATGAGCAAGCTGCTTCCATTTGGGTCAACTTACTTATGTGAACCCGCTTTTTCAGCTCTTGCTGCAATGAAAACAAAATCTAGAAATATCATGAACGTGGAAAATGACTTGATTTGTTCATTGTCATACATTGAACCTCGAATATCTCTGCTTGCAAAGAACAAACAATTTCAAGCTTTGCATTAACAGTTGCGTTATGTGTGGGTTATTATCAAAATGTTATTCTTTTTTTTATTCACATTGTTACAGCAAGTTTGAGAGTCGAACATGCGACCCATCGTAAATTCTCTTGTATAGCTACTGTTAGAGAACGCCACAAGAGTTTGAAATTTTGGCGCCTTTTGTGGCAATTAGTGATTACAGCACAATGCGAGCGCAGTATTATTGCAACGAACAATGCCGGCCAGTTACAAATTGCATTTGAAGCGACGTAGATTAACTGTACATAAAGTCTCTTTTCATTTTGTCTTTACATAATATATTACATAACATTTTGTCTGTACATAATAAATAAAGTCTCTTTACATAAGTGTCCAAAAAGTCTCTTTACAATTTAAAAAAATTATTACAAAGTGAAATGATGAGATATAGCAATGAGGGTTGTTTTATGTTAATCAGTATTTTATAAGTTTTTATTGACACTAAAATTTATTGCAGATAAAATTTCTTAATTAAAATTTCTTATGTTTAATGATTGAGTTATATGAACTAAACCCCCATAAAATGACTACTCCTCAAGAAAAAGCGCAATATGTATCCTGGTTTATTGAGACAAAATCAGATGTTCAGACTCAGCGAAACTACAGAAGTAAGTATGGAAGAGACCCACCATCACGTCCTTCAATTCGTTTATGGCACAAGAAATTTATGGAGACAGGGACAGTGTTCGATACAAGGAGGAGTGGGCGACCAAGAACATCTGAAGAAAACATCGAGCGTGTAAGGCAACCCTTTCAACGTTCTCCTATGAAGTCCATAAGTACTGCTGCCAGAAAATTGGAACAACCACGTTCAACAGTGCACAGAGTCTCTTCCATACTTACTTCTGTAGTTTCGCTGAGTCTGAACATCTGACTTTGTCTCAATAAACCAGGACATACATTGCGCTTTTTCTTGAGGAGTAGTCATTTTATGGGGGTTTAGTTCATATAACTCAATCATTAAACATAAGAAATTTTAATTAAGAAATTTTATCTGAAACAATAAATTTTAGTGTCAATAAAAACTTTATGAAATACTGATTAACATAAAACAACCCTCATTGCTATATCTCATCATTTCACTTTGTAATAATTTTTTTAAATTGTAAAGAGACTTTATGGACACCCTGTATACTGCTAGTAACTGTATCTCAAAATTGACTGTTAAGAAATAATATACGTATGTGTTGGCGTTTTTTGTGATTCGGAAAACTGCTGGTGAGTGTTTTCCTTTGCTTTATTTATTATTATTTGCTTGAGCATTTATCTTAGTTAATATTTGTTAATATTAATACGTAGAAAACCACTAAAACTGTTCGAAAGTGTGTTTCGACTTCGGATTCTGACGCTACACACATTGTGAAGTTATTCTGTATTTTTTACAAATTTCTTGGTTTTATAAGAAAGTTCAATTCAACCAATTTAAGTAGAACTTTAAGAAGTGAGCCACGGAGTATTTTCAAAACAAAAGTGGGCCACGACAATAAAAATGTTAAGAACCCCTGCGCTATGCCCTGTGCGTAAATGATACTCTTCAATGATTAAATTCGTCAGCGATGAATCGGATGGAAGCACACACGGATATCTGGTTTCATACGCAACGGGTGCTTTGCCAATTCGACCATTTAAACGAATCATACTGTTTACGAGCTGGGGGTTGTTGTCAATCAGGCCTTTTGAACACTTGCTTTTGTTCAAATCCTTTTCTTCTTTGAGAGCCAAAAACAGCCGCGGTAATCGAGCTCGTTGTTCATATTTGATTAGTTGATTTTCAGCAGTTTCTAGTTCGCTTTTAGTGAGGTAAGTAGCTATCTCCTTTTGAATTTCACCCATGGGATTTTTAGCTACTTTCAATTTTAAATACTTTCCATATCTTAGCAACCAAGCAGTGGCAACCTTTAAGCGATGCCAAGAGGAATATCGTTTGATGAGTTTGTCAACTGACGACAAGACTTGTTTATCTGTTACAGCGGCAACTGTTAGAGTTGTCTTTTCTTCAGTCGGCCATTGATCTTGTGATTTGTACAGAAAGTCCGGGCCTGTCAGCCATTTCCCACTTTTCACAAGTCTTTTAGCGCTAATACCTCGAGAAACCTCGTCAGCTGGATTCATTTGAGAGGGAATGTAATGCCAATTTTCGGTAGAAGTCAAATTTTCAATCTCAGCTAAACGATTAGCTACATAGACCGGGAATTTCTTTCGTGAGTTTTGAATGCTCATCAATACAGCTTTGGAATCACTCCAAAAGTGGGACTCCTCAATTGGAATGGTTAGTTCTTTCCTCAACATTTCATCTAATCTAGCTGCAGTCAAAGCAGCTGACAATTCCAATTTGGGTATAGTCAAACCAAGAGGTGCAAGATATGACTTTCCCAACACAAAACAGCAGTCAAAGTTCATATCTAAATCAACGGTTCTTAAATATGAAGCTGCACCTAATGCTGTCATTGAAGCATCACCAAAATGATGAAGTTCATATCGAATTACATTTTCAGAGTTTTGAAAGCTCCGCTTGACTCTTAAGTTTTTCAAATGATTAAGGGAGTCAAGCCATCTTTTCCAGCATTGGCGCTCGTCTTCGGAAATTGTCTCATCCCAGCCTCGATTTTTTATACCACGAAGTAACGATTTTGCTTCAATAAGAACTGGAGCCACAAATCCCAATGGGTCGTACAAAGAATGCATCATGGATAAGATTCCTCGTTTCGTTAATGGTTTCTCAGGAATGTCAACAATAAATCTAAATTCGTCATCTTCAATATCCCATAAAACTCCCAGCACTCTTTCGGCTGCATTCTTACTACGAGGAAGAGATTTATTTGCCAATCCTCTCTGCTCTTTTGGGAGAGAAGAAATAACGTCATTATTATTTGATATCCACTTTGTCAGTTCAAATCCTGCCTTTTGTAGCATCTGCTTTACTTCAGCTATTAAGCGTTTTCCAGAATCAGCACTGGAGCATGAAATCAAAAAATTATCAACATAAAAGTTTTTGTCAACAGCTTTACGTGCTTGCTCCGAGTAATCGTGGCCATATCCCAGCACAGCCTGTTTCAAACAAAAGGCGGCACAGCTTGGAGAAGAAATTGCACCAAACAGATGAACCGTCATGCGGTACGTTGAAGGCTTGCTGTTCAACTTGCCATCAGTCCACCACAAGAATCGAAGGACATCCCGATTTTCAGATGGTACCTTTACCTGGTGGAACATGCTTCTTATGTCAGCAACTATGGCTATCCTTTTTTCCCTAAATCTTATTAGAACTGCTACAAGGCTATTTGTTAAATCAGGACCTTGCAACAAGGCTTTGTTTAGTGACTGCCCATGCAATTCAGCAGCACAATCAAAGACAATTCTTACCTTGTCAGGTTTTTTGGGGTTCATAACAGAATGGTGTGGAAGATACCATATTACAGTACTCACGTCATCATTTTTTTCTGATACAATTTCCGCATACTCCTCATCAATATATTTTTGCATCTCTGCTGTATACCGTTCATGTAAAGCTTTATCTTTGACAAGCCTACCTTTTAGTGAGTTAAGACGCTTTTCGGCTATATTGCGATTATCAGGTAGGTGGGAGTTTTCGTGTCTCCATAAAAGAGGCAGTTCAAAATGACCGTTGACGGTTTTAATAGATTTTTTCATTCTGGCGTACGCAATTCGATCTTCGCTAGAATGATTTATTTTTAGTTCTGTTTCTTTAACAAAATCGATAGGAGACATTAGATCTTTATCAGTTTCAATGTGTTCATCGCAAGAATGAACATGCATAGAGATGGGTGTATTAGAAACAACATCACAGTTACCTCGCCAAGGGCCACAAAGCGACCAGCCCAATGGAGTTCTCACTGCATCCGGTCCACCTTCTGGACCATAGCGATATTCAAGAGACATAATTGATCTTATATTATCAACTCCAATTAATAAACCAATCCATTTATCTTTTATACAGGGGAATTTCAAATTCCAATAATCGCCCCAAAGTTCTAACACTTTTCTTTTGGGTTCAAACAAGCATCAAAAGGAAAATAATCAACAGCAATTACATTTTTAAAGGTCATTTCATCACCACCGCACACAGGACTCACCGACATTTGGATGTTCAATCCGCACACCTCTTCTGATCTTGACATTGTCGAGAACGGCTGTACCGATATTCTTCTTTCTGGACCGGTTAGTTCTAATTCATCAACAATTCGACGATCACAGAACGTTAATTCGGAACCTGTATCCAGCAGTGCATAGGTTTGGATTTTTTTGTTAGCCGATCTGACAGTAACCGGAACTGTCATGAGGTAAGGTCTATTCCAATGTAGCAGATGGGACGAAGAGTGCAAAGCTGCACAGGAGCAAATCGCAGCATTATCTTTTGCGTTCTTGTTGGTTTCGTTGTCATGCAATTCAAATTTGTGCATTAAAGTGTGATGACTGTCTTGTTTGTCACAACCCTCAACCGTACATTTTATTTCAACTTTACAATCTTTCACGATATGTCCTTTCTCAAAGCACTTAAAACATCGTCCATTTCTTTTCAGGAAATCACTCTTTTTGTAACGAGATAATTTAAGAAATTGCTCGCAGGAAGACAGAAGATGTGCACTTCCACATAAAGGACAATGCTCTTTGTCGAGTACTGCAGTGGATGTAGAAGATTTTCTACCAGTGGCAAACACAGAAACCTTCTTTCGGTGCACGCTAGTGTTTGGCTCTGCACGTACACGTGTAGACCATTGAAGAGTGCCAAAATCAGAATTAGCTAATTCAGCATAATACGATACGAACTCAACAAAATCAGTGAAATTGGCCCGACGACCATTATCTTGAGTTATCCTATATGAATCCTCTATCCAATTATTTTGCATAATTTCAGGCAACTTTGCCATAAGCTGTTTCAGTGTGGCCAGTGAATTTAAGGTAGTGCAATGCTCTACATCTTGCAACTGAGATTTAGCTCTTTGTAATGTCATCGCCATAGAATTTAACGCTTGTAAATCATGAGGTTTTACAATTCCAGATTCACCAGTGTGTCTTCACAGCAAGTAGCAATAATCTCTGGTCTTCCATATACCTTAAACAAGTAATGCCAAGCAAGCTGAAAGGCGTTTGGTTGCACAGAGAAATGGTCGATTCTTCGTCTCACTGCAGGAGAACATAGCTGCAGCAAGTAAGTAAACCTCGCTTCTTCTGAAATTATGTTGGAAGTAACATGAGTTCGAAATGTTTTCACGAATGCATAATAATTTAAGGGATTTCCATCAAACTGCACCAATTCTGGTCTGGGAGGTAAGCAGTCATTTACCATGTTTCCCTGTCTCAACGAAAGATGAGGTGCCCCGTAATCAGCCGATGCCCCACCATTTCTTTCCGTATTCACACAGTGAGGAGGCTGCTCATACATCTCTCGTCGCAGTGCGTTGCCGTCAACATGAAGCTGTCCATTTTCGGGTCCCAAAACGTGAAAGTTCTCAAGGTAGTCATAATGTTCCATCGTTTTCTCTCGATCGCCCATAGTTTGCCCACTTTTCATGAGTCTGTTGTGAGTTACAGAAAAATTCCTTTTTGTCGTAGCACCCATTTCATACACTGGGGTTGTCTCAACATCCAACGCAGGGCTCAAATCATTGTGTGTGACGAGGTTCTTCGTAGATTGCATCCTTGACAAATTGGTTCTTTCAACTTCCTTTACAGAACCACCCAAACTACCGATCGACACCTCATCCCATGCGCGGACCTCTTCAGCAGCAAGCTCAATTTCTCGGTCTTTTTCTTTTAAGCGAAGTTTTCGTTCTACAGCTTCAGTAACGCGCTTTGCTTCAGCGGCTGCTTCAGCGGCTTTTCTGCGAACATCTGCAGCAGACTGTTCATCAAGAACCCTCTTGGTTTCAGCTTCTTTGACAAGCTTAGCCAACTTTAGTTTCACGAGAGATTCTTTACGTTTAAGACTTACAGACGATCTAACGGACCTTGAACTTGCCTTTGAAGTCGACATTAGTTTACAAAGCTCAAGTCAATCAAAACCAAACAATCAATTATCAAATTATGATACAAAGAAGATATTTCGATAAACTTTTATGTTAGTTACTTCGACTGGATGGCCTTGAACACCCAAGTAAAGAACATAAGGAGCTAGGTCGTGGTTGATAATTGTCAGATTTTCTTTCGATTTACACAGTTTACACCTTTCTTTTCATTAGAACCGATGTAATTCAGGTGTTAATGCGGTTTATCTGCAACAAATTACATGCATTCAAGTACTAATAGAATCGAAATAAAATACGCTTATTAAAATGAACACGACAATCATTCAAATTTTGTAAATAACAACAAACCAAATCAATTAACCAATTAAAACACTAATTATTTACTGCCAATTAAAAAACGTCTATAAAAACATTCTACATACCGAAATATTTTTTCAAGGCCACTTTCTTCAATTTATCAATTTATCGACCACTGTAAAAATCACGAGATATCAACTTTTAGTTCTATTCGAAACAACTTTCAAAGTAGCTTAATTCATCAACGCGTTCTCTCTCTGTTTTTACTTCGGTTTCGGCAAGACGAGTTTAATGCGAAGACGTCACGTAGAGAAACTCAATCTCTTTCACTACGGAACAACGTCGGCTATCACTATTAACAAAATTTACAATCTAAGAAACCAAAGCAGCGCTTGCTTGAAGCGAAAATTGATAGCGATTATTTAAGCGAAAATCAACAACACTTGTAATCTATTTCTTCCTCCTTACCGCCTTACAAAATAAATGATTGATTAATGGATTGATTGAAACGAGAAATAAGGAAGAATCGATGGTTGTGGATTTTGCCAAGATGATGAATTTGGCGATTGTCAATACTTATTTTAAAAAGAAAGACGGACACAGGGTGACGTATAAAAGTGGCGGAAAAAGTGTCCAAATAGATTTTGTGATGTGCAGAAGGAGGAACCTGAAGGAAATGTGCGATTGTAAGGTAATGGTGAATGAGTCCGTTGCAAAAGCAACACCGTATGGTGGTATGCAAAATGGCTCTCATGGTGAAAAAGAAAAAGGGAGAGAAAGCAAGAATTAAGCTACTGAATCTGTATTTGCTGTTGATTTATACTATTGTGGGCTCCTAGGTGGATTGGAGCATATTTTTTAATAAAGAAGTTATTGTGGTAGTCTGAGCTGTGGTTTAGCTAGACTATATTTTTGCTGTTACTGGTTCCTAGGGCAGGTCCAGTAAGGAGATTTAAGAATTTTGTCTTTTGGTAGGCGGCCAAGTTTGCGTTATCGGTGAGGCCTTCTTAACGGGCACCGTAAGGTTATAAGATTAAAAAACGTACTGAGTTACCGAATTAAGTTCTACAAAAATTTAAATCAACTTCTACAAAATTTCAAAAAACTAAATTTGTGGAAGTAACAGACAGCCATTGTTTAAAATACACTTTTTAACAGCTTAACTTGATTATAGAACGAAAAGAACAAAAAATTGATTAATTGATTATTGATTAACAAAAAATTGATTATCGAACGAAAAGAACAAAAAATTGATTAATTGATTATTGATTAACAAAAAATTGATTATCGAACGAAAAGAACAAACAAAAAATGAGCAAATACGTTTAGGATGATTAAGTAAACAAAAAATTTAAGAGTTCCACTCGGTGGGACACATTGCATTGAAATTTAAGAATAAATTAGTGTTAGTTGGCTTTAATAAACCCATGTTTTAATGCCAGTATCATTAATTTTAATTTCAACCTAGAGAAAGGGATAGTTTCGAGTGAATGTTCCATTGTAAATTTGAGATTTTTATGTTGGGTTGGAAAATTTATTTATTATTCAAAAGATTGGAAAATTTAGAATATTTTTCGTCTGTATCAAAAACGGCAAAAATATCGTCAACATAGCGTAAATAAAGCTTTGGATAAAATTCAGATTGAGTTTTTAATAATTTATTTTCTAAAGAAGACAAAAAAAATTTGCCATAGTCGAAACTAAGGGAGACCCCATACTGACGCCCTCTTGCTGTCGAAATAACTTATCTTTGTACAAGAACATTTCTTGATTAGCTTGTACCGATCGCCGCATTTTTACGCTTGTGTATATTTTTGTTCGTTTATTCATTTTTTCTTTTTGAATAGAAAACGAGAGAGTCTTGCGTTGTAAAAAAAGCACATTTCTTGTACTGTTGGTTTTAAAAATAAAGAAGGTCTGTAAAAGTTTGTAAAATTTACTTGTAGCTAGATATATATATAAACTCTAACCGCTACATATTGGTATCACGTCGGGGTCACCAATATGTAGCGGTTAGAGTTTATATATATACTATATATCTAGCTACATGTAAATTTCACGTTATCACGCTATGTAAATTTCAATTTGATCGCTACGAGCCAACCGCAGAAGTTTCACAAAAATTTCTCTTTTAAATGGTAGGGATTGGTGTTTTCAGTGATTGTCACCAGAATAAATGAAGTCCGCTATAATTTAAACAATTTCATCTAAATACACATTCGTATAAAGTGATTGCAAGTCAAAACTAGCTAATTTATGATCAGCTTAAAATTTAAATTGATTTAACTTTTCTAGAAGGTTTTTTGTGAACTTCAATTAAAACCATAGAATTTTTCTGGACAGCTATCTTTTGGAATAATTCAAATAATAGAAAATGGACTTTTCTCTTCTTATAACAGGATGAATTTTTGTGTTTTGGTCCACTTCGATTTAGATTAGATTCGATTGTATTTTTTATTTATTTTGAGGTTTATCTGCTGAACAAAGATCAGACAAAAAGCTTTGAGATAAGTTTTTTGCTGGTAATATTCAAATTCTGCATCACAACTATTTGCTCTATGTACGCCTCAAAATTGAGAAATTTTATATTGAGAAACTTTATGGATCGCGGGTAAAGGATTAGGACTTGTTTCTACTAAAAGCATTGGCAGGAGTATTCTTTTATTTCTTTTTTATTAAGATTTTGCTTCTCTTAGCGCCTTAAAACAAACTAAGAATACCCCAGCCATCGCTTGTTGTGGAAGCGAACCCTTCATCGCCAGCAAATAACTCATCTCAAAGCTTTTTGTCGGACACTTGTCAGGAGATAAACGTCGGAATGCAGAAAATTCAATTAATTGTCTAATAAAACTGAACGAAGATGATTAAATGTTTGAAAAAGGCGTTAAAACGCCTAATCAGTCAAAAAAATTTGTTTACAATTGGAAAACCTTGTGGTGATTACGCGTTTTGACGCCTTTTTTAAACATTCAATTATCTTCCTTTCAGCTTTATTAGACAATCAATTGAATTTTTTTCTTTATTCTGACGTTTATCTCCTGACGAGTATCGGACGTCGTCTTTTGAAAGAGCACCCACCCCAGGCAGATAGAAATAGAACTGGGGTCGAGGGTTAAAGGTTTGAGATGAGTTTTTTGTTGGCTGTTTTTAAATTCTGTACCACAAGCTTGAACCCTTAAATCCGAAGTAACCCACATTTTTGAAAATTTTTTAGAAGGACAGTTGTTTAGTTTAAATTTAAATGCAGCAGTAGTCGAGAGACCGGGCATGATGGCAACCTTTAAATATAGAATGCCTGTCTAAGTTGCGTTCGAAAAAAACAAAATACTTATTTGGCAAGGGGTTTACCTGACCCATTCCTAGAGGTGGGGCACGGATTAACGCTGCAAGCCCTAGTGATTAGGCAACTCTCTACAGAGGATAATAAAGGAGTGGAATTATGAGCCTTAATAAAAATTACCAGGCCTAAAATTGAAAACAGATATGCCTAGCAAAAAATGGAAGATGTCCTGTGATTCGAAGTGCACCTGCTTTACAAAGTGTTTAAGTCACTTCGACGAACAGTAAATAAGGATCCAATGAAGATGGACTATCTTTGATAAAAAGCTTAGGAGAGTGTGGGTGTCAGTAAGAGGTTTGGGAGCTAGTTATTAGAAAGGAACGGAGAGAATTTATGGAGCAGATTGATTATCAAATGATCAGAAAATGACAAGACTGAATACCGGGTCTTTACGATATGATCGTTGGAGGGTTAAGAAGTGAGAGCGGGAGTGGAATTGTGGGAGGGTGATACAAATCCCTACTTTAGCGAGAGCGCACACTAAGACATTGCCACGAGAAAAGTGACAAGGCATCCACTGAAGATGGACTGAAAAAGAATTTCATGCGATAACATTTTTTTGATTTATTAATGTATTGTGCAGAACCAATTATTTGCTGAAATCAATCCCCAAAAATAGCCACAGAAACTTGAACTTTTCTATTTAGCCTATAAAAGGTTTGCGGTTGAAAGGAAGAAAGAGTGAAAGCTAAGGTTATGTAGGTAGTGGTTTGTTGTGTGTGTTTAGGAAGATTAGAGAGGTTTGTATTGAAAATTCGGCTGATGTGATTTTTAAAAGTTTTTCAGGAATTAGATAGAGGCAAGGCAAACCTGATTATTTTCTTAAGTTTCAATAGGGGTTTAACAAAACCTATTACAGAAATTGACGCCAGAAAGCACGAAGAGCAGCTTTATTAGTTTTTAGACAAAAGATTTATCAAAGAGTCTTTTATTTTAACATTTCGTTTTACTTTGCCCTTGTTTATCTTTAAAGCAAAGAAGCAACATGCGTCAAAACGGATACAACAGCGCTATAAAATCGGCGGTGGTGATTCCTACACAGCTGACCGAACGACTGCGCAAACTCGCTGGACGAGTTGTTGTCCCGTCAAAATCGACTCCAAAGCGCGATGACCCGCTACGCAAATATCGTCTCCTCTCGTCGCTTCTTCGTGAGGATCGTCCCTGGTTTGTGTTGAGCCTCCGGGTGCCGATCCAGTTCAGGAGGACAAGATGACACCGGGCTTTCTAACAGCGCCATTCGAAGGTCGTAAAAGAGCGCCGAGTCGCCCTGGGTGAGGAAAGTGATCGCGGTTCCAGTTTTTCCCGCGCGACCAGTGCGACCAATGCGGTGAGTGTAATCTGCGCAAGGGGGGCATCGAGTTGACCGGCTCGCTCGACATGACCGACACACAAACCTACCTTCGATTGACTTGGCCATGTCGAAGTTGATCACCATGCTCACGTCCTGGATGTCTATCCCTCGTCCCGCCACGTCAGTGGCCACCAGAATGTCCTTGCTTCCACTCTTCAGACCACTGAGCGCCACCTCGCGATGTTCCTGCCCTTTACCCCCATGTAGAGTGGTGCTGCTGTACTGTGAGGCAAAAAGGATTGACCGACCCGACCCGACCTATCACACTAGATTAACACAGATCTCAACTTACCCCCATTTTTTCAAGGGATTTCGCCAGAACATCACAACCTTTTTTTTGGTTAACGAAGACAATGACGGGAGGGGTAATTCCCCTTTCCAGTATTTCCAATAATTTCTTTCTAAAAAATATTAGTAAGTTTGACAACTACCAGCAGCAGCAAACGACTTCACAGTCGAGAAAACAAAAACGTCGGACAACGTTTAACGCTGGCTTGCCTAACAAGTTTCCGATGGGCACGAATATGTTTTACTTAAAAGTTTTGAGTTAAAAGTTTAGGAGTTTGATTTGTGCAGATGTTGTGCTATCTCAATGACCGAGCAAGGCAAACACGCTTTATCTTGGAGGGTTGTTCTTTGCTGACTGGAAATTAGTCTAGATCTTATCGTCATAGGTAGAGTCGAACTAGCAATAAATTGTATTGCAGGTTTTAGGTACATTCCAATGCAGTCTCACGTTTTTCTTTTTTTTCGTTAAATAAAATTATACAGATGTTTAAAAAAATTAAATAGTCTTAATTATAAAATTATGTGCGGCATTGTCGTCATTACAATAACACGAAGCAAAAATAAAGGATGTTGGATGGGTGGGGCGTGGGCTTATGTTAAAGGTTAGAGTGATGACTAGTCACAACCTTGATTCAAACATAACATTATTTAGGAAAAAAGTAATTTAATAAAAAAAACCTGGGCTTGCAAGAGTTTGGTGCAATCTCACTTTTTATTGACGCAGGAATCAATTAAAACCAATCCAATCGTTCGCGTCGTTGCTTTGTATGAAGATAGACTTAGTTTGTCGGTTAGTGTTTTAATCCCGTTTCTGTCCTCGTTTCTTTCGTGAAACGAGAGAAAGAAAGCGGAGTGGAACGGAACCGTTTAACTTAGGAATCACTTATAAGTAGCAACTCAAAAAATTTTTAGCGTTGTTTGCTGAAAGTAGTTATTATTGAAAGTGTCTAAAAGCAAAGGAGTTTTCTTAACAATCCCGGCTTTCCATAAAAGAATGTGTGCAGCTGCACTTCTCGGCATCGGCTTTAACAGGTTGTATCCTATCTGGTTATTTCTATAGGAAGGAAAGGTCCTATCTTGATACCAGAGACGATATTAGGAGTGGGAAACTCTAACATATAAGGTCAATTTAAGAAACGGTGATATAAGCCTAGTTGAATGGCACACCAGGTATGTCTTAAAAACTAAAGAACAAAAAAGGCTTATATTTGAAATAATAGCCCAGAAACAAGTCCAAGACTAAATATGATATAATACCGGTACGCTAGTTTCGCAAAAAATAGCCGAAAGAAAACCGTCCATGTTTTATATGGACGGTTCTTGAGCAATCATAAAAAATTTCTTGTTGAATCATATAAAATACTAGAATGATATAGGTGGACAGAGTAATGCGGACCCGCACAGTGCACATATTTGTCAAAAGAGCGATTCTAATTTTAACAAGAGACAATAATCATTCTACATATACAATTGCGTTTTTACATTATCTCTAAACAAGCGATGCTCGGGACGCACCCATTAACAAGCACGATCAAACAATCATATCGATGATCAACATCGGGGCCGTCCATAAAATACCAAGACAAAGCAAGCTGACCTCTTCTCGTTCTCCTTGACCAGATAAACGACCTGCGACACTCGCTCGATGGGTTTTCCGGCGGAACCGATGTAGACGATCGCGGGGCGTCGGAGGTAGGAGCGGGCGAGGCGCTCGACGGCGGGGGGCATGGTGGCGGTGAACATCACGGTCTGCGGAGAAGAACCGATAAGATCGCGGAATCACGCACACACACGCACAAGCAAGAGAAAACTACAGATCTATTCTTTGCCCTATTTCCTGTTCCCAATCAATTCTTGTCTATCCTGATTTCGCTTGCTTAAGTTCTTTTTCACAATGTATAAACCTTATTACGGCAACTGTTTAAGTCATTTCATCCCACATTCCATTTCCTCCAACGTAAATTGTCCTCGGCTATTTTCCAACTCACTCGAACTGCTGTTTGGTTTCACTCACAGTGGTTTCATGGCGGTACTTCAGCAGCTGTTACTTGATGCTGGACCAGGTCGATATTTGCGGCTCGATTTCTTATCTCAAACTGGAAACAATTTTTTCAATAATTTCCGCAACAGCTACGTCCGACGGTGCTACGACAGTTGATCAAACGACACTTGATCGAAACAACAGTTGATAAAAAAAAAAGATTTACTTTTGTATGTTTCTGCGATTAAATAATCTTTTTGTTACTGTAAATTTGATTCATAAAAAGCAGAGGCCATGAGTAAGAAGACATTTGGTTGTTATTTTTTATAACTTTTTGCCAATGTCAAGGTCAGCGTTTTTTTAACAAGATTCCTGGGCAAAGTGTTTTTGGGGGCAACAAGTAGATTTCTTGTCATGGTTATGTTTCGTTAAATGTCTATTGCTGCCATTTTTTTCATTTTTTTTTCATTATAGTCAGTAATTTAGGGGGGTATTGTGCCATGGCCGCACCTTTGCAGACCGCTTGCAGAAATCAGAAACAGAATCAAGGGTCTATTTTTTTAGAGATTACTATGTTTTTGGAACAAAAAATCGACAAAACCGGGCAGATTCAAAGTGAAGACCTGTTTTTTAGAGTTTGCTATATTTTTGGGACGAAAAATTGACAAAATCGGGACAAATTTAAAGTGAACACCTGTTTTTAGAGTTCGCTATGTTTTTGGGACGAAAAATTGACAAAATTTAAAGTTGTAAATTTTCTCTTTAATTATTCGATCAAGTGTCGCTTTGATCAAGTGTCGTTCATTCAACTGCCGGGTCACGACGTCCGACATCTTATTCCGGCCTGGATTGCCACGAGATTTGTTGTTAGGACTTTTCGGCACCGTTGTTTTGGGTCATCGCTAGAGCGGTGATGCATTGATATACTCTTTTTTTGTTCTCTAATTATTTTTCTGTTTTTCAGCAGGGATACTTTGCGATCCCGTCACACTACAGTGTCCAGATTTATGTCGAGAAATCAAAATTTGTCTGTTTTATTTCATTTAAATTATTTTTAAAGCAATGAGATGAGCAACATAGAAGCAATTTTACACATACTTTTAAAATTTTTTTTTTCTTTTGAGTTTTTGTCTGTATATGTTCATTTTTATATTTTTCCTCTCTACAAATGCCACTTTCAATGCAATCTTGCCTGTGATGAATGGCAATCTTTCCGGTGCGAAGTTCTTTCTCCGACCTTTCATTCTTTGATACTTGCATTGTCTTTAGTATCCCAAAAAATGCTTGCTCTTTTTTATATTTTCGCAACAGCCTCAAGACATTGTCAATTATACTGATTGCTGAGTTCTTAAAGATTGGGGAGGAGGGTGGATGTTCAACTAAAGATTGGGGAGGAGGGTGGATGTTCAATGCTCTCACTGTGTCGCCGCTTCTTCAAAGTTAGTTATGCACCAATAGACGTATCGCAGATACAAGTTCTATTATTGACTTTAAAAAATGGTCAAAAAACAAGAAACAAAACAGAATGACATACCAATCCTGCTGCAACTCTCTAAATCAATCCATCCACGCTCACCTATCAACCTGTCAACCTAACCCTTACGAGAATATGAACATCTCTCAACCTTGTACCCGGTCCAAGCATCAACAACCGGCAGGTGGCGCTCGGGAAAAGCGTTAAAAGAAGAATTTTGGCACTAAATTTCACAACGGTTCATGCTTCCTATGAGTCTATTTATGCTTCACGATCGCACTCATGTTTTACTCCCAACACTAATTAAGAACAAAGCATCGATGCTCTTTTAAATGTGTTGAAGTCGGAATAGGAGTAGAAAACGTTGCTGTTTTGGGCAAATTTGCTTTATGTTACATTAGGCCCACTTGTAGCCCAAAGCTGTAGCCCATCGCCGGAGTCGCAAAAGTTTGAATAAATGGAGTCGGGGTCGCACAGGATTCGTCCGACTGCACAACCCTTTCCATCTGCTTCGTTCTATTCGTTGAGCCTTTTTCACCTACACCGCATTGCGAATGATTCAAGATGTAATTAGTTGTGAAGAAAGTTTTCAAAGTATTGGGTTTGAAAAATCTACTAAAAGACCAAAGCGGAAAAGGCGAGGTTCAACCAACCTGACGCATTTTGTGCTTGGAGAGAAAGTTGGATTTCATTAACATCTTGTCCTCAGCTGAGTCATCGTCGGGCTTCTGATTGGTCACCGGCATGTGCTCTGTGATGAAGTCGTTCATTGCAAGCCATTGCGTCGACAGTTATTTGCTCACCGAGAATCTTTTGAACATCCGGTTCGAATCCCATATCGATCATCCTATCAGCCTCGTCCAGAACTACGTAGGTGCACTGGCTCAGCACGATGTAGCGGTTTTCGAGGACGTCGATTAAGCGACCAGGTGTCGCGATCACAATCTGGAAATTGATCACAACAATCGGTCAACTGAACAACGAAAAAGAGAATCGAAAAACGTAATTTAAATTTCTAGTGCAGCTGCTTACGAACAATCTACGCAGAGGCACAGGCCCAAAGAGTTTCGTCAAGGTTAGGAACTGATTTCATTTAATTTCCAAAGTCATGTTCATGAACGGCATCAAAACTTTTTAAAATGCAATTGATGACGTCATATTAGATTTTAATTTTATTGGTTGGGTCCGGGTTTAAGTTCAATGCCATTTTGGAAAAAAAATTAATTCGCTTTTATCACAATTGTGCAACTATCTGCCGCGCAAGTGAATTCGTGAAAGGTGTTTCAAACGCTTTCTAATTCTTAAATGTTACTTAATTAAAATACCAATAACCTGAAAGTATTTCGTTTATATGATTATTTCATAAAGTTCTAAAACAAAATTACTTTGAATTTATTGTGTGTAAATGTGTCTGCACTTAAAAAAACAATTTTTTATCCTTTATAAACTTCAATTTAATTTAAAATTATAACCATAAAATATACTATAAAATGGTGTTAAAAATTATTTCTTCGAATGATAATTGTTTTAACAAATTCTTGAAAATTATTGCATTATAACTCCTTTTTTGTGGTATACTACTGCCGCATCATGCGGAGTAACCAACAAATACTGTATAAATAAAAAAAGTTTTCCATCTACTTTAAAGAACATTCCACCCAGACACACTACAACTATTACAAACAGAAAAAATCCAATCGTATCTAACACACAACCAACAAAGTTCTTATGGGAGATGGGAGGACAAAATAAAGAGCGCCATCTGCGGCATGGAGCATCATCTTATCCACAACGCAATCATAGCTGGTGTCAAAGTTATTTTGTTATTATGCTATTCACCTATGACGTTGGGAGAGAATTGATTGAAGGCATCCTGCTTAATTCCAGCGACATCACACTCCAACATATCTATCACCCAATCAAACAGAACAACCTATCTTGATAGTCATTAGCACAGCTTCACAGTGCACAGGATCGCACGACCTGGCAGCATTTCCATTCATTCTCATCAGATCATCTGCATCAACATACATCAACTTCACTAAAACAATAACAAACTACCAAAAGACAAACTGGACAGAACTGCCAAACCCCCATCCTTTCTAAACAAACCTAAACAACATAAATTTAAATCAACGTTTGACACTAAAACTACCTTCCCAAAAAGATGTGAAAAATCACATCATATGCCGATAACAATCATAGAGTTTTACACCAAACAAACACCGCAAGATCCAATAACTTGTTCAGCCATATTTTCACAAAATACAGGTATGGGCTACCACTAATAATCTTCATATAAACACAGACAAAACAGCAACTAACCCTACTCTTCTTACATGTAACTAAGCTAAAAATGGCACAACTCTATCACTTAAATGTAAATAATCAAACACTAAACACAACAAAACACCACAAAACTCTTGGAATCACTCAAGACAAACCCCAAAATTAACATTTTCACAAAACATAAATGCCACTAGTTCCCAAGAAAAACAAAATGTTAACATACAAAAGCACTCACTTATAAAAAAAAAAAAGGGGGGGGATTAAGCAAAAAAATCTAATCATTTATACATTTAAACTACCACTCGCCCATTATTGAATATGCAAAGATCATATTAAACATCAGCATCAATAAACTGCAAAACATTCACAATACAGTCCTACACATTGGAACTAGCTGACCGGCTGCACATAAGACCCATCAACATCTCTTATTATAAAACCAATCTACTTTCAATGGGGCCCATATTAAGCTTTATAATGCTTAAACTCAAACAAATGGCACTGACAGAAGCACACCTCCTTTATCAGTAAACATATTCAAATCTACCAAAAAGCAAAAAAAAAAGCCATAGTCTTTCACAAAATCTATCACTTCAGATCCACACATGAGCAAACAGTTTCACACACAAGTGTACAAAACTGTTTCAACCCAGAATTAACAAAATTCCTGCTATGTTACCTGCAGACAATATACTCTGACACTCACGATTCTAGGTATATTTCAACACGCCGTATTCATTCTACCGCGTTTACTAATCCTAACCTAACTGGAAAACCGGTTATCAACACTTTCAGAAAAAAACAGCCATTAATTTTGATGATAAAATAAAATTTGGAGAAACAACACGGTGAACGACGTTGGAATTTACCTGTCGCAGGCGCTTGCACGCCAAGACCACCATGCATAAAGTGTCAAAAGTGTCTTTCCCAAGGATACAAAAAAATGGATCGAGAAGGTTTTGAACCAAAATCATATCGATTACAATCCCGGCGTTCTAACCATTCGAGCACACTGCTGACGTTTCAAACCTTTTCTGCACCAATGACAAGCCACCTCATTGTGGTGGTGCAGTCCCCTCCCTGCATTGGAGAGGGTCAAAATGGCTTGTCGATTCCCTGGGGTCTCATTCTCAGGCGACCCCCTTACGAACATTTTTTCTCCTCGTTTTTTATCCCTGCTGTCCACTGAGCAAGCACAGATGGATGGCATTATTAATCCCAAATGACCAACCCCAACCCCCTCTTCATTCACCTTCCTAACAACTCCTTTTATTCTTTTTTCCAATTCAAAACCTCTTCTTTATTTATCTTACCTATCACTGCTATTCATTCTCATGCTTCTTTTCATAAGCAGCGATACTCATCCCAACCCTGGCTCTGTAGACCATGCTCTGTCTGCTCCTGTCAAGTCACCTGGGGAAACAGATCTGTACAATGCGCCAACTGTTCTCTCTTGCTCTGGTCTCTCTCCTGCTGATTTTCGAAAAATTTCTCCGGAACATTCTTGGACTTGTCCAGTGTGCCCATCTACCTCTCAAACTTTTCCCTCCTCTTCTCAAATCGTCTCCCAATCTTCATCTTCAAATACCCACAAAACTCAAAAATCCTACTCTTTGAAAATAAACCGCCAAAATATCCCTCCACTATAAATAACTCCCCTGATCTTCCTAACCATCCCAAACAACTTTTACTTACCCATTCTCAGCACCATCTTTACCTCCTCCTCAACCCCAACCCTCTACTTGTCCTCTCACACAATCTTCTTTCCATCATTCTCCTCCCTCCCAAAATAGCCTGCAAGCCTCCAATGAAATGCCAATAGAATTTGCCCCTGTCATACTGAACTTTAACAATTTCTATCACTAAATTAGTGCGATCTCATCTTCGTGCAGAAGTCGCACCTCTCTCTTCTGAATCCACTTTTCATGTCCCTGGTTATAAAACTCTCAGAAAGGACTGCTCATTGACAAGGATAGGAACCACCAACTCTATGGGAAACCTAGGAGGTGGTGTCCGTATACTGGTCAAAAACAGTCTAATCTATTCCCCTCTCTCTACGCCAACATCTTTCTTCACTTGATCCCTGCTCCAATTATTTAGCTATTACAGTTAAAATAAAAGGGGCCTCACCTATTCACCTCTTCAATCTTTATGTCCCTCCTATTCGCTCTTCTTCTTGTGACTCTCATCCTAAAATTTCTCACCCTTCTTACCTTCATCCCCTACTACTTTCATTCTAACTGCCATCACTCATCCTGGGACTCTCACAGCCCAAAAGACCAATTAGGCAAAAATTTGTTTGACTGGTTCCTCTCCTCTGATCTCCTACCCCTCAACAATCCTGACCATCCCACCTTACCACACCGCTCCACTGGAAACTGCTCTTCTCCTGATCTCTCTCTAGATTTGCTCTAGCCTTTCTCCTAAAATCTGTCCCAGTGAAGTCTTTTTTTTACTCCACTCCATCTTCAGTTCCTCTTCCTCACCTTCATCCAATCTCCCTAACTTCCCAAACTGTTATAACCCCATAGACTGTGCAAACCAACTTTTCGTGTATCTACAGTCCCACTTCCCTACCCAAACCCTAAAATCCTTTCGAAGTTCTGAAAATACTCACATGAATAAAATTACAGTAGATCTGCCCATTGTAATACCCTATACTCTATTTTCTGCTCTACTTTCTCTTCCCTAAAACTTTCCTCATCTATCTCCCAACTTTCAAACTCAACCTCATCGAGCCCTGATTGAATCATCTATCTGCTTTTTACCCACCTTCCTCAATCCGCTCTACAATTCCTCCTAGGTATTTTTAACCTATTCTGGTCGACTCATACCTTCCCACCAGCTTGGAAACAATCGATCATCATCCCCATACATAAATCCGGCAAACCCTCAAAATTATTCTCCTCCTATTACCCCATCTCTCTCACTTCATGCACTTTCAAAGAATGGTTCTTGGACGACTAAGCCTATTTTTTAGAATACTATAACATTCTTTCACCCGTGCAGGCTGGTTTTAGATTTAGTAGATCGACAGTAGATCAGGTTCTCCTATCACAGTCAATCGCAGATTCTTTTCACCAATCTAAACCAAGCGCACGTACTGTCCTTGCAACTGTAGATTTTGCAAAAGCTTTCAACTCAGTTTGGCATTCTGCCCTCTTCTCTAAACTCTTCTCTTTAGGCCTTCTGCTCTGCTTTGCCGAATCGATACGATCTTATCTCTCAAATCGCCGTTCGAAAGTCCGTATCTGTAATTCTTATAGTCGTCCTTTCCGTCTCCTAAGAGGTGTTCCCCAAGGTTCAGGTCTTGGACCATTCTCTCTGTTTATTAATGATCTCCCAGCCTTTCTTTCTTTCTTTATCTGTTAAAGTCTTTCTCTATGCTGATGATCTTGCTATTTGAGCCTCTTCCCCAAATGTTGAACGTGCAACTACCACTGTTCAAGTGCCCTTAACAGACTGGTGGAATGGTCCTCCAAATGGCGTCCACCTCTTAACCTCTCGAGTGTGAGTCGTCTTTCTTCAGCCTAGACCTCTACCAATCTCGTCCTAGACACTCTCTTTCAATTCTAGATACCCCACTTAACTTCAATCTAAATCCGACATTTCTCGGTGTAACCTTCGACCGCACCTTTTCTTTTAAGCATCCTGTTTTATCTTTACGGAAGAGATTTCACAGCCGATTCCGTGCCTTTCGTTCTATCGCCTCTGCCTCCTGGGGCCCTCTAAGGAATCTTTATGTACATTATACCACACATGTGTTAAAAAAGAATCATGGAGATCCTTCTCCCACTCACATAACCTTACCCCTAACCTACAACTATCTCGCAAAGCTCTAATTCTTGGTCCTCCTAAACCTCCTGGTTTACCCCTTCTTCTTACTCTATCTCACACCAACTCTCTTCTCCATGCTCTTGTAATGACCCTCCCTCCCTTTGCAATACCGCCGGTATTTTCCATCTGTCCTCCCTAGCCCACAGCGACATCACTGCCTGGACTAATGGCTCGGTTCCTGGCGGGCTGGGGGACGGCTAGCATGAAGGGATCGACATTGAGTGTACAATGTGTCTCATTGCTACCTTCTCGGCTGGACTCTGGGACCTATGCTATTCTTTATGCTCTTGAGTGGTGTATCTCTCACTCCACACCAGGTGCGTTTGGATCCGTCACCTTGTTCTCTGACTCTCTACCTGTCCTGACAACCCTCTCTGCTCCTTTACCTTACTTAACACCCAAGTTTCTCACCGACACCCAATCTCTCCTCAATACTTTATCCGACTCTATGGTAGTCCATCTTCAATGGACACCTGGTCATTTTTCCCTCCCAGGCAATGATTTGGCTGACTCTCTTGCTAAAGTTGGAGCCTCTCTTGACCCCTCAACCATACCACTGTCTCCCTCACCTCTTACTTCCTCCCAACGTCTATCTCTCTACAACAGTTGGAGACGCAGCATCTAATCTGGTCTCTTTCAACATCAAATCCCTCCACTGTCTTCTGAGGACCTTACTCTCCCTCGCTCCGCTCGCTGTGCTCTCTCTAGTTTACGTTGCAACGGGTACAGTACCCTTCTTGGCACATACCTCTACAGGATTGGTTGAGCCGAGACTCCTTCCTGAAGCAACTGAGCTTCTGAATCACAGGACATCTTCCATCTCGTGCTAGACTGCCCTGCACTTGACTGTATACATCTGGCCATCTTCGACCACTCTCTCTTCTATTCTGGACCTTTGGTCTCGCCCCTGGGGGTTGCCCGATTATTGGGACTCCGCGAAGTTGATCCGCGCCCCCATTCCCAGGAATAGTTCGGATAAGCCCACCACCATCATCACCATGTTTCAAACGCGCCTCCGAGAGTTCAAGCAGCGAATAAGATCGAGGTAGCGGTTTGAGGACGAAGTCCGGCGTTCTACAGCGGTTAGCGATTATAACAAAACAAGCGATAAAACGACTCAGCACGCCGTACACACAAAAACATTCCCAGGGGCTTCACCTCGCATCCCATCCGCAGTTTGAACCCTTGCTCTTCCCGCGACAACCCACCGATGACTGCCACCGTGCGGATGCCCAATTCCTTCCCGAACTTTAACGTTTCCTCCTCGATCTGCTGCGCGAGCTCTCGCGTTGGCGCCAGAACTATAGCGTAGGGACCTTTGTCGGCGTCTTCGATCCTGCACGAGATTGAAGCTGACGTAAATCGACGAAAATGCGGCAAAATTTATGAAGAGCAAAGTCCACGGGTGCATAGACACACTTAATTTGTTGAGCGAATCTTTGATCTTCCTACAGTCATCGAATGGCAGCGGCAGCATCTAATCTGGTCCGTTGCAGCAATAAATTTTAGGAGTATCTTTTGAAAAAATATTTCTACTTCGTATAGTTCGGTGGTCTATCTTTTGTTTAAACTAGTGATGGGACGATTAATCGGAATCGTATGGGAATAATCGGAATATCGGGGGTTTTCAAAAACATCGGGAATCGGTATCGGAGCTGTATAATTGAGACCCGATTCCGATATCAAAACAATTCTTTAAATATACAGGGCATAAGATAAAAAGTAGTAACACAGAATTGTGCTGGGGTGTACATGAAATGTTCCTAAAATTTTTTAACCCTTTCTTTACCATTTTTCAATCAGTTAAGCTAATTCCAACTGTAAGGTATGCACAGGGTTGCCATACCGTCCTTATTTGAAAGGAGCGTGCCTTAAAAAAAATCAATGTACTTATTTTTAAGAAATGTATTTATTTTAGACCTGCGTCCTTATTTTGTCTTAATTATAAGTTGAAGCCCGTATTTCGTTAGGTCCAAGCGCAGCATACATTCTTTAAAACGCAAACTGTCCTGATGTCTATTAATATTGATAATCTTTTCAAGTTCTACAACAACAACTATTAAGGCGCGTTTACAGCCGTTTACAGTACTTTTTTCTTTCAGCGCGATCTTGGTTTGTTTTATTGACCCTCAAATACGAAAGAAAAAAGTACTGTAAACGGCTGTAAACGCGCCTTTAGTCAAAGCTGCGCGATTGAGCTTTCTAGAAAAGTAATGAGTTGAAGTAAACCGCCAAGTGCGTTAGCCATTTCAACAAAAAGTAAATGCTATGCTTTTAATAGTATGATCAGTTTTAATTGTGATGTTTTCTTTTGATTCTATATAATAAGTAAGACATAAAATTATATGCTAAGCTAAAAGTTGTGCTGGTTAAATAGGCAAAAATACAAAATTTTCAATATTAATGTCAGAAACTATTGCTATAACAACAATTAAAATTTTGTTTGGTACTACCCAAGCTATAATACATTTTACCCAAGCTAAAAGCTTTATTCTACCCAAGCTAAAAGGCCAGGAAGTGCTCCTGCCTATCATGCATTTAAAATACATTTTACTGAGTTTACGTGCGCAAAATTAAGTGATTATTTACGGTATTATTTTTGCCACGATTGTTCATTTACAATCATCACAATATTATAAATAATGATAAAAAACTAACGCGATAAAAATGTGATGCATCGTATGCACGTAGAACAGTAAACTGGACGTTGCTGATTTGCTACAATGTGAGTGTATGGATGCTAAAGTTTATAGAACGTTGCTAAAACTCATTTTACTTATTTGCTAAAGTCAATAAGAACAATAATTGCCTAAAACACTAGAATAATTTAGTCGAGAAATTTTAAGATTCTATCCTACGCGTAGAACAAGAAAAATGAGCAAACGCAAGAACAGTTTTCGTGATGACTTTGAAAAGGAATTTAAGAACATCAAGCGAAGCTTAAAGGGGGTGCACTTTGCGCACTGCAACGTATGTAATTGTGATAATAATTTGGAGGCCATAAAAAAGACAGCTATTTCTGTTTAAAATGCCTCCCAAAAACATAAAAAATGTGCTCAAATGATCGATTCAAATCATTCTATGAAAAACTTTTTCACGAGCCCATCTCAACCAACGAACTCCGATTATAAGGCAGCAGCTGCTGACGGGAACTTGGGTATACCACACTGTCAAACACCAGCAATCATTTCTTTCCAATGACTGCACGTCCCAACTGTTCAAAGCAATTTTTCCCGATTCAGGCGTTGCTAAGAATTTTGCTTCTGCCAGAACAAAGACAGCGAGCATCATTGCCGGGGTACTTGCTCCCTATGCTCAGAAGAAGTTGTTATTTGACCTTGGTACTCAGCCCTTCTCAATCTCAGTCGATGCCTCCAATCACAACAAAGTGAAATTATTTCCACTGGTCCTCAGGTTCTTCAATGCCGAAGCTGGAGTTACTGTGCGTCTTTTAGATCTGCGAGTGATGCCAGGTGAGACCTCGGAACAGATCATGAACTTTATTCTTTCAAGCGTGAGAGAGAATGAACTGGATCTGCAACTGTTGACATCGTTTTGTGCCGACAATGCACCAGTAAACTTCGGAGGCTGTAACCAAGGAAAAAAGCAATGTGTTTTATCATCTTACAGAGAGAAAAACGTGTCTGATTCCAATAGGCTGCCCTGCCCATGTTTTCCATAACGCCGCAGAGAAGGGAGCAGAACGTCTCACAGTTGACATTGAAACAATTGTTCCAAAGATTGGCAGCCACTTCAAAAGCCAAACAGGTAGGGCGAATAGTCTGAAACAATTTTGTGAAGAAATGGATACAAACTATTCCACTCTACCAACGCACACGCCGACTCGATGGCTCACTTTAGATGCTGTGCTTGAGCTAATGATATCGAACTCTGGAAACCACTCAAAGCGCATTTTTTTTCGCTAAAAAGACCATCTCATTTTAGAGAATTTTTTTAAATCAGAAACGTCATTGGTCATTGTATCATTTCTTCACAGTACTCTCCAGCTTTTCAAGAAACCACTATTACTTCTGCAAAAAACAAATGCGCTCTTCCCTGAACTGGCTGAGATAATTGACTCATTTAGATGCAAAATTATGCAGCGCCAGTTTTCGGAATTTTACGGAGCATCTACAGCTGATCTGCTGAAGATAGTCAAAAAAGATTGTGCTTATGTTCTTACGTCGAGTTTTCAGGAATTTTACAGCATCACGTTGGAATATATTGGTAAGTGGTACCGATTAGAGAGGCATCCAAAGTATATTAACCGGACCCTGCTAAAAGTTCAAGCGATTGAGTATGAGGAAGTGAGAGAATTAGCAAAACAAGTTGATCCACCGATGGCAATTAGAGATGAGCTGTTTGATGAAGTTTCGGCCATCAACGCTCTTCTCAAGAAGATTCCAGGTGATGACTTCTGTAAGAATGACGCCGAAACCAATTAGATGAAAATTTTTAATGAAAATGACTCCTTTCCACTCCTTTACAAGTTGGTTAGTATTGTTTTTTCTCTTCCAGTCAGCAACGCGTTCGTTAAACGTGTGTTTTCTCTTAAATCAGCTCAATGGACCGATAAAAGAAACAGGCTTTATGTAAACACAGTCAAGTCTATGCTGCAAGTAAAAGTAATTTGGATCACAGCTGCAGTCAGATGCATGAAGTAATTTTGAAGAACAATCAATTGATGGAAAAAAATTGTTTCTGGAAAAAAATATGGTGAAAAATGAAATGGCTAAGTGTGTTGATATTGAAAATAAAAATTGTTAAAACGTTGCATTTTTGTTGTCTTATTTTTGAGTGCGAATCGATGGTAACCCTGGGTATGTAACTATTCGACGGAACAAATTCGTCGGGGAGCCAATTTGGCAGAAAATTAAATAATTTTGATTTAACTTCACTAGCGTTAAAACGACATAAAAAATTTTTGTTATGCCACTAAGCCAATATTATATTACGATTTATTTTTAATATGCAAAACTTCTAATCGCCATTGTCACATTTTTAAAAGTAAACTGTGATACCAAAACTTGTTTTTGCTATCGTTGGTCAGCGGATAAGAATTAAAATTCGCATTAAAAAATTGAATGCTTTTAGGTATGTTCCTAGCCGAATATTACTCTATAGGAATTTACAATGGATTAATTTCGAATAATTAAGTTAAAAAAAATGTGTTTCTGTAAAAAATAAATTTGTGAACCAAGGCCATTTAACACAGCATGTTTTTTTGATTTTCTACAAAAAAGTACAACAATGTACTATGTACTACATAAACGACACGTTTCAAATTTTGCAAACGTACGAAATATATGACGTCATAATAAGTATAATACAGTATATAAACATTTTTCTACAAATTCATTTTAGTCGGCGCGCATGACGCACGAGAAAACTACTCAATGAAGGTTAAGTCTGAGTGGTTATTATAATAAACTATTAAACTAGAAACTAAGAATATTATTTTAACAGTTTGTTTCGTCTATTAGGCTCTTCAAAAGTCAATTAAAAATCTGAAAAACAAATACCAAAAGGAAAAATTAATAAAGCAATAAAAAGTTGGCAAAAGAACTGAAAAAAAACAAGAAAAATACGGCAGTGATCAAATAGTTAAACCGGTTACAAATCTTTTTAGATTAAATTTCAATGGGTAAGTTTTTTTTTTGTTGCTTACGCTGATGTTACCAAATAACGAATAAATTTGTTGGACAAACAGAGCACCTTAAAAATGCTATTAAATTAATTAGAAATTTTTTTTATGCGTTCTATTAATCCAATAAATTTATTTGTTATTTGGTAACATTTTGTTGGTAAATTTAGTCGTTACCAAATAAGAAATTTGTTGGATTAATAGAACGCGTAAAAAAATCTCTAATTATTTTACTAGATTTTTATGGTTCTCTGTTTGTCTAATACATCTATTCATTATTTGGTAACATTAGTGTAAGCAACGGAAAACTTACCCATTGAATTCAATGTAAAAAGATTTGTAACCGGTTTAACTATTTAATCATTGCGTATTTTTCTTGTTGTTTTTAAGTTCTTTTGCCAATTTTTTATCGCTTTGTTAATCTTTTCTTTTTGTATTTTTTTTTTTTAGTTTAGAACCAATAACTGGAGAGATGCTTGTGTTTTTGCACTATAATTTGTGAGTGCTTCAATTCGACTATGATTAAATGCATAGGCTATTGTTATTATCAACTAAATAAAGAGTATTTTTATTAAATCGGAATTATTTATATTCTTTTATTTACATTGATACTGTGAACTCAATATTATATCTTTGTGTTGTTAAAATGGAATTATTGTTAGATGTGTTTCCGTAAAACCTTCCCAATACATTGTTAGCTAGCATTACGTAAAGCATAGCAAGATGATAAACTTTACTAATCAATTTTCAAGTTATATCTAAATTAGATATGTTAATACCTGGGCACATTAATAGTAATACCTATATGTAATAATAGCCAGGAGTCGGAATCGTATCGAGAATCGTATCGGGAATCGGGATAATTGGGTAGAATCGGAATCGTATCGGAATCGTTAGAAATTTTGGTATCGTCCCATCATTGGTTTAAACTGCAAAGTGACGAAATTTTCTTTGAGCAGAAGGTCGCCTTGAGCCATATTTTCACCATGGATTGCCCGAGTTTCTTCCTTCCAAGGCAAGCACTTCGAAGTCGCTACGCGCTTCGAAGTATACAACGACTACAACAAAAAAGATGTGCAATCTGCGAAGGCTAATGGCTTGATGGTTGTTCTTATGAGGAAATGGATAAGATAACCAGTTCATCTAAATTGATTTAATTACCGATATACGAAAAAGCAAAACTACTACCTCGACAGCAGGTACGATTACCTTTCTATTTTAGGCAAAGAGGTAATCCACGTCAGTAAAGGAATTAAAAACGCTGCGGTCTTTCCGGATCCAGTTTCAGCGACTCCTATAATATCCCTGTTCAGGAAACCAATAGGAATTGCTTGTCGTTGAATAGGAGTCGGTTCCTGATAAAGAAGGCATTCAAGCAATGGATCGGAGAACAGAGTGAACTCCGACCTTGTAACCGATTCGTTCAATAACTTCCAAAAGTTCCGTCGGTAAATCAGCACATTCGCGCCACTTCCGGATCGGTTCCGGGATGTTTCCCCCCTTCGTAGTGATGTTATAATCCTCTCTATAAGCAATTCATGAATTCAAAAACAAATCTCGATACATTCAACAAATCAACTAAAGTGCTAGAACCTTTGTAATGGGATGAAGATAGTCTATAGAAAACACCTTTTCTACGCATTGGTAAAATCTGTATAGAAGCAACCCTCTTCTGAATTAACTGGAGCACACATAAAAAAGCATTGAATATTGCCAGTGATTTATGCTTAAATAGGGTCTTGGGTTTTTATTAAAAGATTTCTCCAAAACATGGACCACATTTTTTCAGCATCTGCCTATATACCAGGCATTTGACACAGAGCACAGGGTGCGGACAAAGTCCTTGGACAACATTAAAATGCGATATTTCCGTAAATAGTGAATAAAACTACAAAATATTGAATAATATAATTAACAAGATATTTTTAAACATTCGTACAAAATTTCATTCAATATATCCCTCTCTGGCCTAAATTACACGCTTAAGTCTGCTACGGAAGCCCTCTGCCGCTTTAAGCAGAGTTTCTTGAGGCATTTTGGCCCATACTGTCACGAGAGAGCGCTTCTGAGCTTCAACTAACCCATGAAGAAGCACAAGCATCTGCCTCTAAAAGGGACTGAACGCAACAGTCTATCGCCTTCAGGTCTGGTGATGAGGGCGGCCAAAGCTCCTTGCTATAGAAACGCGGAAAGTGATCCTGGCACCAAGCACCCTCCAAAAAGAAGAAACTTCCATGTTTTGGATATGGCACCCCACACCACGACGAAAAGAAATTTCTGGCGTACGAAAACCCTTCTCCTGGAATCAGGAACGTCTGCAAAAGATTTTGCTAGGACTCGGTCATTTTGTCGGTTGCAGATTACCTCGACAGTGAACAATTTCTCATCAAAGAAAATGATCTTGTCCGTGTCCGTACATGCCTTCAACTTGTTAAAAAGAATCTTCGCTCGATCTAGTCTCTTTTCGTTTTGGAGGTCTGTGAGGCGCTGACAAGTTTGCATTTTGAGAGATCACAACTTCAAATCTGTCTTAACGATATTTCTCATCATCTTGTCACTCACATTCTTATCACAGACCATACCCATCATGAATCTCTTTGGATTGCGCCAGACTCGGGCTCTGACAGCATCAACAACCTTTGGCGTCTTCCAGAACATCGCGGTCTTCCGCATCGAGGACGATCTTTAGTATCGTTCTCGATGTGGAAGACCGTGATCGCAGTCTTCAGTACTTTTGAGTTCTCGAAACCTCGTAACAGTGTAGTAAACAGTCGATCTTGCAGCTTTAAGAAGCTTCACTATTTCAAAGTTTGTCTTGCCCGCGCGATAGAGCTCAATAATGGCTGCACGTTAAGCATTCATATTCGGTATTAAAGCAAAATTTTTAAAAAATAAATAACGAAATCTGACATATGAGGCTTGCAATAATTTATAACACTGAAAATTTATCGCATATAAGTATTTAAACATCCATTAAATTAAATTTTAAAATTTTTTCAAGGACTTTGTCTGCAGCCTGTAGATATCTTAAAACCTTCACAAACATAGCCTAGAGTTCTGTGCATAATCCTCTAAACACTTACACAATGTTACAAGGAAGTTACGTGAAATAGCAAAACATAATTTTTCAAATAAAACCTGAATATCCGCCAGTCTCTCTCCTGCATTTCATCCAAATCCTTCTTACTCCAGTGCCTGTCGTCCCACAGTCGCTTGCGTTCTTTCTTCAATAAACCTTTTTGTCGTTTTCTAAAAAATTAATATAAACACTTGGCTATGTAACTTCAAGGAACAAACATTTAACAGCGTTCAAAGCGCAAAAATGCCCATGGTACTTACACAGCGTAGCCTTGACCCTCCATAGGAAACAAGTAGAAACAAACAACAACACCATTAATCTACTTCGAGGCACGATTGTGGAGCTGCTATTCTGACTTTACTTATTCAAAATTTCGCAACTTCGATGCGATAAACAACACAAAATATTCCTTCCACATTTATGTACCTTCTCCCAAATAAACGTCTCGCAGGTTACGTATAAAGAAGCTGTTTGATGCTTTAAATGGAAAAAAGTTCAGAAATTTTTACAAAAGTTTCTGGTCGGTGCTTCTCAGAGAAAATGAAACGGTTGAGTCAGGTTCCCATCAAATATTAATTTATTTCTTTAAACGTCTGTTTCACCATATGTCAGTACAAAGGTGTGAAAAAGATGTTAAACCGATCTTATATCTTTGTTTGATTATAAAATTTCTTGTTCAAGATAAAATATTTTTTTACTTGTAATTTCGTATGGAAATATTAGATAAATGTATTAAACAAAATGGGTTAAAAATATTTGAAAGAAATAATATGAATAAGAATAGTTAAAAAGTAAAATAATTACTTTTTACAGAGTGTAATTGAAGGTTCGTGATAGTTAAATATGTACATACTTTAAAAATGAGTGTCTCACTGATTGAACAGGATAAAAATAACCAAAGACAAGATATGATTCAAATTCTAATGATAATTTCTACTTACTTTCGAAATTTTTTAACGCATTTTTTAACCCATTATGTTTAATCCAGTAAATGTATTTATTAAATGCGACCCACAACCAACCCTGGGGTGCAATGACAATCTTTAAATCGAGGACCAAACCTACTTTTCCTGCTCCTTCTCCTGCACGGTGCGTCTTTTCTCGATTAATTCACTGTAGAACTCTGATTGTTGCTTCTTTTGTGACTTCACATCAATGCCCGCAATGAACCCCCGTCCGTAGAGGTGAACCTGATGTTTCTCCTTGTATCTGGAACGATCTGCTGTCACTTTGTATGGAGGCAGCTGAGGCGAGAGCTTACATTGGGTTGTAATCGATGGAAGTGTCGTCCCCAGCGTCCCAATCGAACACGAACTTGCGGTCGTTCAACCTCCGCACACGCTTCTTCTTCTTTACCATCCCCAGATACTTTGCCTTGATCGTCTGTGAATTTTGATTGAGATCGAGGAAAAAGAGCTGGTTCATTGAAGACAAATTCCCAGAGTCTTTTTTTTTTAGCATCTCACCTCTAGTTCTTTCGCGGAATCCTTGTCCCTTCTTTCGCTTTCATCAGGTAATTCTCCAGCAGCTCTTTGGCGTCGTCTTTGCTCCCTTTCTCTTCGTTCTCGCTCCCTTGGGTCCTCTTATAAAATATTACCAGGCATTGCAATTTTATTTCTGTATGTTTCTTTCATGTTTTGCACTTTTATTTATTTGAATAAATTATTAATTGTTCATAAATTTAAAATAGTTTTAGGTTTAGTGTATCAATGTTGTGGCAACAACCTAAAAATCACTTAAATGATTGTTACTTTTTGTATGGTAGATTTAATAAGAAAAAGTCATAAAATTATTTTAATTTGAAATCTGCTTGGCATCCTGTACCCACTGTCCATTTTTGTCAAACTAGGAAAATGAAATAAACAAGGAGATTGAAAAGCATGAAAACAATGTGAAAAAGATAGCAAATGTGAATTTTATCTTAGCTGCTGTTTCCACAGAAACTCAGTTGATCATCTCTCTGAATCACACAAACAAAACAAAAAATAACATTAATAATAGCAGATAGTGTCAATGTTTTAGCCTATAGAGCAATTTCAGTACAACGATGACCAAAACATGTTCAGGAAAATATAAATAACCTAAACTGGGGTGATACAAATCATGAAATGATTTTTACACATTTTGCATTTTGCTGATTAAGGGCTGTGACCACTATCTGTGGTGGTAAACCAGTGGCCCAAAGGTCAAAAATGCTGATTGGTTTGATGTGATGAGCTTTATTTTTGTTATTCAACTAAATTCAAGGTTCGAATTCTAGTTACTATAGAAATGAATTCAAAAATATAGTTTTGAAATCTAAAATAATACAAAAAAGTCATTACTTTAATTTAAAACAAATAGACTTTTCGACCTCACTGTGACCTGCAAGTTTTAACAGTTATAAAAAGTGGCTCTCAGGAGTGAAAAACTTGAACCATACCGGCCTAAACAATAATAAACACCTAAAACAGGGCGGTCCAAGTTCTTCACTCTTGTGGGCCACTTTTCAAAATTGTTCGAGTTTGCGGGCCTCAGCATGCTAGAAATTGTTCCAAATCATGGTGTTCTCTAAAAAAAAACAAAAAGGTCTCCACTTGGAATCAGTCTCTGATTTTCCTAGTTTCATTCCAACATGATGGTGTTCTCTAAAAAAAGTCTTCACTTGGAATCGGTCTCAAATCTAGACTCTGTCCCATAAGCTCGCCATGCCTTGTTATAGAAGGTTGCCACTGCTCATAATCGACAAGACTTGAATTGTGTAAAATTGTTCAGCGGCCACAGAAATTCTATCCGCGGACCTAAAATAAGAACACCTATCAACAAAAAATTTGTTTATATCAAGTTTTATTTTTTTCGTAAGAAAACAAAACTTATGTCTGGACAATTTTCAGAATTATATAGGATATTTACTGATGATGAAAATCTAAAAATATTTAAGTCCAACATATAAAACCCCCACCTTCTTAAAGTTAGCTTAGCTCCAAAAACCTTACATTTTAATTTAATTTAGAAAAAAATTAAATTTTTTATCAAGTTATGATTTTCTTCTTCAGCATATAAACCCCCTAAAATTTAGGACTAAATTTTGGTTATGAAAAGGGGTCTTATACACCAGACTTTACGGTAATTAAAAGTTCTAATTTTTTCTTTAAACTTGTGTCAAAAATTTTTATGATTATTATACGACATCCATAGGTGATGAAGGTCTCCAGACCAATCTTGGTCATAGGACCACATTTTCATGGTCTTGGTTTCAAACTTGTGCTGGCAGTTTTATCTGCAATATTTCTAAAATTGGTCTTCTGACTGTTTATTTCTTGTTGTTTTGTTACATGATGCGACTGTAGCGATTTTTGTGGTTCGATTAATCTTTATCTAAACTACTACAAACCCACATGTAGTTACACTATTGTCCATACTTTCTGGTCAATCTCTGTGTACATCTAGTTTTTGGTAATTTTTCTCAGATTTATATAAGCAAGTAATGCATAAGAATAAAGAACTTCAACTGAACAAAATTACATTTAAATGGCAAACCAAGTCGACAAAAGAGAAAAAATTGTCAAATAAATAGCCTATATATTCACTCTCTGTTACAACTCTATTTGGGAATCTGAAAGGACAGTTGAACTAGGTAATCAAATAACAGCACTGAAGCAAAGCTGTCTTTATTTATTTATTATACCGGCTCTAAAAATAGTTTGCCTGAGACTGAAGTTCTTAAAACAGTTAGTTCTGGCTAAGTACAAATGAATTTTTTATGAAATTTCTCTCTACAAATACAAAAAACTATAAAGAATACAAGTATTATTCACAAAATCAAACAAACTTAATAAGTTTTCATAAAATTTAACTCTCAAGCTACAAATGAAACTTTAAAGCAATCACAGCATCAACAATTGAGAATAATCATTCAACAACTTTGTATTGTCTAACTATAACAATGGTTCTTAAACTTTTTGCAGCTGCAGCACACTTTGGAAGCTTTTCAAAATTTGTGACAGAATTTGACGAGAGTGCAAATCTTGATTTTTGTATCTAAAAAGTAGTGGTCTCTAAAAAAAAGATCTTCACTTTGAATCTGTCTCAGATTTTTTGATTTTTGTCTCTTAGTGTCCACTAAAAAAAAATTGCAGAGTAATGAACTAATGTTTTTTAAAAAGCTTTGCTTAGAAACCTCTTGTAGCACACAGGTTGAGAATCACAGAACTATAAGAATTAGTACCCCCATGGCTAATGTTAAACTTAATAGTTTGTCCTTCACACTGGCTAAAATAATTCTATTTCACTTTAATATTTACTTCCAAGACATCAACATTGACTCTTGACTACTTAAACAACATCATGCAGGTGACCATAAGACAAACGATTCTTAAGCACTTTTTAACTGATATGAATCATAAAATTTATGATGCTATTTATATATAAATCAGCCAAAGTTACCAGATAAAAATCGAACATACTAGATCAAGCAAAAATTTTCAGATTAATTTTTATATTAAACCCTTAACAAGAGGTAGAAATTCATAGAGCAGTGCTTTCATGCCAAGCATTTTTCATGTTTTTTCAGTTTTTTAGTTAAATATCATAGCATTTTTTGACATTGTTCAAATTTTTATGTTGCTACCTGTTGCTAGAGTTCTTCTCTAACTACTAGAAAAGTTTTGTCTCAATTCCTATTAGATATGAAAGAGTCTGATCAGTCTGATCAGACTCTTTCATGATGATTCCTCATGATAAGTATCAGAAAAAAAGCCTTTGAGGAATGAATATGTTTTTTAAAGCCATCTTAAAGTTTTGTATGTTCAATCAACTCTACAATTAATTAGAATAATAAATTAGTAATAAAATTAATGACATTACAAAAGGTCCAAAAACAAATCTTGTTTGAACAGGAGGTGAAGTTAAAGCAGTGATCTCAAAAATAAGAGTTGGGTGGAGGAGATTTAAGGTGTTACAGGGGGATTATGGAAGAAGGTTTGTCCATAAAGTTGAGGGGGCTTGTATATAAAATGTACAACAGAAGTGCAATGAGTTATGGAACAGAGTGCTGGCCAATAAAGGTAAATGACAAAGAAAAATGGAATCACCTAAACGAAAATACTTTAAATGATATGTGGCAAGACACTGAGAAATAGAGTAAAAAATGAGTTGACACGAGAGATGACTGCTGTTGCATGATTGAAGTAATTTTTAAAAGTCAAAGACTGAGATGGTTTGGGCACATTGAACAGATAAGCAAAGACAAAGCTCTAGTGATGGCTTGATAATTACAGTGGAAGGCAAAAAAGAAAGGCTTAAGAATTGATGCAAGAGTTCGTTTAAAAAGACATGAGAAAAAGAGGGTTGTGACAAGAACATGTAAAGACAAAGGTGGAGGCATGGCTACAAGCAACACTAACCCTTCCTGGCAGGGTAAACATGTTGTGTCTCTTTCATTGAAACAAAAACAGATTTATGGTAAAGGTTAGAGTAATTGCTTGAAAGTTGCCACCTCAAAAATCAGGAGGATAAAATCAAGAAAATTAGGAGGATAAATAGATCATATGATAAAGATACTGCTTATTGCTTCTTCTTACTCCAATTCCCAAAAAAACATAAGACAACTCCAAAAAAGTCTTGGAAAATAATTAAAAATTGCTTATTTGCATGATGTCTGTGAATTACTAATCATGTAGTAATAAATAGTTTTTTGATAATGTCTAAGTCAGGAGTGGGAAACTTGATTGCACTCACAGGCCACATCCCAAAATCAGGTGTAGGCTGGATAAAATTTCGGGGGCAATACAGCTTTCCCCAAATCTTATTGACAGTTGCCAAAAATCTGATTATGTTGCATTGCTAAATTATGACATAATGCAACACATTTTCGACCTGAAAAACTGGTGATAACTAAAAAAAAAAGATCATTATTTTAAAATTATTTCTAAATTCTCCATTTTTCTTCCAAAAAAACTAGTGTTGTCTGAAAAAATAAATAAATAAACAGGGTTCACCAGCTGTAGAGCACTTATTCTAAGGTTTTTTTGTAAAGGAATTAATATGCTTTTTGCTAATCACATGCAGGCTGAATTAAAATATCTTGTAAGCCAAAGGTTTCCCACCCCTGGTCTAAGTGATGTCATATACATTTATGCAAAAAGTAAGGACAAGTAGCTGCTAACAATTTTTGCTAAATTATTTGATGTTAAACTGTGTAAAACATAGTTTCTCCTAATAAATTGCAGTTATTCTCCTAATTAATTGTACTATCATGCCTCAAAGGTCATCAGAAAAAAAAGTTGAGAATGCTATGCCAAATGGTCATCAGACCTGCTAGGAATACAGAAATATTAGTGCCCATTTAAATAGTTTTGTTTTTTGTTTTAACATTAAGAATTTAATCAAAAAGTTATGACATGAACAAGTTCAAATTACTTGAATCTTTAAAAATTTGACACATCCTTGAAATCATTTGCTTGAAAAATAAATCTAACCTAAAAGTTTTTTTCCTTCTTCAAATATATCTCGTTGTTTTTTTCTTAGATCATCCAACTCTCTTTTTTTTTGTTGAACTTGTTCCATTCGACGAGCAAGAGCAGCAGCCTCTCTTTCTTGTTTAGAAAGAAACTTTGGCTAAATATTTAGAAATGTTCACTCTTTTTTTTTAAAACTTTGCTGCAAAAATGACATTGCTCTACTATAAGATAAAAAAATAAAATGTTTGACAAGGCATACATGAATAAAACAAAACAACATAAAATGAAATAAATCAATAAAGATTGTGTATGAACCAAGTATGTTGCAATTTTATAAATTAATATACAGTTTTGGAGAATAGTAGTCAAAATCGTTTTAGTTTATTTAACTAATATTTTGAATAAATTGTGATATGTAAATTCATTAACAAAATTAGTCAAAGTTCAGTGGGCCAAATCTAAAACTTAACTAATTTATAATAAAAAATCGATTTCAACCTATAAACATCATCATCAGTTTTTTATTATCCATTTAAAAATTATAGCAAAATCCAAAATTTCATTTAATTTGTAAAATTTTTTATTAAAAAGCTGAACGTTTTCGACTATCATCAGTCCTTATCAAAACATCTAAAAATTGTTTAAAATCATATAAAAAATTTTTTTAACCATAAACAACAAATACATTCAATTAAAATATATAAAAATAACAATTTTCTAAAGTTTATGCTGTCACTGTTATTACTAATTCAATTTAAAGGCAATGACAATTACACAAAACAATGTCAGAATTCACAGAGGAAAAAAAGAGAAAAAAAGAGAAAAAATACAATAAATCACATGACTAAATTAGAATAGTTGTAGCAAGAAAGACAAAAGCCATTTTCATACAGTTGTTTATTTAATTTTGGTTGATGTTTTTTAATTAGTAACGCTTTGTGAATTTTACAGTCGTAATCTAACTTCACCTTTTATCTTATTATCCTTTTTATCTTATTAGGCATCAACCAACTGAGCTTCGCTACCAAAAATCCGCACTATCTCTAGCTTGCTGCACTCAGGAACTAGAACACCTCCTATATGAAAGACTCCTGTCTCCACTTTGTGGACAGCTGTGACAATCTAAATCAAGATACCCATTTGTGACTGCTGCATTGGAACTGCTGAATGACCTTGCCCAGTCATGAAATATTATAGCACAATGGGTGAAATATAAATGGAGCATGGAGTGGCAAGAAAATGCGCTTAATTTTCATACTTTTGTTAAAGATGTTAGTCCAATGCCACCAAAATTTAGCTTTCCAGACCTGCATGGATCAGGCTTAATTGAAACTGGCATCAGTCTATTCAGCTCAGAAACACACAAATGGGGTATGGATTCTACAATGGCCAGTGAGTGTGGTGCAGAGACAGCTGAGCACATAATAACACCTTGCCCCATTTATCACCATTCACATGGAGCCCATGCTCTCTCAGATGCCAACAAGAAACTAGCAACCTGGCTGATGGAAACATGTCCAGCCATTTAGTAAACCATCCAGGTCCTGTCCATCTTTCCCAAATAAAAAAGAAGAATTTTAATTTATATGCAAATAGCAAAAAATAAAACTGCAAACTTTTTACACATATTTTCTTATAAAGGTTTTTATACAACTGATTTAGGTGAAAAAAAAGCTCTGACTGTAAAAAAAATTATAGTTTATGGCTCAAGAAATCAACTTGCATCTTGCATTCAATTTGATCCAGTTGCTATAAATAACTTATAGCTTGAAACCTTAAAGCTATAACTTTATTTCACTTGCTGGGAATTCAGCAACTGTATGACTGTTACAGGAAAACTCTATAAAAAAAATCCATTTGCTTTATTAGAGAAATAGAGTGATGAGAAATTTGAGAATATATCTAAACAGAATTGTTTGCAAAACTGCACAAAATTCTATAATACAATGCACTATTCTATTTATAAGGTTTAGAAAACAGTTTTATGAATTAGTAATGAACACCGATCAACATTTTTAAATAGTAAAAATTGGTTGTGCAATCTAAGTCTTAAAACAACCACTTTAAAATTTTGAACAATAAAGTTTTTAAAATCTAGTTGATGTTTGTTTTAACATATCAATATACTCTGTATTAACTATATACAGGGTGATTCAGCGAAGTGTGCACAAATACTTTTCTTAGTTTTATGTACATGTATTTCGTCCATTATTAACTTTCAATTATTAACATTTCAGTTTCTTATTATTTAAGAGTTAAAATTTAAAATCTGGTATTATTTGAAGTAAAAATAAACGATGAGTAAAACAATCAATAACTTGTTGGAAGCCACTAAGAAGAAAAGGCTCGATAGAGCAAAGGTTTTGGTCAAGAAACTTGTCGATGGCACGCAGCCTCAAGTTTTATGGACAGACGAAAAACTTTTCACTGTTCAAGCTGTCCATAACCATCAAAATGACAGGATTTGGCTTCCAGACATAAACATGGTCCCAGTTGAGCGTCGCAGCTCTTTCAGAAGACAAAAACCCGCCTCCGTAATGGTATGGGCAGGCGCAACATCAAAAGGGCTGAAAACTCCTCTCATATTCATTGAAGAAGGGGTCAAGATAAACCAGACCGTCTATAGGCGAATGCTGGAGGAGAAAGTCCTTCCCTGGGTCCAAGAAGTAGTCGGAGAACAAGGAGTTACTCTTCAACAGGACGGTGCAACCTCCCACACGGCCAACTCAGTTCAAGCTTGGACCCAGGGAAGGACTTTCTCCTCCAGCATTCGCCTATAGACGTTCGATGCAATTTCAAAGGTTTTTGGGAGAAAGAGCTTTGGCCACCGTCTTCACCAGACTTGAACCCTATGGATTTTGGGTTATGGTCTATTTTAGAGACAAAAGCCTGCCGTACTTCTCATCCAAATCTGGACTCTCTAAAGCGAAAATTGACATCGGCATGGGACGAAATTGACCCAGAAGTGGTGTGTGCCACATGTGCCCAGGTTCTGCCACGACTTCGGAAAGTAATCAAAAACAAAGGGGGTTATATTGAATAACTTGTATATTTTCTGAAAGCTTATTAAATTTACTATCTTCACAGCATAAAACTTGTTTCATTTGACCTAATTATAAGTCCGAAAGATGAGTTTTTATTTGTGCACACTTCGCTGAATCACCCTGTACACTACAATCATAATACATTTGTCTTAACTTTTAAAAATAATTGAAACAAACTGAAAACTTGTCACAAACAAACAAACACACTTAGAAGTACATTTGTGAACTAAACTGCATTGTTTTGAACTAACACACAGTGGATTAATCAAAAAAATAGGTCAGCAAAGATGTTGCTTTTGATTTACAATGCACACATGCAAAGCAACAAGCTTTCTCTCTCTCTCAGGTGTTCTAATGGTAAGAAATTGCAGCTAAAGTGTGACTGATTTGGCCATATTCTTTTAGTAGGCCATGGTTTTATTGATATAAACTGGGGATGTATTAACTGAATATTATTCTATTTGCAGTACAGACTGCAATTGATAGTTTTACTAAGACGTGATAGATTTTTTTGTGATGCATCAGTTGTGATTGTGGCCCAATTTAGTTGAACCTTCAAATCTTTTACGAATTGTAAAGGCTCTGGAAAATACATAGTGCATATACAATGAGTGGGGACAACCTTTCAAAATAGAAAATAGTTGTCAACAAATATTGTTGATGCAGTTGCAATGAAACCTGCCCTGCCAACATCTATTGTTGACATAGCAGTCAAAGTGTAAAAAAAGCAGAGCGTATGTATTACCAAATTAAACACAGTTGAACTCTGCCTTATTTGGACAGAAGTCACAAGAATAGAATAGAAGTAAACATCACACACACACATAATTTATCTCATTTATTCAAGCAAACCTCCATTTAATTCAGACAATGAATGCCATTGCATTCTCATATTAACATTGCATCATCATTAAATAAGCTGCAATTTGGGTGATTGTAATGCAATAATAAAATAATAATTCCACAATTATATTCAGCAGCACTAATCCATTCATACCAGATTAAGATATGAAATAAAACAAAATAAATAATGAACTAATATGAAATACCATAAACGCTTTAGGCTTACATTAGCCTATTCAAATGAATAAAATGTGAAGAAATAATAATGGTACTGTGCTTAAAAGAAAGATAACAGTTTCACCATTAGTTCTGTTTATTAAGCTACTTTTTTTTGGGTTCAGTTAACAATCAGGTAGAAAACATTGGGTTGAAAAAGTAAAGTACTTAGCTTTACTTTTTCAACCCAAGCATTGTCTAAGCTTATAAACCTTGATCAACAAGAATTATCAAATAAAATTTGCTAGCACAAGCATGCTTTGGAAGCAACAATTGAAGAAAATAAAGACTCCAAATGTGTTGAAATTTTGTGGAGATTTCTTTTAAAGTGCTAGCAACAATCACCAGATCAAAGCTATAGGACAAACATTGAAAAGTTTAAGTAGCTTATCGTAATGTTGAGTTATGTATTTTTAAATTTTTGACAATGATTATTATTACTTAAATTTATCATACATAAATCACCCTTTCTTGGGTTCAAAAGTTGTTTTTTTGAACATTTGGTTTTTACTACCTTTTTACTTTATAATGGTAACAATTGATATATTAGCCCTTTTTCAGATATACCTCATTAATTCTGACAAAATTTTTTTGTCCAAATAAAGTGGAGCCAACTGTATTTCAAATTTTGTTAAATAACTTAATGATAACCTTTTCAAATGACAATTTAACAACAATTGCTTGTCGAGACTTACCTTAGTTAAAGTTTTTTTGTTTTAACACATGAGAATTAGTCTAATACTTGCTAAAATACTTTTATTAATTTAATTTAAAAATTTATTGTAAACCTTATGTCAACTTCAGTTAAATCAACAAAATGTTTAAAATACATTGAAAGAATTCAAGTCATCTAAAGTAGAAATGCTGAAAAAATCATAAATTTAAGTTTTTTTGTGAGATTTGTTTCAATTATTAATTAAATATTATCAAACTTAATTTTCAAACCCAATAGTATTTTCTAAATTAAACATTACTTAGTCACTTGGCAATAATAAATTAAAAAATTTTAAGGTTAAAGTAAAAGAATCCTATCAAAAAATCTTGATAAAATAGATTTATTTTAAACTGTCAAATAATGCTAACCCCTATTTTAAGCCATTAAATTGCTTTTATGAACACAAAATCAGCTGTTTTGCATCATTTTTATTATTGTATAGCATTATTTGGGTCATTCAGTGTCAAACATCCTGAAATTCAGAAATGTTCCAGCTTGACCCCCTCCAAATTTGCTCAAAATTTGTCAAAATGTTGTATATCATAATTAACCAAGAAACTAAAAATTTTAGCTTAATATCTGTTATATTTTATGAAATATGACTTATGGAAATTTGGTACCCCATTCTAGCGATTAGTGTTCTGTCATTTTTAGCCATTTTCAAACAAGCAATTCTCCAATTATAAAAATTGTGGAAAGCTGATTTTTGGTGTATTGATTAACTTACTGGTATATTTAATGGATCAAGTATCAAAATGATGTTAGCTTATAACATAATGAAAATATTGAGTCCCAAAATGTCTACATTTTGACCCACAAACAAATTTTTGGCCATTTTTAAAAAGCTGTAGGTGCCATACAAAGCATAGCACTGCTCCAATTTTTAACATGGGTACTCCCTACCAACTGGACTAATAACTTCACCAAATATAAAGAAAAATAACAGCTTAGAAAAAAGTTACACCACTTCAAAGTATGGACTAGCTGTGAAATTGCTGAAAATGCACCATCTTGTGGTAAAAAAAAAGCCCCGTAAAACACTGTTTTTAAAAACATTTTTTTAATATGTTAAAGAGAGTTTCTTAACCCTAGATTCATAGCCCTCTTAAAAGTTACATTAATCATAAACGCATTTAAGGGTAATATTTACCCAGGTTATGAATCTAGGGTTAAAGAACTTACACACCAAATTTCAACTTTTTTCTGAAACTGTAAGGGGGTGAGATATTAGTCATTATGTAGGCGAGAAATTTAACTTTTACCATATCCAAAAAAGTGTAAAATTTCACTTTCTATCTATAATTTTGTATATTAATCAGAAAGTTAAAATTGAATTGATAAAAGAAAATTCCAACTCTTTACCTGCTATAGCTTGGCTTTAAATCTTATTGAAAAACTGCCACTAGATAGCATATTTTTTCCATGCATATATATATTTTTGAATTGCAAAACTATTTCTAGCCACATTGAAATAGAACAAATTTCTATCTGGAAATATATGATGATGCTAAATCTATTTTTGCTATTTGAACAGCTATATTTTAACAACAAAAACTAAAAACAGAGATAAATTTGGACCACAGCATGTCAAAAGACATTTTGCAAACTGAAAAAATTCAATATTTTACAAGCTGTTATAAAATTTTTAACATTTGCTTAAACCAAAGATTCAAGCATTCTGTCTGGCAGCAAGCACTGCTTGGATTTGATCATAGTCTGTGATTGCTAATTTGTAGTGTTGTCCACTGTCATTGCAGCTCAGGTGGATTAATTATAAATATTACATCATTTAGTGGGATCCAACACTCATTTTTTAAGCTCTGTGGCCATGTTAAAACCAAATTATTTCATTTCATAAATTTGATATAGACGTCTTTGTTTTCATTTGAACATTCAGTTATTACACCAATGTATCAATCTTGGTCATAAATGCAAGCAACATATTTTCCAGGATATAAATCATTTTCAATGAGCTGCAAGTGTGGTAAAACTGATTTGGTGGTATCATCATAAAGCTTTACTAGAACTCCTTTGTCATCTAATGGTAGCCTTCTCATTACCAATTTTGATTCAGATAGTACAGGGGTCTCCAAAGTAGGGCCCACGGGCCAAATCTGGCCCACAGAGCTCTTTTTAAAAAAACATATACAGTCACTTTAAACCACAGTTGGATAGAATCATTTCAGAAATGTGCCCCAGTTTCTTGTTCCTCTAAAAAAATGAAATCATGGTGATCTCTAAAAAAAAAAGGTCTTTACTTCGTTTATAGTTATTTATTAACTGTTTTTTGCAAACTATGTTTTTGGCTTTGACCCAAGGAGGTCCAAAAAAATCTATACACGGCTTGCTGCTCGAAATGTTTGGAGACCCCTGAGATAGTGGAATGAAGCAGTGAGGAAATCTTGTGCCAGAAACTGTTGTACAATTCAAATATTTTTGTTCCAGTTGATAAGTTTTGACATTTTTTGAAACTTTTTGATCAGCCACATAAAAAAAAATTATCTCAGCAATATTTTGCTTAGCCCACTGAAACATTTGATAAGGATTTAAAATTTGATAGTTTTCAGTAGCTTGAAGGGTTTTCTCTTGCAACAAGTCACTTTGTAGTTCCTCCTGTTCCATCACATGGTGACTTTCCATGGCTTGTTGCAAAGAAATGCCATTGAGCTTGAATACCATGGTCAATTTCATGATAGCACAAGTTTACAAAATTTTTGAAATTTTTATATTGGCTGGCTGCCCCATCACTAAAATACAAAACTTTGGTTATAGCATGGAAATTCTCCTTGATATAGCTTATTACTTTGCAAGTGAAAGCATGTGTCATGTCTCGTTTTGGTGCCATGTCTCATGCAATCAGAGATGATGCAAAGACTTAAGCATTTAAGAATCTTTTTTCTTTGTAGTAGCAACAAAATGGGTGCAGTGTTGCCTGGCTGTTTTCCCAGTGATAACCTTGGACTGCATCTTGGACCAAACATTTGTAGTTTTCAGTAAAATCCAAGAGAATTATGACAGTATCACTAGGAAGTGTTTTTTTGGCTGATTGAAAAAATGCTGACTGAGCATTGGCAATGAAGTAGTGTCTACACAGTAAATCAAACTTTTCCAAAAACATATCTATAAACTCACTACCAAAAGCTGCATGTCAATAAGTTTAGTTCCATCTGTATGAATCCATTGCTTGCACTTAATGCTATCATCTACATCAAAATTATTACCATCAAGAATTTTCTCCAATGCTTTTTGTAGTTGAGGCCTTCCTGGACACTGACTGCAGAAATGTAGCATGCAATTCTTTTCATTTAAATTGCAAACTAATTCAGACAAGAGATTTTTATAATTGAATTGCTCAGGAAGAGCAGCCACAAGCAGCTTTGCATTTTGGTGCTGTTCACAAACACAAACTGTGTGCATATCCTTGCTGATGTGATAATTCAGAGTATGATGCTCAAGGAAGTTTTAGAACACAATTTAGTTGTGAAAAATTACAGCTTAACATGCTGTGCTACAACTACAGCAAAAGGAATTTTTGATTAAAATATAAAACTGACTATGAGAAGATGCTAAATATACATCTAACTGCATAAATTTAAAAACTTTTTCAAGAAATTTTTACAAATAAAATATGTTAGTTTAACACTTGTAGCAGATTGTCAAACCTATGACTAACTTGTTTATTGTGATTTGCAAGCAAATAACTTCATTTGAATATCTAACAATAAGTTTTATAATTAAAACAAAGAATTAGCATTTAATTATCCAAGTATTTGGAACTTTATCAGTACATTTAAGTAAATAAAACATACTAAAAAATTTAGGAATATTTTGGGCTTGTTATTAAATGCTGGGCATGCAAAATTGCATATGCTTCTTGGTTAATAACGATATCTTTTATTATGAATAAATGGTTGATTTGACTATTTTGATGTTAAAATATAGCTGTTCAAATAGCAAAAATAGATTTAGCATCATCATATATTTCCAGATAGAAATTTGTTCTATTTCAATGTTCCATCTGTATGAATCCATTGCTTGCACTTAATGCTATCATCTACATCAAAATTATTACCATCAAGAATTTTCTCCAATGCTTTTTGTAGTTGAGGCCTTCCTGGACACTGACTGCAGAAATGTAGCATGCAATTCTTTTCATTTAAATTGCAAACTAATTCAGACAAGAGATTTTTATAATTGAATTGCTCAGGAAGAGCAGCCACAAGCAGCTTTGCATTTTGGTGCTGTTCACAAACACAAACTGTGTGCATATCCTTGCTGATGTGATAATTCAGAGTATGATGCTCAAGGAAGTTTTAGAACACAATTTAGTTGTGAAAAATTACAGCTTAACATGCTGTGCTACAACTACAGCAAAAGGAATTTTTGATTAAAATATAAAACTGACTATGAGAAGATGCTAAATATACATCTAACTGCATAAATTTAAAAACTTTTTCAAGAAATTTTTACAAATAAAATATGTTAGTTTAACACTTGTAGCAGATTGTCAAACCTATGACTAACTTGTTTATTGTGATTTGCAAGCAAATAACTTCATTTGAATATCTAACAATAAGTTTTATAATTAAAACAAAGAATTAGCATTTAATTATCCAAGTATTTGGAACTTTATCAGTACATTTAAGTAAATAAAACATACTAAAAAATTTAGGAATATTTTGGGCTTGTTATTAAATGCTGGGCATGCAAAATTGCATATGCTTCTTGGTTAATAACGATATCTTTTATTATGAATAAATGGTTGATTTGACTATTTTGATGTTAAAATATAGCTGTTCAAATAGCAAAAATAGATTTAGCATCATCATATATTTCCAGATAGAAATTTGTTCTATTTCAATGTGGCTAGAAATAGTTTTGCAATTCAAAAATATATATATGCATGGAAAAAATATACCATCTAGTGGCAGTTTTTCAATAAGATTTAAAGCCAAGCTATAGCAGGTAAAAAGTTGGAATTTTCTTTTATCAATTCAATTTTAACTTTCTGATTAATATACAAAATTATAGATAGAAAGTGAAATTTTGCACTTTTTTGGATATGGTAAAAGTTAAATTTCTCGCCTACATAATGACTAATATCTCACCCCCTTACAGTTTCAGAAAAAAGTTGAAATTTGGTGTGTAAGTTCTTTAAGAAACACTCTTTAACATATTAAAAAATTGTTTTTAAAAACAGTGTTTTATGGGGCTTTTTTTTTACCACAAGATGGTGCATTTTCAGCAATTTCACAGCTAGTCCATACTTTGAAGTGGTGTAACTTTTTTCTAAGCTGTTATTTTTCTTTATATTTGGTGAAGTTATAGTCCAGTTGGTAGGGAGTACCCATGTTAAAAATTGGAGCAGTGCTATGCTTTGTATGGCACCTACAGCTTTTTAAAAATGGCCAAAAATTTGTTTGTGGGTCAAAATGTAGACATTTTGGGACTCAATATTTTCATTATGTTATAAGCTAATATAATTTTGACACTTGATCCATTAAATATACCAGTAAGTTAATCAATATACCAAAAATCAGCTTTCCACAATTTTTATAATTGGAGAATTGCTTGTTTGAAAATGGCTAAAAATGACAGAACACTAATCGCTAGAATGGGGTACCAAATTTCCATAAGTCATATTTCATAAAATACAACAGATATTAAGCTAGAATTTTTAGTTTCTTGGTTAATTATGATATACAACATTTTGACAAATTTTGAGCAAATTTGGAGGGGGTCAAGCGGGAGGGTCCAGGACACTTGACATGAAATGACCCATTTATAATTTAATTCTACTAGCAAGATTAAATAATTTCAGGGTTGCTGCCAAAACTTGTTAACTTGGTGTTGTGTAATCGAACCCGCATTATGCGCGCGCGTACTGTCCTAGTCACACGTCATTTGCCTGCATAATTCGTGGTGTGCTTGCGGCTGCCTTGGCAGTTACGCACGTGGTAAAATTTCTATGTTTTCAGTTGTTGTTATCACAGTTGGTAGATGCAGCGTTTTTCAGTTGAATAAAGCTAATGTTTATTTGCTTACATTAGTCTACAACAATTTATTCAACTGAAAAAAAAAAAAAATAAAGTAAAATAATGGATAGCAAGTTTATTAAACCAAGCGTTTTCAATGCCGATCCTAATTCAAAGCAAGCTAGTAAAGAGTGGAGGCATTGGTATTGCACATTTTCAAATTTCGTAGATTCTTTTCCTGCTGAGCCTGCAATATCTAATGAAGATAAATTCAAATGTTTAATTGCTCATATCAGCAAAGATGTATACGATTATGTGAGTGAATGTCGCACCTATCAAGAAGCGATACAAACCTTGGAAAGACTCTGGGACTCATTCGCTTCTCCTGGACCGGCTGGAGTAGGTGCAATGTCTCTAGCAGAAACAGTTACCTCGCGTCCTTCGGGTGATCGTACGACGGCGTAATTCGGATTAGCGTTGAGCAAATCCATTTCGTGTAATTCGACAGCAGATGAAGAAATGCGAACGCTGCGGTGCAAACCAACTCCACAAAAAGTTTCAATGTCCCACCCAAAGAAGTAAGTGCTTTAAATGTGGTAGCTATGGACATTTTGCAAGACAATGTCGTTCCCGGTTTAAAAAGTCTAACTGTTCAATTGTTTCTAATGATAAAGATAATGATGTAGCAGTTATAAACGATATCGCTGGCGTCCCTGATATTGTAAATGTGCGTATATTGGTAAACAATGTTGCCGCGAATGCTCTAATTGACACCGGTTCAACGTTGAGTTATGTTAATCAAAAATTTGCTATTGCAAATAGATTTCAGCTTAGTAATGAGAGCAACGAGATTGGTTTAGCAGTAACCGGAAACTGTTTTCAAAGTAAAGAAGTTTGTTCGTCTACGATTCGTTTGCAAAATCGAACTTACTGCGATGTAAAACTGCATGTTCTTAAAGATTTACTCACCGATGTTATTGTTGGGCAAGATGTTTTAAAGTTACATGATCACGTTCGATTTAATTTTGGTGGTCCAAGACCTTCGTTGTGTATTAATGCGCTGAAATGTATTAAGACGAATGTTGAACCACGATTGTTCGAACATTTAGCAAGTGACTGTAAACCTATAATCACGAAATCGCGTAAGCATTCTTTGGCAAACGAAAAGTTTATTGCTGAAACAATAAAAAACGACTTGAAAGAAGGAATTATAGAACCAAGCTCTTCCCCTTGGCGCGCACAAGTTCTTGTCGTGACTGGAGACAATCATAAAAAAAGAATGTGCATTGATTATAGTGAGACCATTAATAAATATACGTTATTAGATGGCTATCCACTGCCTAACATGCAAAATTTGGTAAATAAAGTAGCGCAATACTCCCACTTCAGCACTTTAGATTTGAAAAGTGCCTACCACCAGGTGGAAATTCCAATAGAAGACCGACCGTATACAGCTTTTGAGGCTAATGGAAAGCTTTATCAAAGTAAAAGAATTTCGTTTGGTCTGACTAATGCGGTTCCATGGTTCCAACGGATAATTGATGACATTATCGAACGCAATAATTGTAAAGGAGCATTCGCATACCTCGACAACATCACAATTTGCGGCAAGACAAAAGAAGAACACGATGCGAATCTTCAGCAATTTCTTGAAGCAGCAGCGAAACATAATCTAACATTTAATAAGAACAAATGTACTTATTCGTCCGATTGTATTTCGTTATTGGGGTACCAAATCCATGATCGTACACTGCGCCCAGACCCTGAGCGTGTTAAAACTTTGTTGGATATACCCGTACCAAAATCAAAAAAAGAGTTAAGCAGGGCAATCAGCCTCTTCGCATATTATGCAAAATGGTTGCCTCGCTTCTCTTTGGAAGTAAAACCCTTAGTAGAATCGCGAATGTTTCCTTTGAATGAAAATGCTGTACACTGTTTTTATCAGCTAAAAAGTGAATTAGCTGATGCGACACTAGCAAGTGTAGATGAAAATGCGCCGTTTACATTGGAAACCGATGCTTCCGATGTTGCTGTATCTGCAGTTCTACAGCAAAATGGTCGACCCGTCGTCTTTTGGTCAAGAACACTCAATTCAAACGAGAAACGTTATGCAAGCGTGGAAAAGGAAGCTGCAGCTATTGTTGAAGCGGTCCGGCGATGGTCGCACTATTTATTGCCTTGCAAATTCACTATAATAACAGATCAAAATTCTGTAGCTTTTATGTTTGGTAATTCTCGGCGTAACAAAATTAAAAATGATAAGATTATGCGATGGAGAATGGAATTGAGTCAATATTGTTATGATATCGTTTATCGTCAAGGGGAAATTTAATGTTGTTTCTGACGCATTGTCGCAAGTATATTGTGCTGCTACAACTGTAAATGCGCTTTATAGAATTCATGCGGGTTTATGTCACCCGGGGATAACTAGAATGTATCACTACATCCGACAAAGAAATTTGCCATATTCGCTTGACGACGTAAAAAGAATGACTAGTGCCTGTGCAATTTGTTGTGAAATTAAGCCAAAGTTTTTTAAACCGCCTATTGTAAATTTAATTAAAAGTTCGCAACCTTTCGAAAGATTAAGTATGGATTTTAAAGGTCCTCTGCCTTCAAAAACCAAAAATCATTACATTTTTACTGTTGTCGATGAGTTTTCACGATTTCCCTTTGTTTTCGCCTGTAAAGATACCAGTTCTCGCACAGTTATATCGTGTTTAAGATCACTGTTTAGCTTGTTTGGTTTTCCTGCTATTGTGCACAGTGATAATGCAAAGTGTTTTGTATCGAAAGAGATAAAAGAATTTTTAAACGAACGGGGAATCGCGAGTACATTTTCCTCCGTGTATAATCCTCGTGGTAATTCTCAGTGCGAACGTTTTAATGGAATAATTTGGAACACCATAAAACTGGCGCTCCGCACAAACGGCTTAGAAATCGCTAATTGGGAGATGGTTATCCCAGAAGTTCTTCACTCATTGCGATCATTACTTTGCACAGCTACAAATGAAGTTCCCCATGACCGTTTTCTAAAATTTCCCCGTCGTTCAATGTTTGGTACCAACGCTCCAATCTGGATGAATGAACCAGGACCTGTGTATGTGCGTAAGCATGTACGAGATAAGTATGATCCTGTTGTAGAAGAAATGGATTTGCTCAACGCTAATCCGAATTACGCCGTCGTACGATCACCCGAAGGACGCGAGGTAACTGTTTCTGCTAGAGACATTGCACCTACTCCAGCCGGTCCAGGAGAAGCGAATGAGTCCCAGAGTCTTTCGCAAAGTAACGAAATTCCGTTTTCTACGTTAGAAAGACCGGACAGCGGTTCGCATGATCTTCCAGGAACAAATGATTCGGATAATCAACCTGAGCTACAAACTCCATTAAATTGGCGCTCCAGTCGTCAAAGGCGACCCCCCGATAGATTAGAGTACAATTAGTTGACTGTTTTGTTTGGTGTTTATTTTCTTAGCCCTACTTATTTTCGTGTATGCATTTCTTTGTAATGTAATCTTTACTTTCTTTCGAGCGGGGGTGAATGTCGTGTAATCGAACCCGCATTATGCGTGCGCGTACTGTCCTAGTCACACGTCATTTGCCTGCATAATTCGTGGTGTGCTTGCGGCTGCCTTGGCAGTTACGCACGTGGTAAAATTTCTATGTTTTCAGTTGTTGTTATCACAGTTGGTAGATGCAGCGTTTTTCAGTTGAATAAAGCTAATGTTTATTTGCTTACATTAGTCTACAACACTTGGGTAACATTACAATTATGACAGTAGAGTGGTGTTATGAGAGAGAGTGTAAAACTTTTACTCAAAAAGATCATGCAGCTTTCTTGCCACTGGCATTTAGCCACAGCATATTAACAAGTCATTAGCTCATAACCAAACTACATGTAGACAATACAAAATTTCAACTGTATACATTAATTTAAAAACTACATGAAATTACAGGTATATAAGAACTTATATTCAGTATAATATATAAATAATTATCCAAGACGCAATATTAAGGTTGAAATCAACTAGCTCACCTTAGCAGCCTCAGCTTCCTCAGCTTTCTTTTTAAAGATCATCTCTTCTAAGCTTAAAGGTTGGGTCTGCACATTTGAAAAGATATTTTATTACTTTAAATTCAATCATTAAAATTAAACCAAATAAATTTGAAATAGTTTTATCAAGTTTTTTACAACATAAAATAAAATTTTTAGAATAATCAATAATTTTTTTTGCAAATTACACACTATATTATATCTTCGAAAAAAAATCAAACTTGTGAACAAATAAAAAAATTACATCATAATTAAACAACTATCATATGTACTACTTATTGCACCAACTTGTAGAACAACCTCAACAACATTAAACTTAAAAAAACAGTAAATCAATTATTACAAGTTGCTTTTAGATCAGCCCAAAAGTAGAAGTCTGGTAAAAAAACTATTTCAAATCAATTTTAAAAATTATTTTTAAATTAAAAACCTTTTTTTTGGGCAGTTCTTCTGGATCCAATAGTTCTTTATCTTCAACTTTAAATGTTTTCTTTTTCACATCAGGAGAAGGAGATCTACGATGCCTATAAATTCACATAATTATAACTGCAAAGATTTAATAATAGTAAACTAATGCAACAATATTAAATGAAGATGCTTCATTGTGATCAGTTCAATAATTTTATTCTTTTTCATAACCTTGCTGACATTCTGGGACAATTACATATTGAATGCAGTAGTAGAGTTTTTCACTTGATTCCAAGTCAATAGATAACTAACATTTTAGTCATTTTTGTTTGTTATTCTAACCCAGTAGTTTTCAACCATTTTTTATATGATGATCCAATTTGCAAGGCAACTTAAAGACCCCCTTCAGTAAACAATTCGTGCCTCTGAGTGGACAAACCATAAATGCAATGCAGATTATTGTAAGAATACTTTTAGGCTCTGTGTTTTTGTACCCAGGACCAATGCAAGGCCTCTTAGGATGAGCTTGCCTCAAATAGCTTGGGTTAAGTTCAACTGCCTGCAGACTGGTGTTGGACAATTCCATTCATGCGTGCACAAATGGGGTCTCGCTCTTTTATTGAATTGCAAGTGCATTAATTGTGAGGTACCACATGGAGCATGAGGTCTGGTGGTTTTGGATGCAGAAACTCAATGCTGGCTCAACAACATCACTGCCAGCATCTGATCTGGGCAGTACAGCAGCCTGGGGTAGTAAAAGGATAAACCCTCAGCCCCAGTCCTGCTTGTGTCTGACCTGGAGTGGATGCTCTTCCCAACAAGAGCAATAAGTAAACAAATTATAATTTAAGAGTTGGCAGGCTAACTAATGCTAGCATCAACATATTTTTGAAGTTAATAAGAGTAAAAAAAAAGTCTTCACTTGAAATCTGTCTTTGATTTCTTAATTTTTATCCACAAAAAATTGTGATTTCTAGAATAACTCTTCACTTTAAATCAAAAATTTTGTTTACCAAATGTTTTTGCAACCCCCAGAAAATAGCCAAACGACCTCCATGAGGATTGCAACCCCCAGGTTGAAAACCACTGTTCTAATCAATTAAATTAAAATAAAATAAAAGTAAGAGTATCTATAATTTAAATGTTAAAAAAAGTTTTTTAATAAGGAACTAAAGGTTTTATGTGCAATACTACATAAACACATAAACATAGTATTGTAGGTATTAAAAAAAGCACAAGTATGACTGACCGTTTCTTTTCTTTAGAATTTGATCTTTTCCTATCTCGAGATCTTTTTTCTTTTTCTCGAGATCGTTTTCTTTCCCTAGATCGAGATCTACGGGATCTTGCTGACTTTTTACGATCTCGTGAACGTGAACGGGATCTTGAACGTCCCATAAATTTTTGTCTCAAAAACAATTAATTACCAAAGAAATACTAAATATTAACTCGCACAAAAAATAAAAAGTCCAATTTTCATTGAAAATAATAATCTATCTATAATAATATTTGTGATATGTAAATTCTTTAATAAAATCAGTCAAAATTTAATGGGCTTAATATTTAACAAAAATTAAAACCTAACCCTAACTCAATTAGTTCACCACATCTACTACAGTCAGGACAAACATATGAGTGTATGCAGGCCACGTTGATAATATTTTAACCTAAAAAATAACTGCAGGTAACAATCCTGTTAGCAAACAAGGTGAAGACTTTTTGTGTTCCTTCAAGAAGTTACCATAAATATTTTTTTTTTTGGTAAAACTAATCTGGATTCCTTTGTGGTTACGATGGCTTCTTGAAATAATTTTTTTTCTTCTTGTTACTTTTTTATTCCATCCTGGTGCTGTAGTGAGATTCTGGGTTGGTTTCACCAAAAAAATGATGCTTTAACCCCCAAACGTGGTTGTGTCAATCACCTTGACAACTCTTGCTGTTTGTGTAAAGTTGAACAACAGAATAAGATATGCATACAAGCACTATTTTGCATGCCAAGGAGATGACCAAGATAAAAAATGGGCCCTACATATTTCCTGCAATAGTTACAGAACAAGTCTTCTGTTTTGGCTGAATGGTAAATGGAACCAAATGCCTTTTGGTGTTCCCATGGTGTGGCATGAGCAGAGTGATCACATTACTGATTGCTACTTCTGGATGACAAACAGAGAATTTTCTTTAAAAAATAAGTCTAAAATATCCTACCCTGTGTGCAAGTCAGCCATTAAACCAGTTTCACACAATATAGATCTGTCTATATAACTTAGCCTCCAACTAAAAAAGAAGACACCTAGCCTGTTGATAAACAGGCAAGTACTGGTACTGAAAATGAGGTGGATTTCATTGAATCAATCCCTCCTTTTAACACAAATCTGTGCTGCTCCTCATCAATCAGGAACACCTGAATGACCTGGTGCTTGATCTCTATCTATGTAAAAAGAAAGTAGACGTTTGGTGTCCAGGCTCCAAAAGTGGAATCTACTAGAACCAGGAACAACCATTTCATCCTTTTGTAGCTGCAATCAAATCTTGCTATTTAGCAAGTGCAGAAAATATATGCTATTGCAAAGATATAGATGGATTGATGACTGAACTGGGGTGTAAACATGATCTTGTTTATTGGAGGTTGTTTATCAACTCCAGCAAAACAAGCATTAAAGTCATGTAGTTGCACAATGGTAATATCAAACCATCAATTCCCATGGGCTACAGCATCTTCAGAAAGAAAACCTATGATACAATAAAGAATCTTCTCAATCTCTTGGAATATCCCAAGTACAACTACAAATTTTGTAGTGATCTGAAAGTTGCTTCTTTTCTCGGGTTGCAGTTATGTTTACACAAAGCATATGTGCTTTTTATGTCTGTGAAACATTTGGCAAGACAGCAGTCACTATGCAGTAAATGTATGGCCTCCTCAACAAAGCCTCCAAATCAAAGTTGGCAGCAAATGTGTTAAAACATGGTTTTAGCAAGATTTTCAACTACCACTTTTTTGATTTCAAAAAAGCTTTTTTTGGCCTAGCCTACTACAATAACATTAAAAATTGTCTTTTACGTCTAAATATGAAATTACAAATCAACTTGGGACATTCCTGTCTGATTTATAAATAACAAAGGCATGAATTATAAATATGAGGGTATAAAGTTATCAGAATAAGCTAAATTTTATTAGATGCTGGTAGACTATTAAGTCACAAATAGAGACATTCCATGTCAACTCATATCCCTCTTGTGCTGACCATCTCCGATTTTGTTGAAATTCGGCATGTTTATAGGTTTGGATGAGAAAATGTCTCACACCAAATTTCAAGCTTCTAAATCAAATAGTTTTTGATATATGAAGGTTAGACACAAAATAGCTGCTTGAACAGCCCTGATCATCTGAAGCTCTTTTCACCAGCTTTCCAATGATATTCATATCTCAAATGTTTTTTAGCTATTGGGTTGCGGAATATGTTTGTAGTGTTTTTATATTTTCTTTTATTGTACAATAATTTTTTACTACTTGGCAAAATGTATATATTCATTCAATAAAGCTCTTTCTACTTTAAAAAACTGTGTTGATCATCTTTTTGAGTATTTTGAGACTTTATTATTTGTGAGGCTTACATATGGAATATACAGGGGGTAAAAAGCAACATTTTTGACACCTGCTATTCTTTGCTTTTCATCAAGGCCAAAAATGGTATACGGGGAAGGTGTCATAGGCAAATCTACGGCAAGAAAATGGTTTGCAAAGTTCAAAAATAGCAATTTTGACATTGATGACATGCCCCGCAGCAGAAGACCTTTTGAATTTGACAAAAACCATCTCAAAGCACTTTTGAAGGAGGAAAGTCACCAAATAAGTCGTGAATTGGCCAAAAAAATCAAAAAACAATTGTCAATCATCTTCATTCAATGGGATTTACCGAAAAATTGGAAGTCTGGGTGCCTCATGAGCTTAGTGAAAATAACAAAAAAATTGCCTTCAAATTACTTCTCAACACCTTGCCTGCCATCGAGCAACACGCAATCACAAACAGCACTTTTTGTACCAAATCATCACAGTAGATGAGAAATGGTGCCTATATATATATATATATAAATATGAAGCAAAGAAAGGAATGGGTGGCTCTTGGAGATACGCCAAAGCTGAGTTAAGCCTGACCTCAATCCAAGAAAGACCATAATCTGCGTTTGGTGGGACTGGGAGGGCATGGTGTACTGGAAAATGTTTCAAAGAAATGCCACGGTCAACAAGGAGCTCTACATAGCCCAGCTACATTGCCTGAATGAGGCTATTCGACTGAAAAGACCCCATCGACAAGGCCAAACCATACTTCTTCACGACAATGCCAGGCCTCATGTTGCATAAGTCGTCAAAGCCGCACTCCAAGAGCTTGAATGAGAGGTTCTTCAGCATCCGCCGTATCTCCGGACCTTGCACCCATAGATTACTATCTTTTCCGCTCTTTGTTGAACCATATGAGGGACGTTACCTTTGACAATGAAGAGGATCTTAAAAACTGGCTCAACAAATTCTTTGATACCAGACCCAGGGATTTTTGGTAGAACAGCATGGACAAATTGGTTGAGAGGTGGGAGGAGGTCGTAAACAGCAACAGAGAATACATAATTTATTAATTTATAACCTTAACTTTTCATTTTTGTTTAAATAAAAATCTTTGATAAAAATGCTACGAACATATTCCTCAACCTAATATATAAATAAAAAAGTTATCTTTTGTCATGACCTTGTGACCTTGACCTTGCATGACCCCAAACCCTCACTCTAGACAAAAAAATTTTTCTATATTTTTGTTTCTCACATAGAGGACTATCGGCATGCCAAAAATCAAAGTGGGATCTTTATGGGTTTTCAAGATATTTTTTAATTAAAAAAAATGAACAAAATTCTAACTTGTGAAAATGATTTATTTAAAAATATTGACATTATTGTGAAAATTTTTTCGAAATACGTATTTAGTGTGAAAATTAGTGAGAAAAAGTTGCGAAAATATTTATTGTGAAAATATCTACAAAGTTGCATCATTAGGCATACCTGTTCAATAAAATGTAAATATCTTAAAAAGTTAGAGAGATCCCACTTTGATTTTTGGCATACTGATCGTCCTTTATGTGAGGAACAAAAATATTGAAAAATTTTTTTGTCTAAAGGAGGGTTTTGAGGTCATGCGAAGTCAAGGTCACAACAAAAGATAACTTTTTTATTTATATAGCTACATTTGAGATATGAATATCATTAGAAAGATGCTGAAAAGAGCTTTCCAATTACATTAACATCTTTGAAATCAAACAAAAAATAAAGCCAGGAGGGCTACTTTTACTTGATCAAAGGCATTTAAGCAACTATTTTGTGTCTAAATTTCAACCTTCATATATCAAAAACTATTTGATTTAGAAACTTGAAATTTGGTGTGAGACATTTTTTCATCCAAACCTACAAACATGCCAAATTTCAGCAAAATCGGAGATGGTCGGCAAAAAAATGCCAAAAAGGGTGTGAGTTGACATGGAATGTCCCAATAGTTTGTTGCATTTACACTAGAATGAATGGAACTTTAAGCAAACTAGAATTACCAGATCATGTTTTAGATATTAGATAATGGGTTTGCTCAACTAATTTAAGACATCTTAAAACTACCATAATTGTCACCAAAAGCAAGAGCTTTGGAAGTTTAGCAAACTATTGTTATCATTAAACACAAAACGGTAAATCTTTCTTTAGAAAGTAATCAACATTCAAAACAAAAAATTAACTTTGCCAAAGCCTACTACTATAGAGTAAAGCAGTAATGTAACTGCGAGTTGCATCAAATATAAATAACATTGATGTTGATTAACTTTATGGGCTTTTTTTGGTTTAATCAATAAACAAAATTCTGAATCATCACTATGTTATGCAATGTGTCAAAAACAGCACTTGGTCATTCCAGATAATTTCACTTATAAGTTTATTTGTAGTAAACTAACAACAAAATTATTTACATAAATTTGTTTAAATTGAAAAAAAAATAATTGTCTGAAAATTTTAGGCAAAAGGTTCAAATTATGAATAGAAGCCAGGTATTCAAATTTAAAATAAGTCACAAAAAGCAACTAGATCAGTGGTTTTTAACCAGTGGGTTAAGCACTGTTTTCAGTGGGCCACAGAGCATAAATCAAAATAAAAGCAATATGAGACTTGTACAATAATGTCATTATGATCAAGAAACTGGAAAAAATTTCAAGTGAAAACTTTTTTTTTATAGAGATCACTATGTTTTTGGGACAAAAATTGAAAAATCACAGACAAATTTGAAGTGAAGACCTTTTTTAGAGATCACTAAATTTTTGCAACAAAAATTATTTTTTATTTAGCAAAGTGGGCCATTATGTTACCTTGGGTTGGAAAGTGGGCAATGGTATAAAAAAGGTTAAAAACCACTGACTACATTGTTCTAGTATTAAAACTAGTGTTAATTATTGGCATTATGTTGCTTTTATCAAATTTAATTATAAATTACAACATAGCTACAATATGTTTGATAATTGCCAAAAGCTCTAGCAAAATGCACCACTGTCATAACAAATGCATCCAAAATAACATTACTAAAGATTATAAATTCAACTTCATCTGGCAAGTAACAAATATTATGATAAGGCCATACAATCATTAAACAACACATTCATATATGCTGCATATAAGTCTTGAAAAAAATATTCCCAATAAATTTAATCATTATAAGAAGATTTTTGCAGAAAATATGCAGTTACAAAAAAAAATCTTATAAATTACAGTGATTTTTGATCTATTAAGTCTTTTTTGCAATCAATTATGTCTCTGTTAATTTTTTTAATAGTGTAATTCGGCTAAAATACACATACATCATAATGCAAACTAACTGATAATGAATACTCTGTACTTGTTGAAAAGTAATTTCCTGTTCATTATCAGTTAGTTTGCATTGTGATATAGCATACACTAATCAATTCGCATTATGATGTGTGTGTTTTTCAGCTGAAGCTGTCTGTACTATTAAAAATATAATACTATTAATTATAGTTAAACTATTAAAAATTAACAGAGACTTAATAGATAAGAATCACTGTAATAACAATCAATATGTACAGTACAAATAATAAAAATTAACATTTATGGCAAAATTTTTTAAGATATATTTTTGATCAAAAATGGAAATGTTCAATTGAATAATTCATTATAATCAGAACGAAAAGGAAAATATTTATTATTTTTAATCCAAGAAACATCCATTGCCCTCCAATTTTTATTTAATGAAAGTATTTTTTCCATGTCATTAGAAGAAATTTCAAAATCAAAAATGTCTATATTTTCCCGAATGTGATCTGCATTGACACTTTTTGGAATGACACTTAAACCACGTTGCAATTGAAACCTCAAAACTAATTGAGAGACAGTCTTGTTATAAGATTTTGCTATATCAATGAGTTTAGCATCATGAAGTATGTGAGGATCATCAGCACTAGCCCACTCTCGATCTAGAGAACCTAATGGACTATAAGCAGTCACATGAATGCTGTTTAATTGACAAAATTGAACAAGAGATTGATCGGTAAGATATGGATGATTTTCAATTTGATTTACAACAGGAACTATATTACATTCTTTGATTATTCTGTTTAGTTGATAAATATTAAAGTTACTAACACCAATAGATTTTACCAATTTAGTATCAAGTAATTTTTCCATAGCTTTCCATGTTTGTACATAGTCAACATTGGAAACAAGTTCATCTTCACCAAGACAAGACAAATCTTTATCACACTTTTCTTCACCAGTTGGATAATGCATTAAATATAAGTCAATATAATCACATTTTAATTTATCTAATGATTGTTGCATTGCAATACTAACATCTTCAGGCTTGTGAAAAGTATTCCACAACTTTGTTGTTATAAAAATGTCTTTCCGTTCAATAACTTTTCCAATCATGGACTTTAAACTATTTCCGACTTCATCCTCATTATCATAATCAGATGCACAATCAATATGACGATATCCATGTTTGATTGCTATTTGAACAGCAAATGATACATCTGCTTTGCTTGACTTCCAGGTACCCAAACCAATTAAAGGCATATTAACACCATTATTAAGTTTAGTAACCAAACTTTTTCCCATTTTGTAATTGTAATTCAATAGCAGCAAGCTTGCAATAATAAATTTTAGCATATATTTATCTTGACATTAGATAAAACTCTATGTAAAAATGAGAAGTTTAGAAGTGATGTCAATCATGCAGCTTAGGAAGCTGCCCCCATTCATGCATAACCTCCCATGAGTGCACACTTAAAAGAACCTGCACAGTTAAAAGATTTACATTTAAACTTTAGCTCTATTTTGATCGGCTGCTATTGAGAGACAGTGTGATGTCACATTTTTTACTTTTTGCACCAGAGAGGGGGGCAAAAATTAAAAAATTTTGGTTGTCATCAGCAAAAACAGCAGTCTGAAAGTTTCACTCACAAAAAATTTTACCCATGGTAAAACCCACTGACAAAAATTCTAGAAAATTGCAAGTATATAAGTTGAAATTACTGAGAATCATGAAACACTACTGTAACTAAATCAACATAATTAATCATGAGAATCATGAAACACTACTGTAACTAAATTCACATAATTAATGTGAAAGAACTTTTAAAAGGAATCCAGGCCAAAGCAGATACAACATGTAAAAAATCAATTCTCAGCAAGTACAATGTATTCTCAAAAGAGATTACAATATAACATTTCAAAAAAAATTTCAACCAATTAAATAGCAACAGTAAAAAAAGCAACTAAAATAAATTAACAAAGAGAGTACGATTATTATGTGACAAGTTTCATGGGCCTCATCAGGTATAAGTTACTGTAGCCTATAAGGCAAATGGTAGCATAAATACTTAAGATCAGAATTTCATGAAGTAACTCTTTTGGAAGTAGGAATTCCTATTTCATCTAGAAAATAACATTACTGTGCTAGAGCAACCATCCTACTCATCAGATCTAGCTCCCTGTGATTTTTTTCTGTTTCCTAAGCTCAAGGGAGTAATGAAAGGAACTTGTTTTCAAGACTCGACAGCCATTACAACAGCTGCAATTAAAGAACTCTAAGCAATTCCAGTAAATCTTTCCAAAAGTGCTTAGAAGCATGGCAGTGGAGAATGGAAAAGTGCATCTGGACCCATGAAAATTACTTCAAAGGAGACAAGTAGTAATTTTTATGTGGCATTTGAAATAAAATAAATATTTGCACAGTCCCATTACTTTTCAAACAGCCCTCATATGTCATAAACTGCAAATTAAATTTTTTCAAGCAAGTTTAAAAGCTCAAGAGTATCAAGATACAACAATTGCTTCTATTAATTCATTCTAAATATTTGGTATACAGTTGCCAAAAAAATTATGGCAATTATTTTTGTAGCTATGCAAAAACTTTAATGTCAAACAATGATGTCACAGATTATAATTTGAAGCAGAGTATTAAAACAGATCATTAAAATGTAAATTCCAAAAAATTGTTACAAATTTTATAAGTTACAATTAAATCAAAGTCAATATGATTATATTTTAGAGAGAAAATAGTCAATTTGTACAAACAGAATAGCAACTATTAAATGGAATATTACATTGCTTTATCAAATTTCTTGTAAGTCATTTTTGTACCAATTCAATTTTTTTCAGTATCTTGCCAAGACCAAACTGGTGTGTTGTGTTCCAACAAAGGTCAAATATACTATATGATAAATAAGCATTAAATAAATATTTTTGATGCTGAACATATGCAAACAATGCAAAGCTTTAAAGCATGTTGCAATGCCATGTCAAATCACTTTCTAACCATCCCCTGAGGAGCCCAGGCAGGTGAAACAGTCTGTTGGGGCAAATAAAATTAATGTTAAAATAAAAATTTTGTGGTCAAAAATTTAATTATTTAACTGCTCTGACTTGATGTCATTGAGCACTTTTCTGATGAGCACTGACCAAAAAATTTAAAAAAACTTTGTCTAAATCACAAAAAGAGATTGAAATTGGCTATTCATGTGATTTAATACAGAATTTGTCAAAAGTAGGATCATGCTGAGGCTGTATTAGAAAGTGTTTAAATTTATTTTGCTTGAGTTTTAACTGCATTTGACTCATCCAGTTTATTACTGCATTGATATTGGATAGTAAGATAACAAGATTAATGAAAAAAAGTTTATTATCATTGGTATAAAGATATATACCTTTGTGCAGTTTACAAAAATTGCAAGAACCAATAAGCCATATTATGTATATTTATATATAATAAATAAGTGGGTGCAAACAATTTCTTGGAGTACACTTTTTGTGACACATAGATTTAGAAAAGGCATCATTAACATAAATTCTTTGTGTTATGTTACCAGTACTTAAAAATGCTTGTATCCAATTTAACACATTACAACATATAAAATATGACTTAAAAACTTCAACAAGGTTTTGTCAGAAACTGTGTCAAATGCTTTAGAGATATCTGTGTAACATCCATAACTTGATTTCAGTCAAAACTTTCAAAGTAATTTTTTTAAATCTTTAAAAGTTAAGAAAAGGCTTAAAGTCTAAAAAGAAAACCATTTTGATTATCAAAAAGCAAATTGTCATAGTTTAAATGGATGTGTCATAATTTGTGTATGCCAAATATGTGATTACAGCATGCTCACCTTATGCTTATTATTTTATCAATTGTACCATACTTTTTATAATATTTATCTTGTGAATTTTTAAATTTTTTTTTTTTGACTTTCCAATTTTGTGCCATGGCAATTCTGAGTCTTGTCAGCAATGTAAAGCTATATATACATTTGCTCATGCTTTCTATATATATTGATGTGGCTGTACCATCTGAGACAGGCAACTAAATTTTGTACAATGTGATTGCATTATTCTGTAGAGATGTTTTTAAGTTATAATTAATTAATAAACGTAATTGATTCTATTTGAATAATAAGTTTGTTATACTGTGTTAAGGTTAGTTCCTAAAACAAAATGAGTCTCATTCAGCCATTCTTAAATGAGGCCAACAAAACTCCTCAATCTTAACAAAAAAAGGGATAGAAATCTATAATTGGAAAGTATATTTTTTAGCTTTTTTGTGAGTAGAAATAATTAAAGCTGATTCCCACAAAAATGAAATAACTCCCTTTGTTAAGATGACATTACAAAAATAAGACATTACAAAAACAATAAGAGAGTACATTTCAAAAATATACTCAGATTCCATTAAAAATATTAAAAACATTTCCATAAAAGTTTTTCATAGATTTAACAACATTCTCAACTTTGAGATTTACAGTACTTCATAAATAGACTTGGTTCACCTTTGTCATACAATGTAATATGTATACGATTATTTTGAAAACACATCATGAAATATTGCATTTAAAGCATTATCTTTTTCTTTATCATTTTCAGCAACTTTGTTAAAACTAATTTTAATGTTAGAATTGAAGCTCAAAGTTTCATTTTTTGTTGGCATAGTCATAAAATTAAGAAACATTTGGGCAATTACAAAATAAAAGTTCAATTTTAACATAATTTTCTTTTATTGCCAAATCATATGTTTTTAATAATAATAATAATAAACAAGTTTTTATCCTGCTCAAGCAAAGAAGTGTTTGCATCAGAGCAGTAGTGGAATTATAAGTGTCAATAAAATAAATATATACTAGTTTAGGTTTGGTAGATACAAATAAAGACAAAAAACATGGCAAACATCAAAACTCCAAATGTACAAATATATACAAAAGAAAGAAAACAAAACATAAAAAAGTAAATATATACAAGCTAAAGCTACAGTAATACTAACATTCAATAAATATTACCTTAATTAGATACAATAAGTCATTTATAATTCTGATAAAAATTGTTCAAAAAAGAAAGTTTTACGTTTGGTTTTAAAAATGGATTTTAATTTACAACTTCTAATATTATATGGAAGTTTATTCCAATAGTGAGGGGTATATTGACTAAAATATCTTTGTGGTATCGGTTTTTTTTCCAAAATCAGATGAAATTACTAACAAATATGGATCTTTAGTTTTTCTAAGATTGACATTTATGTTACAATTTATTGCTGACAGTGGTGCATTCCATGATAACAGCATTTGTAAATATTGAGGAGCAATATCATTTAAACAATTAAACACAGTGAGGCAAATTTTATAATCTATTCTAAATTTAAGGCAATATATGAGCTTTTACGTAATATGGTGTTATGTGTTGACTGTAAGGTACATTATATACAAAACGTGAAGCACTATTTATTACACAGTCTAAATGTCACAGTAAGGACTTTGGAAGATTAACAAATAAAGAGTTACAATAATCAATTTTATAAAATATTATCTGTTTTACAAGAAGTAATTTAACATCTTCATTTAAAAAATTTGCAATACGTTTCCAAGATTTAAGCTGTTTAATACAATATTGTTTGACATACATGATATGCTTATATGCATTGTTAGTTGAGGGTCAAGTCGAATACCTAAGCTTTTTACTTGACTAATGCTTGTCCATTCATTTTCCTTTATTTCTCCTCTTTTCATTGTAATTGTGAAACAATTATTGTTTAGTTTAAATTTCTTGAAAACAGATGGTTTTGAAAATAACACTAATTTTGTTTTGTCTTCATTTAGTTTTAGGTAATTTGTAGAAAACCATTCTTTAATTTTATTAATGCATTCAGCAACTTTGTTACATAACATTGTACACAAATATTGATTGTCTGGATTAAAGCTAATATATAATGGAGTATCATCAGCATACAATTGAATAGTTAAATTAAAATTATGAGCAATAGGTCCAAGTATGGATCCTTGTAAAAAGCCATATAACATATAATCAGGATTTGAAAAACTATCATTTATATTGACCGAAAAGGAACGATGATTTAAATATAAAGATAACCAATTAAGTACAAGTTTGTCTATGCCATATGAATTTTTAAGAGTTTTTAGCAGAAGTTTGTGATCTATTGTATCAAATGCAGCTGACATATCAAGCAAAAGTACTAAAACAATTTTTCCATTATCAATTTCTTTAAAGATATTATTAAACATGCATATGTTTAATGTTTCACAGATATGAAATTGACAATATCCTGATTGACGGTTACAGTAAAGTTTATTGTCCACTAAGAAGTTATTTAGTTGCACCAATACTGCTTTTTCCAATAATTTTTATTAAAAAGAGTACCTGCAAACACTACAGGAGCCGCATAAAGCCGCATGGAGCCGCATGGAGCCGCTTGGAGCCGCATGGAGCCGCATGGAGCCGCATGGAGCCGCATGGAGCCACCGTGTAAACTTCAAATACTACAGGAGCCGTATGGAGACCCTTTAAATTAAGTCTAGAGGTGCATGGAGCCGCATGGAGCCGCATGGAGCTGTATGGAGCCGCATGGAGCTGCATGGAGCAGCATGGAGCCGCATGGAGCTGCATGGAGCAGCATGGAGCCACCGTTTCAACTTCAAATACTACAGGAGCCTCATGGAGACCCTTTCAATTAGGTCTAGAGATGCATGAAGCCGCATGGAGCTGCATGGAGCTGCATGGAGCTGCAGGAAGCCGCATGGAGCCACCGTGTAAACTTCAAATACTACAGGAACCGTATGGAGACCCTTTAAATTAAGTCTAGAGATGCATGGAGCCGCATGGAGCCGCATGGAGTTGCGTGGAGCTGCATGGCGCCACCGTGTAAACTTCAAATACTACAGGAGCCGTATGGAGACCCTTTCAATTAAGTTTAGAGATGCATGGAGCCGCATAAAGCCGCATGAAGCTGCATGGAACCACCGTGTAAACTTCAAATACTACAGGAGCCGTATGGAGACCTTTTCAATTAGGTTTAGAGATGCATGGAACCGCATGGAGCTGCATGGAGCAGCATGGAGTTACCGTGTAAACTTCAAATACTACAGGAGCCGTATGGAGACCTTTTCAATTAAGTTTATAAATGCATGGAGCCGCATGGAGCTGCATGGAGCCGCATGGAACCACTGTGTAAACTTTAAATACTACAGGAACCGCATGGAGACCCTTTCAATTAGGTCTAGAAACGCATGGAGCCGCATGGAGCTGCATGGAGCCACCTGGAGCTGCGTGGAGCTGCGTGGAGCTGCATGGAGCTGCATGGAGCCGAATGGAGCCACTGTGTAAACTTCAAATACTACAGGAGCCGTATGAAAATCCTTTAAATTAAATCTAGAGATGTACCTGCAAATACTACAGGAGCCACATGGAACCGCATGGAGCTGCATGGACCTGCATGGAACAGCATGGAGCCACCGTGTAAACTTCAAATACTACAGGAGCCGTATGGAGACCCTTTCAAGTAAGTTTAGAGATGCATGGAGCCGCATGGAGCAGCATAGAGCCGCCTGGAGCCGCCTGAAGTTGCGTGGAGTAGCATGGAGCCACCGTTTCAACTTCAAATACTACAGGAGCCGTATGGAAACCCTTTCAATTAGGTCTAGAAATGCACGGAACCGCATAGAGCCGCATGGAGCTGCAACGAGCCTTATGGAGCCACTGTGTAAACTTCAAATACTACAGGAGCCGTATGGAGACCCTTTCAATTAAGTCTAGAGATGTACCTGCAAATACTACAGGAGCCGCATGGAACCGCATGGAGCTGCATGGAGCTGCATGGAGCTGCATGGAGCCACCGTGTAAACTTTAAATACTACAGGAGCCATATGGAGACCCTTTCAATTAAGTTTAGAGATGCATGAAGCCGCATGGAGCTGCATGGAGCAGCATGGAGTCACCGTTTCAATTTCAAATACTACAGGAGCCGTATGGAGACCCCTTCAATTAAGTTTAGAGATGCATGGAGCCGCATGGAACCGCCTGGAGCCTCCTGAAGCTGCGTGGAGCAGCATGGAGCCACCGTTTTTACTTTAAATACTACAGGAACCGTATGGAGACCCTTTCAATTAGGTCTAGAGATGCACAGAACCGCATAGACCCGCATGGAGCCGCATGGAGCCGCATGGAGCTGCAACGAGCCACATGGAGCCACTGTGTAAACTTCAAATACTACAGGAGTTGTATGGAGACCCTTTAAATGAAGTCTAGAAATGCATAGAGCCACTGTGTAAACTTCAAATTCTACAGGAGCAGTATGAAATCCTTTAAATTAAATCTAGAGATGTACTGTACCTGCAAATACTACAGGAGCCGCATGGAGCCGCATGGAGCCACCGTGTAAACTTTAAATACTACAGGAGCCGTATGAAGACTCTTTAAATAAAGTCTAGAAATGTGTGGAGCCGCATGGAGCCACCGTGTAAACTTTGAATACTACAGGAGCCGTATGGAGACCCTTTAAATTAAGTATCGCTTTAAACAAAGTCGATTTTTTCGGAGCCATAAGCTTTTCGTGACGCTCTCATCAGTGGCAATCGCGTCAAAATGAAACGAACCAGAGAAAATCAAGGTATTTATAGTCTCAACAGTTGGGAGAAAGGTGCTGCAGTCTCGGAAAGGAGAAAGGCACAATTGCACAGTGTGGTGCAATACAGTGTAATCTCAGAAAGGAGAAACGCACTATGTGCAATTACCCAGGAAAAACACTGTTACTCGCAACTTAGATTATTTGAAAAGTTTCAATGTGTAAACAAATTCCTTTTGCTTACATAAAACCGGATGTTTGGTTTTGATAAAAGTTGCCTCGAGTAGACACAGATGGAACGAGTTGCATGCCACAGCAAGAATTTTAAAACGTTTGTCATGATAGTTTGCAGCACATTGCTTGTTGTCAAGCAAGTGTTGTCCTATGGCAGAGTCACAATCTGGATTGTTACGTTTTAGCTTACAGGATCTGCCAGGTTGAGATCGTGTAGGGCGCTTCGCTTGCTGTTGTAGCCATTTAGGAACATGCTGCTTGATTCTATCTTGTAGTCGCTGTGATGTTCGTCCTACGTACCTACTGTCACAGTGGCACGAATATTCATAAACAACGGAGCTTTTCAGCGTAGTAGGTAAAACATCTTTACGGGCTACAGGCAACATGCGTTTCGATGTAAATACAACTCTGGTGGTAACGGAGCCATAGCAGCTTTCAACAGCCGTTTTGACGTTTTTATCAAGACCAATGGAAGCTTTCCATATCCAAGGAACTCTCAAATATACGGGACACTTCTCAGGACCAAATCGTTTGGGTATAGAAAACTGAGCAATTTTCTTGGAAATGTTGCAGTCAATAATAGATTCAAGATAACCATTGTCCAATAGAATGTTCTTGATATGCTTAATTTCTTCGTTTAGTTT